>CM066603.1:1782500-2285000 GCA_033816785.1 Picus viridis | reverse complement strand
GGTGTTCAAGAGGGGATTGGATGTGGCACTTGGTGCCAGGGTTTAGTCAGTCAGGAGGTGTTGGGTGCCAGGTTGGACTTGATGATCTTTGAGGTCTCTTCCAACCTCACTGATTCTGTGATTCTATGAAGATGCTGGGGAAGACAGAGCAGCCTGGTGAAGGGTCTGGAGAACAGGGCTGGTGAGGGGCAGCTGAGGGACCTGGGGTTGTTCAGTGTGGAGAAAAGGAGGCTGAGGAGAGACCTCCTCAGTCTCTACAACTCTCTGGAAGGAGGTTGGAGGGAGGTGGGGGTTGGTCTTTTATTCCTTACTATCAGGTGATAGAATGAGAGGCAACGGCCTGAAGCTGCACCGCGGGGGGCTTCGGGTGGGGATGAGGAACAATTTCCTTGCTGCAAGAGCGGTCAGGGATTGGCCCAGGCTGCCCAGGGAGGTGGTGGAGTCCCCAGCCCTGGAGGCATGCAAGGAAAGTGTGGCTGTGGCCCTTGGGGCCAGGGTTTGGTGGCCACGGTGGGGTTGGGTCGATGGCTGGCCTCGATGGCCTTGGAGATGTCTTCCACCCAAACCAATTCCCCAGTTCTCTGACTCTCTGAACACCTTTGCTCCTCAGCTAGAAAAAAACCCAAACCCCAGCCCAACCTCCAGCTTTAATATGAATCTCTTTTCCACCACGAGACTTCAAACCCCAGCCCCGAGCTTCAGGGGGTTGGGAAGGGTCGGGGTGGGGGCGAGGGGAGGCTTGCCCCAGCATGGGTAATGAGGGACAGTCACCTTCCCTGGGATCTGCTGGTGCTGTGACCTTCTGTTAGCTTGAATGCAACCTTTTTATTTCTTCCCAGTAAGTCTCCAATCAGTCAGCACTCTGCCAGCCTCTCCTCTCACCTCGGCTCGCAGGCTCATAACCGGGTTTGGGGCTTTTATTGCTCTCTGAGGCAGCCCAAGCCCGTTAAGCTCAGTGCTTTTGATTTGCTGGGAGGTGTTGCAAGGGTCTCAGGGTCTCTGTCTCCTCACCTTTGCCTTAAACATTTCAGCCCTGTCTCTCTCCACGCTGGGAATTGGGGCTGCAGAGCATCCCCCACCCACCACCACCACCACCCTCCTCCCAGGTCCTTGTGGTTCCTCAGCTCCCGCCTCTGCCAGGCAGGAGCTGTAAAGGTTGGCTGCAGGACCCCCACTGATGCTTTCTGTTTTCTGGTTCATGGAGGTGGCTTGCTCTCACTCCAGGAAGGACAGAGAGGGGCTGGAGGAGGGTCAGAGAAGGGCAGCAAAGCCGGGGAAGGGTCTGCAGAACAGAGCTGGTGAAGGAGCAGCTGAGGGAAGTGGAGATGTTCAGCCTGGAGAAGAGGAGGCTCAGGGGAGACCTCATCGCTCTCTACAGCTCCCTGAGAGGAGGCTGGAGCCAGGTGGGGATTGGGCTCTGCTCCCTAGGATCAGGTGATAGAATGAGAGGAAATGGCCTCAAGCTGCACCAGGGGAGGGTTAGGCTGGAGATGAGGAACAATTTCTGTCCTGCCAGAGTAGTCAGGGGTTGGCCCAGGCTGCCCAGGGAGGTGGTGGAGTCCCCAGCCCTGGAGGAACCTGTGGCCATGGCCCCTGGGGCCAGGGTTTGGTGGCCACGGTGGGGTTGGGTCGCTGGTTGGACTGGATGACCTCAGAGGCCTTTTCCACCCTGAATGAGTCCACGATGTGATGATTCTCTGCCAAATCCCTGGGTGGCATCCTTTATCTACTGAGGTGCTGGGGGAGGGCTAAGGTCTGAATATTAGCCCCCCACCCCCGGATCCTGAGCCCCTGAGCCGGCCTGGATCTGCAGCCAAGGCCGCAGCTGATTAACCACATTTGCTGCTTTTTAGGCTAAAAAAAACCCTCCTGCTCTCCCAGCAGCTTGGATTTATCACTTGGTGCCTATCTGAGCTGTAATAAGCAGCAGCTTCTGCTTTGGCCCTGGCATTCTTTATCCAGCCCTGTCACTTGCTCACATGTCCAGAGGTGGGCTCCAGCCAGCCCGATCAATACTTGATTTTAGCTCCTTTCCCCCAATAATTTCTTTAATCACAGCCTGCTCCTCTCATCCCCCACCTCTGGATAAATAATTACAGCCAGGCACTTGCTGCATTCAGCACTTTTGGTGGTTTGGTTGTGTGAGGTGGGGTGGTGGGTTTTTTTTTTTTGCTCAGAGAAGTCTGCAGAAGAAAAGAGATGAAGGCAGGAGAAGGGGAAGGCAGGAGAAGGGGAAGGCAGGAGAAGGGGAAGGCAGGAGAAGGGGAAGGCAGGAGAAGGAGAAGGCAGGAGAAGGGGAAGGCAGGAGAGGGGAAGGCAGGAGAAGGGGAAGGCAGGAGAAGGGGAAGGCAGGAGAAGGGGAAGGCAGGAGAAGGAGAAGGCAGGAGAAGGGGAAGGCAGGAGGAGAAGGCAGGAGAAGGAGAAGGCAGGAGAAGGGGAAGGCAGGAGAAGGAGAAGGCAGGAGAAGGGGAAGGCAGGAGAAGGGGAAGGCAGGAGAAGGGGAAGGCAGCAGCCTGCAGGGCCACCCTTGGCATCCCTGTCACCAGCAGAGGCAGAGGCAGGAAGGGGCAACCACCCCAAAAGCTGCAGCAGAGCTGTGGCATTGCTGACCTGCCAGGGTTCCTGGAGCATCAGTGGGACAGAGCTGGGCACAGAGTGGGGACTCTGCCAGCATCCTGCCAGCAGGAGCAGGGAAGTCATTCTGCCCTGTGCTCAGCACTGCTCAGGCCACACCTGGAGTCCTGTGTCCAGTTCTGGGCTCCTCAGGTTAGGAAAGATGTTGAGCTGCTGGAAGGTGTCCAGAGAAGGGCAACAAAGCTGGGGAGGGGTCTGGAGCACAGCCCTGGGAGGAGAGGCTGAGGGAGCTGGGCTTGCTTAGCCTGGAGGAGAGGAGGCTCAGGGGAGACCTCATTGCTCTCTCCAGCTCCCTGAAGGGAGGTTGTAGCCAGGTGGGGGTTGGTCTCTTCTCCCAGGCAAGCAGCACCAGAGCAAGAGGACACAGTCTCAAGCTGTGCCAGGGGAGGTTTAGGCTGGGTGTTAGGAAGAAATTCTTCCCAGCAAGAGAGATTGGCCCTTGGGATGTGCTACCCAGGGAAGTGGTGGAGTCCCCATCCCTGGAGGTGTTTAGGAAGAGCCTGGCTGAGGCCCTTGGTGCCATGGTTGAGTTGATCAGATGGTGCTGGGTGATAGGTTGGACTGGATGATCTGAAAGGTCTTTTCCAACCTGGTTAATCCTATCCTATCCTACTCTACCCTACCCTACCCTACCATATCCTATCCTATCCTATCCTATCCTATCCTATCCTATCCTATCCTATCCTATCCTATCCTATCCTATCCTATCCTATCCTATCCTATCCTATCCTATCCTATCCTATCCTAGTCCCCCCAGGTGGCCTGAGGGTAGGTTGAAGGGATATGGGACCAAGGGAGGCTGGGAAAGGTCAAGCAGGGCCAGTCTGACCTGTAGGACAGCAGATTGGCAGCTGGGAGAGGCCACTGTTAACCCCAGGTCTTGGTTTAGGATCATGGAAAAGGCTGGAAAAGGCCTCTGAGGTCATCCAGTCCAACCAGCAGCCCAACCCCACCATGGCCATGTGGTGCCCAAGTGCCATGGCCACAGGTTTCTTGAACCCCTCCAGGGCTGGGGACTCCACCTCCACTCTGGGCAGCCTGTGCCAACCCCTGACCACTCTTGCAGGCCAGAAATTGTTCCTCATCTCCAACCTAACCCTCCCCTGCTGTCCCCTGAGGTCATTTCCTCTTGTCCTACCACTAATTCCTTGGGAGAAGAGTCCTCGTTTGCTCTGACTGAATCAGTTTCCTCACTGCCCCTCTCCTCTCCAGGCTTTTGGGCTGAAAAGCTGCAGGGTTGGGACCAAGGTGTCTGAAAACTCATTTTCTGGGTGCTAGATCCACCTCACCCCAGTCCATCTTTCCAGCCTGCTCCGTGCTTGCAGGACTGGGGGTCTCCAGGGTGCTGGGGTGCCGACCGGGGGGGGAGGGGGATGAGGATCAGCACAGCCCCTCTCTGGGGAAGGTAAAATGGATGGAAGCAGAGGGGGCTGGGGTGGGTTCCACCTTCTCCCCCTTCAGCCCCAGCCCTGCTGCTGTCGGACTGGACCGCGATGCTCCCAGCGCCTGCCTTCAATCCTTGGCTTCTGCTGCCTCCTTGTGGTGAAGCTCTGGAACGACACCGTCCTCCCCTCCTTCCCCCCGCCCCAGCCCAAGGGAGACCCCCACCCTCCTTTCTCCTCCGGCATCCTCTGGGTACCAGATCCGGGGTGGAGAGAGAGCTGCGTCCCTTTACCCCCTGCCTCCGGGCTGGGGTTCTTCCCCCAACGGGACAAGTGCTTCACCCTTCTCCATCCCTGCTCTGACCTTTGGAAGTCCAAGTGGGATTTCTGGCTGGGAGCCCTTCCTGGGGGGCAGTAAATATGCCAGGGGAGCTGATGGGAGCCCTTGGGTTCAGTCAGATGTGTTTTTGAAGAGCCCAGATGTAACTCTGCTGTCAAGGTGGGAATTCAAAGGATATTTATGGTGCAAAGCTCCTTCCCTCCCTCCCCCCACCCCTACCCTCTTCCTTTTCTCTCTAATTTTAGCATTGCTGCTGCTCAGGATTAAATGTGGCGTCCCCCCCCTGTATGACAACCTCCTCTCTGCTCCCCAAAGCAAGGGCACAAGGAGTCCTGGACCTCATCATGGGGGGCAAGGAAAAAGGGTGGCCAGGCAGGAGGAGCCCCACTGGGCTCTGGGGTGCAGAGTCCTGCCTGAAGCTGAGCAGAGGAGAAGGATTTCTTCACATCTCCACAGTGCTAATCCTGTTTGTACATCACCAGGGGACCCTTTCTATCCCCCCCAGGGTCACCCTGGTGATTCATGTTCTCCTCGTGAACCTCCCTAACCCTCAGATCCATTCCTCTGCTCCTGCCTGGAGGGAGAAAGGGATGGGACCAGCAAGGGCTGCAGCCAGCTGGCTCTGCCACAGGGCTCAGCATCCCTTGGGTGGGTGGCTGTGCTGGGAAGAGTGCTGCTGGGGGCTCCAGGATGGGACTCCCAGGTGCCCCCCATATCATAGAATCATAGAGGTGTTAGGGTTGGCCTAGAGCTCCCAGTGCCACCACCCACTGCTAAGCTACCACCACTAAACCACAGCCCTCAGCACCACATCCAGGAGGCTTTTAAACACCTCCAGGGCTGGTGACTCCACCACCTGCCTGGGCAGCCTGGGACAGTGCCTGAGAAGCCTTTCTGGGAAGCAAGTTTTCCTGCGACCCCATCTGATCCTTCCTTGGCACAACCTGAGGCCATTTCCTCTCATCCTGGCACTTGTTGCCCGTGAGGAGAGACCACCCCTCACCTGGCTCCGACCTCCTCCCCAGGCTCCGACCTCCTCCCCAGGCTCTTTTCCACGGCGATCGGAGGAAGCAGAGCTCCGCCGGCAGAGGGATGAGGACCGGGTGACCCCCGGCCGCCCTCCTCCTCCTCCTCCTCCTCCTCCTCTCGCTCGCTCCGGGGGCTTTGCGGGGTGAAAGCTGAAAGTTGAAGAGTACAAAACCATCAACCCCTGGCGCTCCTCTTGCGCTGGGAAATGAAAATATTTGGATAAGCAGCGATAGGAAAGCTTGCTGCTATTTACAGACCTTGATCCCGTGGCCAGCACATCAAAAGAGCTCCTTTTAGCGAGCCCTCTCAGCTCTCCCCCTCCCGCCACCCCCAGCTCGGTTTTCAGGCCGTCAAGGGCATTATTTGATGTTCCTCTTGTGTTTGTTTACGTTCATTAAGATGTGCAAATCCATCAGGGGGGGAACTTTCTCCCCCCCCCCCCTCCCCCGACTTCCTCCCCCTCCCTGCGAGGTGAGGGCTGGCCGGGTCCGGGGCACACGCCTGCCGCAGGTGTCAGGAGGGGTTTGGGGTTGGGCTCGATGATAAAAGCCACATTTGTTCTGCAGGTCGTGTGGACAGGCTGACACTTTGCTGATAAAAGCCCAACCTGACACCACTCCCCCACCCCCCCATCCCCCCCCAGCCTCCCCAGCCCCGCGGTGACAAATGGTTTTCTTATCTGGAACAAGGAAAAGCAGTGGCCGAGCTTCATCTCTGCTTCCCAGCCGGATGCTGGGGGGCAGAGGGGTGACGCCGCCTCAGCCCCACGTGCTGGGACGGCTGGAGGGCTAAGGAGGGCTAAAGAGAGCTAAGGAGGGCTGGTGGTTGGGGTTGCCACCGGTGTAAAGGGCAAAGGGACCCCGAAGTTGGTCCCTGCTTTGCCCCCTTGCCTTGCGCCGTGGCCGGCAGCCCCCGCTGCGCCAAGCAGGGTTTGGGCACGGCCCTAGAGCTGTGGAACTGTGGAATTGTTTGGGTTGGAAAAGACCCTTTAAGATCATGAAGTCCACCCATGAGCCCAGCACTTCCAAGTCACTACCACACCACCCAGTCCGATCCCCCCACCCCTGCCCCAGCAGGGCACCCCCAGCAGCTTGCCCTGCAGCGCAGTGGCCCAGGGGTGGGGTTGGAAGCTCTCCACACCAGGAGACTCCACAACCTCTCTGGGCAGCCTGCTCCGGGCCTCCAGCCCCCTCACACCAAACCACCTTCTCCTCCTGCTCAGATGGAACCTCCTGGGGTCCAGTTTGTGCCCCTTGTGCTGTCCCTGGGCACCAGGGACAAGAGTCTGGCCCCAGCCATCGCTGAGCTGGACCAGTACCAGCAGAGCAGCGCAGAAATTCCAGTCCAGTTTGCTGACAGCTGAGGGCTGTTGGGGTCTAAGGGGCTTGGTGTGGGACGATGATCCCTTGCCAGTGGTTTCTCTGGGGGTGGAGGCTGTGCAGGGCTGTTGCAGCCCTCAATCCCTGGCATGGTGATGCCCTTCTCACCCCCAGCTCCCTGCTTTGCCATGGAGATTTGGTGCTCCCTAAAAGAAAACCGATCCCACCTTTCGTCCCTTCCCAGCTGTCTCTTTGGAGCACAAATCTTTCTTCCTTTCTCCCCATGGATTTGCAGGGCAGGCAGCAGGCTGAGAGGCTGAGTTTCAGGGAGGAGACTCAGAGCTTTTCCAAGAGGAAGCAGCTTGCTCTTTTTTCCACTGTGGTGCTTTATTTCCCCCCCACCCCACCCTCTTCCCCTTCTCTTGAGGGAGGTAACTGGCACCTCATTTATCTGGGGCTTTGTTATGACTCTGGGCTAGCAGATACCACACTTAGCAAACTCTCACTCTTCCCTAATGGAAGAGCCTTTAATCTAATTGCCCCTCCCATCACCCAACACCGGAGCCTCCAGCATCCTCCTCCCACGGGCAGGGCGCTCTTCCTCCACCGGAGCCAGCAGGGATGCTTCCCCATTGCCCGGTTCCTCCATGGCTCCATGCTGGGATGGTAGGAGGTGGGAGCCTGGGAGGACTCACAGACACCAGCTTCACCCCTGTCAGCCTCACCTCGGGGTGCCAGACCCTGGAAAGAGTTGGAGAGAGGGGAGTGGAAAGTGGGGGGGGGGTGGGGGGGGGGGGTGGCTAAAGCCGGTGGATGTTGCTGGGATGCTGCTGCTGGATGGGGAAAAAGGAGGTGTGAAACCCTGGGGTATGCTGCAGGGAGTCCTGGCTCTTCCTGGGACATCAGGAGGATGTTCTTTGGGCTTCAGGAGGATGATCTTTGGACATAGGAGGATGCTCTTTGGGCATCAGGAGGATGTTCTTTGGGCATAGGAGGATGTTCTTTGGGCATAGGAGGATGTTCTTTGGGCATCAGGAGGATGTTCTTTGGGCATAGGAGGATGATCTATGGACATAGGAGGATGTTCTTTGGGCATAGGAGGATGATCTATGGACATAGGAGGATGTTCTTTGGACATAGGTGGATGTTCTTTGGGCATCAGGAGGAAGTTCTTTGAACGTTAGGACAAAGTTCTTTGGGCATCAGGAGGATGTTCTTTGGGCATAGGAGGATGATCTATGGACATAGGAGGATGTTCTTTGGGCATAGGAGGATGTTCTTTGGGCATAGGAGGATGTTCTTTGGGCATCAGGAGGATGTTCTTTGGACATAGGAGGATGATCTATGGACATAGGAGGATGTTCTTTGGACATAGGTGGATGTTCTTTGGGCATCAGGAGGAAGTTCTTTGAACGTTAGGACAAAGTTCTTTGGGCATCAGGAGGATGTTCTTTAGACATAGGAGGATGTTCTTTGGGCATCAGAAGGATGTTCTTTGGGCATAGGAGGATGTTCTTTGGGCATCAGAAGGATGTTCTTTGGGCATAGGAGGATGATCTATGGACATAGGAGGATGATCTATGGACATAGGAGGATGTTCTTTGGGCATCAGGAGGATGTTCTTTGCAATGAGGGTGGTGGAACACTGAAACAAGTTGCTCAATGAGATGGTGGAGGAATGTCCCATCCCTGGAAGCATTCAAGCTCAGGCCAAGGGGGAATGGTTTGAAGCTGAGGGAGAGCAGCATTAGGCTGAACCTTAGGCAGAAGCTCTTCAGTACAAGGCTGGTGAGACTCTGGCACAGGCTGCCCAGGGAGGTTGTGGCTGCCTTCTCCCTGGGGGTGTTCAAGGTCAGGTTGGATGAGGCCTTGAGCAGGTGAGTCTAGCTGAGAGGTTTTAGAGTAGAATAGAATAGGATAAGAATAGAATAGAATAGAATAGAATAGAATAGAATAGAATAGAATAGAATAGAATAGAATAGAATAGAAATTGAATTGAATGGAATGGAATTGAATTGAATTGAATTGAATTGAATTGAATTGAATTGAATTGAATTGAATTGAATTGAATTGAATTGAATTAACCAGGTTGGAAAAGACCTCAGAGATCATCAAGTCCAACCTATCACCCAGCACCAGCTAACCAACTAAACCATGGCACCAAGGGCCTCATCCAGGCTCTTCCTAAACACCTCCAGGGATGGGGACTCCACCACCTCCCTGGGCAGCACATTTCCAATGGCCAATTACTCTTTCTATGAAGAACTTACTTCCTAACATCCAGCCTGAACCTCCCCTGGTGCAGCTTGAGACTGTGTCCTCTTGTTCTGGTGCTGGGTACCTGGGAGAAGAGACCAACCTCCAGCTGGCTACAACCTCCCTGCAGGGAGTTGGGGAGAGCAAGAAGGTCTCCCCTGAGCCTCCTCTTCTGCAGGCTAAGCAACCCCAGCTCCCTCAGGGTGTCCCTGCCCATGGCAGGGAGGTTGGAGCAGATGATCTCTGAGTTCCCTTCCAACCTGAGCCATTCTGGGACCTATTAAATCAATCAGCTTTTACATTGAATAGGACTGAAGGCTTTGGATTTATATTTCTCCCCCCCACCCCCATCTATCCATCAAGTTAAAAGGGAATTTATTTTCCCCCATAAACGTTCAAAAGGTTGTTTTTGTGTCCTTTTTGCTGCTGCCGTTGTTGTTGTTGCTGCTGCTCTGCCTCCCAGCCCTGAGCCCTGCAGTGCTGAGCAGCAGCCATGAATAAAAGCCTAATAATCACCTCCCTGCAAAGTGCCTCTTCCACCATCAGCCAACGCTGAAATACCCAAACAAATGTTTGTTAAGCTCCATAATGGCCACGAGAGTTGGGCCTGGAAATGGAGGTTTTGCAGAGAAATGGGGGGAATTTACCATAAAAAGGAACTTTATCAGCAGCTTAATGGTTCCAGAGCTTCCCCTCAGAAAGGGAATTAAACAAGAAGAGGGAAGCAGCAGTGCAGAAGGAGAGCAAAATGGGAGGTTTCCAGCAAGAGGTCTTGCCTGATGGTTGGAATCATCCTGGGAATTGAGGGTTTCAATCAGCTTGGAGTTAATAGCATAGAATCCTACCCCTAACCCTGCCAGCTCCCTGGCAGCCAGAGAACCCCTTGCTGGGAAGGAATTTGTCCTAATATCCAACCTGAACCTCCCCTGGTTGCAACCTGAAGCCCAGAGTCAGAGAATTGTCAGGGTTGGAAGGGAGATCAAGGCTCAGCCAGCTCCAACCCCCTGCCATGGGCAGGGACACCTCCCACCACAGCAGGTTGCTCACAGCCACCTCCAGCCTGGCTGCAAACACCTCCAGGGATGAGGCTTCCACCACCTCCCTGGGCAGCCTGTGCCAGGCTCTCACCACCCTCCAGGGGAAGAACTTCTTCCTGACATCCAGTCTGAATCTCCCCCTCCTAGCTTTGCTCCAACCCACCCAAAGCTCTGGGTCCTGAGTCTTTGTTGGGACCACCCCCACCCCAGGAAGCCTCTGGGACACCTCTGCTCTGAGGCTAGGCTGAGTGAGCCAGGGAATCATAAAATGGGTTGGAAGGGACCTTTAAAGATCATCTGCCTTAAAGATCAGCCAGTTGCAAGCCCCTTGCCATGGGCAGGGACACCTCCCACCAGCCCAGCTTGCTCAAGGTCCCATCCAACCTGGCTTTCAACACTTGCCAGGCATGGAGCCTCCACAGCTTCTCTGGGCAACTTGTTCCAGTGCCTCACCACCCTCATGGGGAAAGACATTCTTCCTAATGTCTAATCTCAATCCAGTTTCTTCCAGTGTGAAGCCATCATCCCTCACCCTGTCACTGCAGCCCTTTCTCAAATGTCCCTCCTCAGCTCTCCTGCAGCCCCCTCTAACTACTGGAAGTCTGCTCTGAGGTCTCCCTGGAGCCTTCTCTTCTCCAGGCTGAACAACCCCAACTCTCTCCCAGCCAGCACAAGAGGTGCTCCAGCCCCCTGATCATCTTTAGGAACAAGTTCTTTACCATGAGGGTGCTGGAACACTACAACAGGCTGCCCAGGGAGGTGGTTGAAGCCTCATGCCTGGAGGTATTCAAGGTGAGGCTCAACAGGGCTCTGAGCAACCTGATCTAGTGGAGGATGTCCCTGCTGACTGCAGAGGGGGTTGGACTGGATGACCTTTGGAGGTCCCTTCCAACCCAAACCATTCTATGATTCTATGATTTGTGGCCTTCCCTGGAGCCTTCTCCCTGCCCTTCTTGTTTGGGGACCCCAGAGCAGGCCACAGTAAAGTAATTTCAGAAGGGGTTTGGTGATGGTTTAGGGTTTGGTGGTGGTTTAAGCATTGGTGGTGGTTTGGGCATTGGTGGTGGTTTGGGCATTGGTGGTGGTTTGGTCTCTATGTCCTTCTTGGTTTTGGGGACCCCAGAGCAGACCACAGTAAAGTCACTTCAGAAGGGGTTTGGTGATGGTTTGGGGTTTGGTGGTGGTCTCCATGTCCTTCTTGGTTTTGGGGCCCCAGAGCAGACCACAGTAAAGTCATTTCAGAAGGGGTTTGGTGATGGTTTGGGGTTTGGTGATGGTTTGGGGTTTGGTGATGGTTTGGGGTTTGGTGGTGATTTGGTCTCCATGTCCTTCTTGGTTTTGGGGACCCCAGAGCAGACCACAGTAAACTCATTTCAGAAGGGGTTTGGTGATGGTTTGGGGTCTGGTGGTGGTTTGGTCTCCATGTCCTTGTTCTGGGGGCCCCAGAGCAGACCACAGAAAAGTCATTTCAGAAGGGGTTTGGTTATGGTTTGGGGTCTGGTGGTGGTTTGGGGTTTGGTGATGGTTTAGGCATTGGTGATCATTTGGTCTCCATGTCCTTCTTGGTTTTGGGGCCCCAGAGCAGACTCAGAGTAGAATGAGTAAACTCATTTCAGAAGGGGTTTGGTGATGGTTTGGGCATTGGTGATGGTTTGGACATTGGTGGTGTCTTAGTCTCCACGTCCTTGTCCTGGGGACCCCAGAGCAGGCCACAGTAAACTCATTCCAGAAGGGGTTTGGTGATGGTTTGGGGTTTGGTGGTGGTTTGGGGTCGGGTGGTGATTTGGGGTCCAGTGTTTGCCTCTCCAATCGGTCTGCCTCCAGCCTGGCAGCTGCTCCAGCACATTCATTTGGTAGCCAGGCAATCCTTAAATGGGCAGAGAATAATTCCTGCTGACATCAAGCACCTTTATTTGGCTATAACTATCTACATTAAGGAGGTTGGATTGCTCTCACCGTCTCAGCACAGGGTAGTTGAAGCTCTATTACTCCTTTTCAAAGCTGTTCCTGGCTCTCCTCCTGATTTATTTCACCTAGCACAGAGAGAGAGGGAGGGAGGGAGGGAGCCAGGCTGGGTGTGTCTAGATTCATGTTGTGTTGTTATCTGGGGGGGGGGGGGGAAGGAGAAAAAGAAGTAGTGATAATAAAATCAACATTTCTTTTCCTAATCCAAGGTCTGTGATGGAAATCAAGAGGGCTCCAGGGAAGGCAAAGGCATTTGATGGGTGTAAAACGAGAGGAGAAGTGAGCCCAAGGGGGAGGATTTAGCAGGGATCCTGCTTTTATCATTTGATGACCTGTTGATTTGACTTTGCTGACAATTATTCACAAGTAGGAAGCAAGGAAATACATTAAATATAGAGATGTGTGTGTGTGTAAAAAAATACCCCAGAGCTGAGCCTAGATGAAAGGGAAGTGGGAGAAGCAAGCTGGGTGTTGGAGATGGAAGAGCTTAGTCAATGCAGGAAGGGTGGCTTCCCCCCCCCCTGCCTGCCTCCAGCCCCAGCAAGGACCTGCCCTGGCATTGCAGGAGTTGCAAGCCCAGTGATTTCCAGCACCAAACTGGGCCAGGGAGCTCGGGGGGGGGGGGGCAGGGGGAGAGGGTGGTGGAGTCACCGTGCCTGGAGGTGTGCAAAGACCTGGGGAATGGAATGGAATGGAATGGAATGGAATGGAATGGAATGGAATGGAATGAATGGAATGGAATGGAATGGAATGGAATGGGATTGAATAGGGTAGGATAGGACAGGGCAGGGTTGGATAGGGTAGGATAGGGTAGGACAGGGTAAGATAGAATAGAGATAGGATAGAATAGAATAGAATAGGATAGGATAGAATAGAGTAGGATAGAATAGAATAGGATAGAATAGAATAGAATAGAATAGAATAGAATAGAATAGAATAGAATAGAATAGAATAGGATAGGATAGGATAGGATAGGATAGAACAGAGTAGGATAGAATAGGATAGGATAGGATAGAATAGGACAGAGTAGAATAGAATAGAATAGAATAGAATAGAATAGAATAGAATAGAATAGAATAGAATAGAATAGAATAGAATAGAATAGAATAGAATAGAATAGAATGGAATAGAATAGAACAAAACCAAACCAGGTTGGAAGAGACCTTCGAGATCATCAAGTCCAACTGATGACCCAACACCATCTGATCAAACCATGGCACCAAGGGCCTCATCCAGGCTCTTCCTAAACACCTCCAGGGATGGGGACTCCACCACCTCCCTGGGCAGCACATCCCAAGGGCCAATCTCTCCTGCTGGGAAGAATTTCTTCCTCACCTCCAGCCTAAACCTCCCCTGGCACAGCTTGAGACTGTGTCCTCTTGTTCTGGTGCTGCTTGCCTGGGAGAAGAGACCAACCCCCAGCTGGCTACAACCTCCCTTCAGGGAGTTGGAGAGAGCAAGAAGGTCTCCCTGAGCCTCCTCTCCTCCAGGCTCAGCAACCCCAGCTCCCTCAGCCTCTCCTCCCAGGGCTGTGCTCCAGACCCCCCCAGCTTTCTTGCCCTTCTCTGGACATGTTCCAGCATCTCAACATCCTTCCTAAACTGAGGGACCCAGAGGGCCTGAGTACTCTGGGTGCAGGAGGAGGCAGCAGAAAGGTTCTGCCTGAGCTGGGCTTCAGTGAACAGGGAGAGGATGGCAGCAGGTTAGGTGGTTGAAGAGATGCTGAACAGGCTACCCAGGGAGGTGGTGGAGACACTAGCCCTGGAGGGGTTCAAGAAACCTGTGGACATGGCAGCTGGGGACATGATTTGGTGGCTGTGTTGGATTGATGGTTGGACTGGATGGGCTTAGAGAGCTCTTCCAACTGAAGTGATGATGTGATTCCATGGTTCCATAACTCCATGATTCCATGATTCTATGATTCCATGCCTCCATGATTCCATGCCTCCATGACTCCATGACTCTACTATTCCATGACTCCATGACTCTGTGATTCCATGCCTCCATGCCTCCATGCCTCCATGACTCCATGATTCTATGATTCCACTATTCCATGACTCCATGCCTCCATGATTCCATGCCTCCATGCCTCCATGACTCTATTATTCCATGACTCCATGCCTCCATGACTCTATGATTCCTACGACTCCACTATTCCATGCCTCCATGACTCTGTGATTCCATGCCTCCATGCCTCCATGCCTCCATGACTCTATTATTCCATGACTCCATGACTCTGTGATTCCATGCCTCCATGCCTCCATGCCTCCATGACTCTTATTCCATGACTCCATGACTCTGTGATTCCATGCCTCCATGCCTCCATGCCTCCATGACTCTATTATTCCATGACTCCATGCCTCCATGACTCTATGATTCTATGACTCCACTATTCCATGACTCCATGACTCTGTGATTCCATGCCTCCATGCCTCCATGCCTCCATGACTCCATGATTCTATGATTCCACTCCATTCCATGACTCCATGCCTCCATGATTCCATGCCTCCATGACTCTATTATTCCATGCCTCCATGCCTCCATGCCTCCATGATTCCATGCCTCCATGACTCTATTATTCCATGCCTCCATTATTCCATGCCTCCATGATTCTATGATTCCATGCCTCCATGACTCCATGATTCTATGATTCCACTATTCCATGACTCCATGACTCTGTGATTCCATGCCTCCATGCCTCCATGACTCCATGATTCTATGATTCCACTGTTCCATGACTCCATGCCTCCATGATTCCATGCCTCCATGACTCCATGACTCCATGCCTCCATGACTCCATTATTCCATGACTCCATGACTCTGTGATCCCATGCCTCCATGGTTCTACGCCCTTCCTGCTCCCCTTCCCACCCCAGGTGGCTGCTGCCCCGCCACCATCCCTCTTCCTCCCCTTTCCCCTCTGCGTTTTTCAACCCCAGTTTGGGCTCTGCAGGGGAAGTTGTTCTCCACGGGAGAGGCAGCTCTGCAGTCGCAGCAGAGAAATGAAGTGACAATGCAAATCCTCAGGGAAATCACTCCATTTTCCCCCAGCCCTTCTCACTTGGCTTCTGGGCTGCAGAGGGGCAGGGGGGACGGAGCTGATTGATGCCACCAGCCGGCAGACGAACGTGGAGGCGAGGTCAGGCAGGGACATTCCTCATCTCTCTTCGGAGATCCCTTGGGCCAGGGGGAATCAAAGCATTTCAAATGGGAGAGGTCAGGAGAGCGACAGTGGGAGAGGGTAAAGAGCAGAGCCCGCTGCCTCCTCCAGGAGGGCTGACACCCATCCATCTTCATCTGGCCATCGTTTCCGCTTGAAGAGCTGCGCCTCGTGTGCTTGGCTTCCCTTCCTCACCCTCCTCTCCCCTGCAACCCCCTGCAGCCCTCCCGCCCGGAGCGATCGGAATCGTCGGCGCCAAGGCCGAGGAGGATGAGGGAAGGAGCTCTGAGAGGAAATCAAGGAGGGGGCTGCAGCTGCCTCCCCCCACCAAGGGCTTGAGCCAACAGGTGTCTGCTCATTCCCCAGCCTCACCGAGCTCCTGGCAAGGGAAAAAAGATCCCTTCTGGCCTTTGGGAATGGTCACAGAGGGTTGGGGTTGGAGGAGATCTTGGAGGTCGTTGAGTCCAGCTGCTCGCCCAGAGCTCACAGCCCTGCCACTGCTGGAAGCCGCTGCTGGAAGCCACTGCTGGAAGCCACTGCTGGAAGCCACTGCCCCCAAACTGTGGCCCTCAGCACCACAGCCATGGGGATTTTAAATACCTCCAGGGATGGGGACTCTGCCACCTCCCTGGGCAGCCTCTTCCCATGCCTGAGACTCCTTGCTAGGAAGGAATTTGTCCTAATATCCAACCTGAACCTCCCCTGGTTGCAACCTGAAGCCCAGAGTCAGAGAACTGTCAGGGTTGGAAGGGACCTCAAAGGCTCAGCCAGTTCCAATCCCTGCCATGGGCAGGAACACCTCACACCACAGCAGGTTGCTCACAGCCACCTCCAGCCTGGCTGCAAGCACCTCCAGGGATGAGGCTTCCACCACCTCCCTGGGCAGCCTGTGCCAGGCTCTCACCACCCTCCAGGGGAAGAACTTCTTCCTGACATCCAATCTGAATCTTCCCACTTCCAGTTTTGCTCCATCCCCCCCAGTCCTATCACTCCCTGACACCCCCAAAAGTCCCTCCCCAGCTTTCTTGTAGCCCCTTTCAGATACTGAAAGGCCACAATTAGGTCTCCTGGGAGCCTTCTCTTCTCCAGCCTGCACAACCCCAACTCTCTCAGTCTGTCCTCGTAGCAGAGCAGCTCCAGCCCTCTGCTCATCCTCGTGGCCCTGCTCTGGACACCTTCCAGCACCTCCAGATCCTTCCTGGAACAGAGGTTCCAAACCTGGACACAGAGCTCCAGGTGTGGTCTCACCAGAGTGGAGCAGAGGGGGAGAATCCCCTTCCTGGCCCTGCTGGCCACACTTCTCTGGCTGCAGCCCAGGCTCTGCTTGGCTCTCTGGGCTGCAAGTGCCCACTGCTGGCTCCTGTTGAGCTTCTTCTCCCCCAGAACCCTCAAGGCCTTTTCTTCAGGGCTGCTCTCAAGCCAGTCCCTGCCCAGCCTGCATTGGTGCTTGGGATTGCCCTGACCCAGCTGCAGGACCTTGCATCTTGTCTTGTTGTACCTCATGAGGTTGTCATGGGCTCACCTCTCCAGCCTGTCAAGGCTTTCTGGGCTGCAAGAGCACACTGGTGGCTCATGTTGAGCTGCTCATCCACCAGCACCCTCAAGTGCTGTGGAATGGAATGGAATGGAATGGAATGGGATGGAATGGAATGGAATGGAATGGAATGGAATGGGATGGGATGGAATGGAATGGAATGGAATGGAATGGAATGGAATGGAATGGAATGGAATGGAATGGGATGGAATGGAATGGGATGGGATGGGATGGGATGGGATGGGATGGAATGGAATGGAATGGAATGGAATGGAATGGAATGGGATGGGATGGGATGGAATGGGATGGAATAGGATAGGATAGGATAGGATAGGATAGGATAGGATAGGATAGGATAGGATAGGATAGGATAGGATAGGATAGGATTAACCAGGTTGGAAAAGACCTTTCAGATCATCCAGTCCAATCTATCACCCAGCACCATCTAATCAACTCAACCATGGCACCAAGGGCCTCATCCAGGCTCTTCCTAAACACCTCCAGGGGTGGTGACTCCACCACTTCCCTGGGCAGCACATCCCAAGGGCCAATCTATCTTGCTGGGGAGAACTTTCTCCTCACCTCCAGCCTAAACCTCCCCTGGCACAGCTTGAGACTGTGTCCTCTTGTTCTGGTGCTGCTTGCCTGGGAGAAGAGACCAACCCCCACCTGGCTACACCCTCCCTTCAGGTTCACTTCAGGGCTGCTGGGAGCTGCCCTTCTCCCGCGCGCGCGAGGCGAGCCACCCGTGGCAAAAGAAACGGATGAGGCCTTCAAAAAGGAGAGGAGGAGGAGGAGGAGGAGGAGGAGGAGGAGGAGGAGGAGGAGGAGGAGGAGGAGGAGGAGGAGGAGGAGGAGGAGGGGGGGACGGGGGGGGACAAAAAAAAACCCCCACCCTACCCTTTCTGCAGTGCCTGGAAAATGAGGCAGTCCACTTAACGAGGACTGGTGACCCACCAGGTGGAGCCCCCAGGAGCGGCTCCAGCGAAGGGGAAAGCGCAAAGCGCAGCCCGTAATGAGGTCCCTCCCCGCGGCCGCCCGTGTCCCCTGCCCGCGGACAGGAAAGGACGGGCGGCTCGGAGCCGCTGATTGGAGTTAATGGTAATAAATTCCTCACTTGTGATGCATTAACTTTAATGTTTTCATTACGCGATGATTTAGATTTTCCCTCCTCACCTTGTAAATCATCTCGGGCCGGTAGCGCAGCAGGTCGGCCGCCTGACATCATGTTATGTTTGGAGGAGAGGAATAACAGGGGAATGAGTTACACCGAGGAAGGATTTATGGATTTCATGCACTGCCCTCTCGGTCTTTCTTTTTCTTTCTCTTTTTTGCTTTCCCCTCTTCCCCCTTCCCCTCCTCCCCCCCCCCCCCCCCTATTTTTCGCCTTTATTTTTCTTTCTCCTTTTTTCTTTCTCCTCTGTTTTTCCTTTCTTCTTTCTTTCTCCTTTTTTCTTTCCCTTTTTTCCACCTTTTTTTCTTTCCCTTTTTTCCACCTTTTTTTTTCTCCTCTGTTTTTTTTTCTTTCTCCTTTTTTTCTTTCCCTTTTTCCCCTCCTTTTTTCTTTCACCTTTTTTTCTCCTTTTTTTCTTTCTCCTCTTTTTCTTTCTCCTCTTCTTTCTTTTTTTCTTTCTCCTCTTTTTTCTTTCTCCTCTTTTTTCTTTCTCCTCTTTTTTCTTTCTCCTCTTTTTTCTTTCTCCTCTTTTTCTTTCTCCTCTTCTTTCTTTCTCCTCTTTTTTCTTTCTCCTCTTTTTTCTTTCTCCTCTTTTTCTTTCTCCTCTTTTTTCTTTCTCCTCTTTTTTCTTTCTCCTCTTTTTTCTTTCTCCTCTTTTTTCTTTCTCCTCTTTTTCTTTCTCCTCTTTTTTCTTTCTCCTCTTTTTTTTCTCCTCTTTTTTCTTTCTCTTTTCTTCTTTCTCCTTTTTTCTTTCTCCTTTTTTTCCTCTTTTTTTTCTTTCTCCTCTTTTTTCTTCCTCCTTTTTTTTCCCCACCTTTTTTATTTCTCCTTTTTTCTTTCCACCTTTTTTTTCCTCACCTTTTTCCTTTCTCCTTTTTTTCTTTCTCCCTTTTCCTTTCTCCCTTTTCCTTTCTCCCTTTTCCTTTCTCCCTTTTCCTTTCTCCCTTTTTCTTTCTCCCATTTCTTTCTCCCTTTTTCTTTCTCCTTTTCTTTTTCCTCCTTTTTTCCTTTCACCTTTTTTCTCCTTTTTCTTTCTCTTTTTCTTTATCCTCTTTTCTTTCTCCTTTTTTCTTTCTCCTTTTCTTTTTCCTTTTTTCTCCTTTTTTCCTTTCTCCTTTTTTCCTTTCTCCTTTTTTTTCTCCTTTTTTATTCTCCTTTTTTTTCTTTCTCCTATTCTCTCTCCTTTTCTTTTTCCTTTTTTTCTCATTTTTTTTTTCTCATTTTTTTCTTTCTCCTTTTTTCTCTCTCCCTTTTTTTTTCCCTCTCTCCTTTTTTTCTCCTTTTTCTCTCTTTTTCCCTCTCCTTTTTTTCCCTCTCTCTTTTTCTCTCTCTCCTTTTTTCTCTCCTTTCTTTCTCTCTCCTTTTTTCTCTCCTTTCTCCTTTTCTTCTCTCTCCTTTCTTCTCTCTCTTTCTTTTCTTCTCTTCTCCTTTTTTTCTCTCCTTTTTCCTTTTTTCTTCTCTTTCTCTCTCTCCTTTTTTTTCCTTTCTCCTTTCTTTCCTTTCTCCTATTCTTCTTTTCTTTCTCCTTTAATTTTCTTTTTTCCCTTTCCTTTTTATTTTTCCTCCTTTAATTTTTTTTTTTTCTTTTATTTTTTCTCCTCCTTTTTTTCTTCCTTCTCCAGGCTCTCAGCCCCAGGGCTCTCAGCCTTTGCTCCTCACAGAGCTGCTCCAAGCCTCTCAGCAGCTTTGGAGCCTCCCCTGGACTCTCTCCAGTAGTTCCTTGTCCCTCTTGAACTGGGGAGCCCAGAACTGGACACAATACTCTGGGTGCAGCCTCATCAGGGTAGAGTCAAGGGAGGAGAACCTCCCTTGACCTGCTGGCCACATTCTTCATGCACCTCAGGAGCTCATTGTCCTTCTTGGCTGCCAGGGCACATTGGTGGCTCATGGTGACCTTGCTGTCCACCGGCACTCCCAGGTCCTTCCCCATGGAGCTGTGTCCCAGCAGCTCACCCTTTCATCTGCACTGGTGCAGGAGGTTGTTCCTCCCCAGGTGCAGGACCCTCCGCTTGCCCTTGCTGAACATCCTCAGGTTCCCTCTGCCCAACTCTCCAGCCTGGCCAGGTCTCACTGAAAGGCAGCACAGCCACAGGGATGCCCATGGCCAGTCAGCCAGCCCCATCTGAGCAGGGATCCAGGCTGAGAAGGACACCCAGTTTCCATAGCAACTCCCCAAATCCAGTTGCTGCTGAAGGGCTGGGGGTTGGGTCTGGTTTCCCCCTCCCTCTTTTGCTGAGTGGGAGCCCTTGGCTAATGAGCTGTGCAAGGAGATATTGAGATGTAGTGGGGTTTAGTTTGCAAATTACAGACTTAGTCAGTTGGAAGGAAACTTTTGGAGCACAGGCTCAGCTTCCCCTCTGGATTTTCCTTCTCTTTTATTTGTTCATTTCTTCCCTTCCCCCTTTCCCTTCATTTGGTCAAGTGGCTTCCACTTCAGAGCTGCTGCTGGATTGTCCAGGTGGAATTAAACAAACAAGAACCAAACCAAAACAGAACAAAACCAAAGGCAGGGGGTTGGAACTGGATGATCTTTAAGGAACTGGATGATCTTTAAGGAACTGGATGATCTTTAAGGTCCTTTCCTCTTCTTTCCTCTTCCAGATCCCTCCCAACCCAAACCATCCTATGAAGGAATCCCAGGGAGGTGTCTGAAGCTCCATCCCTGGAGATATTTAAGACCAGGCTTGACAAAGCTCTGACCATCCTGACCCAGTGAAGGATGTCCCTGCTCACTGCAGGGAGGGTTGAACTGGATGACCTCAGGAGGTCCCTTCCAACCCAAACCATTCTGTGAAGGAATCCCTGGGAGGTGTCTGAGGCCCCATCCCTGGAGACATTCAAGGTCAGACTCAACAAGGCTCTGACCATCCTGACCCAGTGAAGGATGTCCCTGCTCACTGCAGGGGGTTGGACTGGATGACCCCTGGAGGTCCCTTCCAAGCCCGTGACAACAAACAGTTCCTTGTTCCTACCATCTGAGCCTCGAGTTTGGCCAGAGCCACGAACTCCGCTCTGCAGTGCCAGCAGCCACGGCCTGGCCCCTCCTGCTGTGGCAGAGCCTGGCAGGGGGTGGCATCTCCAAAAGCTTCCAGCAATTCCTCAGCCTGCCTGGCTTTGAAGGCCGCGGGAGGGAGGAGTTGTTTGTCCCTTTTCTTCTCCCCCCCCTCCCTCCTGATTGTTTTTCTTGTTCCCCTCATTAGCTTCAGCGGCGACGGAGAGCAGGCAGCGGGGAGGGCTTGGGGACGTCAGAGCCGACGGTGCTCTGCTCTGAAACGGGTTTGGGTGTTCCCTGCGAAGTCCCTGCCGGCAGAGCCCGCTCCTGGCGCGCCTGAGCTTGGCGGTGGAGGAGAAGGAATTAGCTGGAACCGCCCTGGCTCCGAGCTCCATCCCTTTGAACAGGAGGCTGATGTGACAGCGTGGGCACCGACCTGCCTCCCCCCCACCCCCCACCCCCCCCCCTCCCCGGGCATGTTTGGCTGCAGCTCCTGTGACATTTTGTGCCGCTGGTGTGAATGACTCAGAGACCAGGGCGGGGAATGGAATGAAGCTGGAGGTGGGGAGATTCAGGCTAGATGTGAGGAAGAAGTTCTTCTCCCTGAGAGTGGTGAAGCCCTGGAATGGGTTGTCCAGGGAGGTGGTTGGGGCCCCGGCCCTGGAGGTGTTTAAAGCCAGGCTGGATGAGGCTCTGGGCAGCCTGATCTAGTGTGGGGTGTCCCTGCCCATGGCAGGGGGTTGGAACTAGCTGATCCTTGTGGTCCCTTCCAACCCTGACTGATACTATGATACTATGATGCTATGATGCTATGATACTCTGATACCAACAGGGTTGAGAGCTGAGCTCCAGAGGTCCTTCAGGACGTGGTCACGGTGCTCAGCAGCCAGCCTCCTGGAAACTTTCCCCCCAGAAAGCTGCTCTTTGGTTGGCAGAGAGAGAGCCTGGGGTGGCTGGACAGCAAGGGTCAGCAGGAGCCAGCAGTGAGACCAATGGGCTCCTGGGGGGCATTAAAAAAGAGTGTGGCCAGCAGGTCAAGGGAGGTTCTTCTCCTCCTCTATTCTGCCCTAGTGAGGCCACAGCTGGAGTCCTGGCTCCAGGTCTGGGCTCCCCAGGTCAAGAGGGACAGGGGAACTGCTGGAGAGAGTCCAGGGCAGGCTCCAAAGATGCTGAAGGGCCTGGAGCAGCTCTGAGGAGCAAAGGATGAGAGCCCCTGGGGCTGTGGAGGCTGGAGAAGAGCAGCCCCAGAGGGGATCTGAGCAATGCTCAGCCAGAACTGAAGGCTGGGGGGACAAGAGGCTGGGGCCAGACTCTGCTCAGTGGTGCCCAGGGACAGGACAAGGGGCAAGAGGGAGGACAGTCTGGGGGAAGTGGGAGGACACACCAGGCTCTACCACAGAGCTCAGGGCACGTGGTGGTGGTGGGACAAGAATCCTTCCAGTAGCAGATATCTGCTGGGACAAAGGTGGGCTGGAGGAGATGCCAGGGTGGAAGAGACCACTGAGACCATCCAAACACAGCCACAGCCCAGCTGGGAGCGACTGGAGAGGGCACAGATGTGTCCCTCTCAGATGAATTGAAGGTCTTCTCTTGCTGTTCCCATGCCTGGTGGGTGGTCATTAGTGGTGGGAGCAGATGCCCAGGGGATGGATTTGCTTTGCCATCCTTTGGAGTCCTGGCAGATGTGGTGAGCTGTGCCTTACCTGGGCCAGACAAACCTCCTGCCCCCTTGGGAACCAGCAGAGCTTCCTGGGGCTGGAGCTCCCCCCCTCCCCAGCTTCTCTGCAGCTTTTAGGTGTCCATTAGGATGGGTTAAAAGGAATTAAACTCCCCCTCAGAGATTGTCTTGGGAGGTTAATTTACCTCTTTGCTGCTAGCAAAAGCCATCTGGATTGCTGTTGGAGGCAAGCAGGGGACATGGGGAGTGACAGGGACACCCACCCCCACACACACACATCACCTGCAGCCAGGCAGAGCCCCAAGCACTGCTGTGTGTCCCTTCCTCTCACTCCTCCTCCTCCTCCTCCTCCTCCCCACACAGATTTAATCTCAGCTCTGCCTCTCCAGGGCTGCATTAGAGAGGCTGCCTGCAGCACACAGGTCACAGCTGCCAGCTCTGTGTCATGGGCTGGAAAACTTCAAACACCCAGAGGCCCCCTGCAATCAAATCAGCCCTCACAACACCCACCCCCACCACCCCCCTTTAATTGTGTTAGCTTTATCTGAGCAGCCACCCAGTATTTAAGGAGATGGGAGCCTCCTTTCCTGCTGGGGAGCCGAGGCAGGGTGGCTCTGGCAGAGCAGGAGAGATTTGGACTCCCTGAGGGTGTTGGAAGTGATGCTCCAGCGCTGCCCCCAGCCCCAGGGAGCTGATGGCTCAGCAGCTCCTGGGACCCAGAGCCACAAGTAACCTGAAATATGGGATCTGCTTCCATGGAAAATCGATCTCAAGTAGGGCAGAGCATGACTGGGAAGGTAGAAGATCCCCTGGGATCCTGTGCCAAGGGATGATCAGCAAAGAGAGGAGAGGGAGGGGCTGGAGGAGGTTGTTGCTGCTTCCCCACTCTGGTTGCTCTTTCGTGGTGTCTGAGAGGTCCTTGCAGCCCCCCAGGTCCCTCTTGGCAGCTGGGGAAAGAGCAGAAAGCACATCCCAAGGAGGACCAGGCAGGCTGAGAGCCCCTGGGGCTATGGAGCCTGGAGAGGAGCAGCCCCAGAGGGGAGCTGAGCAATGCTCAGCAAGAGCTAAAGGCTGGGGGGCAAGAGGCTGGGGCCAGACTCTGATCAGTGCTGCCCAGGGGCAGGACAAGGGGCACAAAGTGGACACCAGGAGGCTCCATCTGAGCAGGAGGAGAAACTTGTTTGGTGTGAGACTGCTGGAGGCCTGGAGCAGGCTGCCCAGAGAGGCTGTGGAGAGCTTCCAACCCCCCGGGCACTGTGCTGCTGGGCAAGCTGCTGGGGGGCCCTGCTGGGGCAGGGGGGTTGGACTGGCTGAGCTCCAGAGGTCCCTTCCCTATGCTTCCATGTCCCTGAGGCTCTCAGGGTGGGCAGGAGCTGCTGTGGCTGCCCTTCACCTCGTGCCTGGATGGGATTGAGTTGGCTGAAGGGATCCAGATGGGCAGGTCTGGCGGGGTGGGGGGAGGTTGTGTGCCCTGCTGGGGCAGAGGGCTCCAGAGGTCCCTTCCCACCCCTCCCATGCTGCTCTGGGTGCTGGGGCTGAGCTGGGTGCCCAGCACCCACTCTTAGCTGCCGTTCCAGCCCAGCCTGCCTCCTGCAAGCACACTGGAGGCCTGGAGCAGGCTGTCCAGAGAGGTTGTGGAAAGCTTCCAACCCCCCTGGGCACCGTGCTGCTGGGCAAGCTGCTGGGGGTGCCCTGCTTGGGGAGTGGGCTGGGACAGGCTGAGGGTCTTCCAGAGGTCCCTTTTCACCCTTCCCACGCTGGGATTCTACAGCTTGACCTTGACTCGAGGGCCACCAGCAGCATCCTGCTGCACACCAGCCATCTCTGCAGCTGATTTTCTATCGGGCTGGGGGCGGGGGGGGGGGGGGGCTGTTGGAAGAGAAGGAGGAGGAAGAGGAGGAAGGAGGGGGCGGGGGAAGCCTCATGCTGCTAATGTACCGCAAGCAAATGAGATTAAACAAGCGAAGCAGGGCTGGCAGCTCCTCCTGTCCCCTCCCCCCCCCCCCCCCGGGTAATTCAATTGGAGCTCTGGAGCTGATGGGATCTCGCCGGGGCTGCCTCCAGCCCCCTGCTGGGCTCGGGGAGGGGGTTTCAGCCATCGGAATAAAAGTTTCACTGCGGCATGTTTTATGCTGCTGCTGCCAGCGGGATCAGCGAGCTGGGCTGGGGCACGGGAATGTCGCAGGCATAGCGGCCCCTCCCCCCCTCCCCCTTCCCCCTCCCCCTCCCCTTCCCCTTCTCCTTCCCCTTTCCCCCCCCTTCTCCTTCCCCCTCTTCTCCTTCCCCCTCCCCTTCCCCTTCTCCTTCCCCTTCCCCCTTCTCCTTCTCCTTCCCCCCTTCCCTTCTTCCCCTTCCCCCTTCCCCTTCTCCTTCCCCCTCCCCTTCTCCTTCCCCCTCCCCCCCTTCCCCTCCTTCCCCCTTCCCCTTCTCCTTCCCCCTCCCCTTCTCCTTCCCCCTCCCCCTTCTCCTTCCCCCCCTTCCCTTCTCCTTCCCCCCCCCTTCTTCCTTCCCCCTCCCCTTCTCCTTCCCCCTTCCCTCCTTCCCCCTCCCCTTCTCCTTCCCCCTTCCCTCCTTCCCCCTCCCCTTCATCCTCCCCTTCTCCTTCCCCTTCTCCCCTTCCCCTTCCCCCTCACTTCCCTCCCCTTCTCCTTCCTCCCCTTCTCCCCCCTCCCCTCCTTCCCTTCCCCCTCCCCTTCCCTCCCCTTCTCCCTTCTCCCTTCCCCTTCTCCTTCCCCCCCTTCCCCCTCCCCTTCTCCCTTCCTTCCCCTTCTTCCCCCTCCCCTCCTTCCTTCTTCCCCCTTCCCCCTCCCTTCCCCCTCCCTTTCCCTTCCCCCTCCTTCTTCCCCCCCCTCTCCCCCCTTCTCCTTCCTCTCCTTCCCCTTCCCCCTTCTCTTTCTCCTTCCCCCTCCCCCTTCCCTTCTCCTCTTTCTCCCTTCTCCCTCCCCCCTTCTCTTTCTCCTTCCCCCCCTTCTCTTTCTCCTTCCCCCTTCTCTTCCTCCCCTTCCCCCTTCTCTTCCTTCTTCCCCCTTCCTCCTTCCCCTTCCTTCTTCCCCCTTCCTCCTTCTTCCTTCCTTCCTTCCCCCTTCCTCCTTCACCTTCCTTCTTCCCCCCCCCTTCCTCCTTCACCTTCCTTCTTCCCCCTTCCTCCTTCTCCCATTCCTTCTTCCCCCTTCCTCCCTTCCCTTCTGCTTCCCCTTCCCCTCACCCTTCCCCTTCCTCTCCTCCCTCCCCTTCCCCCTTCCTCTCCCTTCCCCCCTTCCTCCTTCACCTTCCTTCTTCCCCCTTCCTCTCCTTCCCCCCCCTTCCTCCTTCTCTTTTCCTTCCTTCTTCCCCCTTCCTCCTTCACCTTCCTTCTTCCCTTCCCCCTTCCTCCTTCACCTTCCTTCTTCCCCCTTCCTCCTTCACCTTCCTTCTTCCCCCTTCCTCCTTCACCTTCCTTCTTCCCCCTTCCTCCTTCACCTTCCTTCTTCCCCCTTCCCCCTTCCCCCTTCCCCTTCTCCTTCCTCCTCTCCTTCCCCCTGCTCTCCCTCTCCCTGCACCAGGCAGCACCAACCCAGAGTCAGAATTCTAACTGTCCCAGAAGATGCCCCTTGGGTTTGCAGCAGGGAAAGGAGCTGGGGCAGGCACTGTGGCTCTGCCCCCACTCAGAGGCCTGGTGGCACTAGGGGAAAGTCTGAGCCATGTCTGTGCTGGGCTGGGGGCCTCATGATCATGGGACCCTGGAATTGTGTGGGTTGGAAGAGACCTTTAACATCATCCAGTCCAGCCCTGAGCACAGCACTGCCCCAGGGCACCACCAACCCGTGGCCCTCAGCACCACAGCTCCAGGGCTTGGAGACCCCTTCAGGGATGGGGACTCCACCACCTCCCTGGGCAGCACATCCCAAGGGCCAATATCTCTTTCTATGAAGAACTTCTTCCTAACACCCAGCCTGAACCTCCCCTGGCGCAGCTTGAGACTGTGTCCTCTTGTTCTGGTGCCTGGGAGAAGAGACCAACCCCCACCTGGCTCCAACCTCCCTGCAGGGAGTTGGAGAGAGCAAGAAGGTCTCCCCTGAGCCTCCTCTTCTCCAGGCTAAGCAACCCCAGCTCCCTCAGCCTCTCCTCCCAGGACTGTGCTCCAGACCCCTCCCCAGCTTTCTTGCCCTTCTCTGGACACCTTCCAGCAGCTCAACATCTTTCCCAACCTGAGGAGCCCAGAACTGGACACAGGACCCAAGGTGTGGCCTGAGCAGTGCTGAGCACAGGGGCAGAATGACCTCCCCTGCTGCTGCTGGCCACAAATCACGGTCCTGCTTACTTGGGGAACCTCTGGGAGCCTGCAACCAGCAGCTGGTGAGGTGGTGATAGAGCATGACCTTCACCTCCAGCCACTGCTCTGCCTTTCCAGGCTGCTTCTGCAGAGAGATGGGCTGCAGAGGTGGTGGGAAGGGGGAAATCTCAAGGCTTGGCTCTGCTTTGCTCCCTGTAGGACTGGAGGAGGCCACCCCAAAGCCTGTTGAGGACGCAGGGAACATCCTGAAGCAAGGATACCTGGAGAAGAGGTGTCGAGGTAAGACCCTGGGAAGCCTCATCACCAGAGGAGGGTGGAGGATGCCACCTCAGGCCTCCCAGCAAGGCAAGAGCCCAGCTGGGGAAGCAAACAGGAGGTTGCCTCTTGCCCTGCAGCTCTCTCTGCAAGACTTTGCAGACCCTTTGGGGCTTTTGTTTTGTGGGCAGCACAGCCTGGCAGGGGGCAGAGCCTTTGGTTAGCCCCTTCCAGCAGCTCAGCAAACTGCACCGAGGGTCAACCCCCACAAGGTGGATGCAGCAGCAGCAGCTGAATCCTCTCAGGCAAGAGCTGCCCTTCTGATGAGCAATCCTTAAGGAAGACAAAGGCCAGGTGGGGACAGGAGGCTTGGGAGCATCACACACAGCAGCAGGTTGAGGGGAGGCCAAGGAACCAGCCCCAGGCTGATCTGCAGTTCGCTGCCTCTTGCCCAAGCTGCAAGTCACTTCCTCCTGGCTCAGCTTTGAGCTGGATTTACTTGCTCTGGGACAGGTGGGGCTGAGGCAAGAGCTGTCCTGAGGGCCAGCAGCTGTGCTTGGTCCTCTCCATGTCTTAACTTGCTCCAAGTTCCACAGCAGAAGCCTGGGGCTTAAAGCTCAAGGAGGGAGGTTTGACCCAAAGCTGTGTCCCCTCCTGGTTAGTAGGACTAAAAGGTACAGCAGCTCAGCTCAGCTCTACCTGGAGAGATGGGGAAACCTTGCAGGGCCTCCAGCCTGGTAGGACAACCTGGTCCTGCCTTCCTTGGCTGAGCTTTTGTGTCTCAATTTGCTTCCCTGATGTCTTGGAGAAGCCTTGCAGGGTGTCCAGCCTGGTAGGACAGCCTGGTTCTGCCTTCCTTGGTTGGGCTTTTTGTGTCTCAATTTGTTTCCCTGATGTCTTGGGGGGAAGCCTTGCAGGACCTCCAGCCTGATGTCTTGGAGAGCCTGGGGACAACCTGCCTGGTTCTTCTGCTTTCCTTGGTTGGGCTTTTGTGTCTCAATTTGCTTCCCTGATGTCCTGGGGAAGCCTTGCAGACCTCCAGCCTGGCAGGACAACCTGCTTCTGCTTTCCTTGGTTGGGCTTCCTGGTAGGACAACCTGCTTCTGCTTTTGTCTCAATTTGTTGGAGAGCTTGGAGAAGCCTTTCCAGCCTGGCAGGACAACCTGGTCCTGTCCTTGGTTGGGCTTTTGTGTCTCAATTTGCTTCCCTGATGTCTTGGAGAGCTTGGAGAAGCCTTGCAGGACCTCCAGCCTGGCAGGACAACCTGGTCCTGCCTTCCTTGGTTGGGCTTTTGTGTCTCCATTTGCTTCCCTGCCTTTGGAGCAAGGAATCTGCAGGGGTTTGGTGGGCAAATGCCTCTTTTATTGCCCCCTAAACATTCACCTGGAGCTGCCTTGTGCTGTCCTCTCCTTGCCAGACCACAGCTTCTTTGGCTCGGAGTGGAAGAAGCGGTGGTGCGTCCTCAACAGAAAGACCTTCTACTACTATGCCAACGAGAAGAGTAAGTGGGGAGGCATCTGCCCCCAGTCCCCACACTCAGGGGGTGATGGCTGAGGGCATGGGAAAGGGGAGAGGAGAATCATGGAATTGTCAGGGTTGGAAGGGAGCTCAAGGCTCAGCCAGCTCCAACCCCTGCCACGGGCAGGGACACCTCACACCGCAGCAGGTTGCTCACAGCCACCTCCAACCTGACCCTGAACACCTCCAGGGATGAGGTTTCCACCACCTCCCTGGGCAACCTGTGCCAGTGTCTCACCACCCTCCTGGGGAAGAATTTCTTCCTGACATCCAATCTGAATCTCCCCACTCCTAGCTTTGCTCCCACCCACCCAAAGCTCTGGGTCCTGAGTCTTTGTTGGGACCACCCCCACCCCAGGAAGCCTCTGGGACACCTCTGCTCTGAGGCTAGGCTGAGTGAGCCAGGGAATCATAAAATGGGTTGGAAGGGACCTTTAAAGATCATCTGCCTTAAAGATCAGCCAGTTGCAAGCCCCTTGCCATGGGCAGGGACACCTCCCACCAGCCCAGCTCAGAGCCACCTCCAGCCTGGCCTTCAACACCTCCAGGCATGAGGCTTCCACCAGCTCCCTGGGCAACTTGTGCCAGGCTCTCACCACCCTCCTGGGGAAGAACTTCTTCCTGGCCTCCAACCTGAAGCCTTGAAGGGGGGAGGCTGAAGTTTGACCAGAGGAAATCCTGGGCCATGAGGAGGTTGTGTTTGAGGCTGAGGAGGTTTGAGAGGAGCTGTGCTGCTCCTCTCAAGGCACAGTGTGCAGGCTCTACAGAGCTCGAGCTCAGCCTGGGGGCTTCTTCCCTGCTCCACCAAATGCCTTCATTGGCGTGGAACACATCCCACAGCTTGAAGGCTGGGGTCAGTTCTGGGACCCTTGCTCCAAGAAGGACGTTGAGGGGCAGGAGCAGGTCCAGAGGAGGGCAAAGGAGCTGGGGAAGGGTCTGGAGAGCAGGGCTGGGGGGGGGGCGCAGCAGCTCAACCCAGGGGCAGCTTCATAAAGAAATGATGAGCTGGGCTAAATGAAGCCTCCTCAGACGACTGCAGTGAAGTTCCTTCTCTGCCCCCCCCTGGCTGACACCAGCTGTCTGTGTGCATCCCCATGGTCCCCAGGCCAATCCTCCCAGGTCCCACTAAGCTTTCCTTGCTGCAGCCCAGCCCCTAAATGCTTCAGCACCAGAAAAATCATTGCTCTCATATCTCCCCCAAGCACACAGTGCTCTCTGCTTCATGACAAGCAGCTCAGCTCAGGCAGCCTCCTGACCCTGGCAACCTTGGGCTGGCTGCCTGCAGTGTCTGGAGGCTCAGGAGGGCATCCTCTTTGCTGTGTCCTCATGAAGATGCTGGAGGAGTCCCTCTGGCATCCAGGGTTGGATGTGCTGAGGCTTGATGGGGTGGGAAGGGAATGACTCAGGCAGCTGCTCAGAACCTTCTCTGGCTGTGCAGAGCCTTAAAAAAGGTCTTCCAGGGCTGAGGTCAAGGCCTGGAGAAGGCTTTCAGCCAATTGATGACTGTTTTGGTTTAGTCTGTGGCCTTCTGGAGACCATTTGGAAGCTTGCCCCTCACAAAACCAAGTCCACAGCTCCCTGAAGGGAGGCTGGAGTTGGTCTCTCCTCCCAAGGAACAAGTGGCAGGAGAAGAGGAAATGGCCTCAAGTTGCAGCAGGGGGAAGTTTAGGTTGGACTATTTCTGTCCTGGGGGAACTGAGGAGGTTCAGCCTGGAGGAAAGGAGGCAGAGAGGAGACCTCTACAGCTCCCTGGAAGGGAGTGAGGTGAGGGTTGGTCTCTTCTCCCTGCTATCAGGTGATGGAAGGGAGGGGAAATGGCCTGAAATTGTTCCAGGGGAGGCTGAGGTTGGCCATGGGGAGCAATTTCTGTCCTGGGGGAACTGGGGAAGTTCAGCCTGGAGGAAAGGAGGTAGAGAGGAGATCTCATTGCTCTCTACAGCTCCCTGAAGGGAGGTTGGAGTTGGTCTCTCCTCCCAAGGAACAAGTGGCAAGAGAAGAGGAAATGGCCTCAAGTTGCAGCAGTGGGGGGTTTAGGTTGGACTATTTCTGTCCTGGGGGAACTGAGGAGGTTCAGCCTGGAGGAAAGGAGGCAGAGAGGAGACCTCTACAGCTCCCTGAAAGGGAGTGAGGTGTGGGTTGGTCTCTTCTCCCTGCTATCAGGTGATGGAAGGGAGGGGAAATGGCCTGAAATTGTGCCAGGGAGGCTGAGGTTGACCATGGGGAACAATTTCTGTCCTGCCAGAGTGGTCAGGCACTGGCAGAGGCTGCCCAGGGAGGTTGGGGAGTCCCCAGCCCTGGGGGTGTTCTAGAACCCTGTGGCCATGGCACTTGGGGCCAGGGCTTGACGGGCAGGGTGGTGCTGGGCTGCTGCTTGGACTGGACGACCTTAGAGACCTTTTCCAAGCCCAGACAATTCCATGCAGGTTCTACCTGCAGCCCCCAGCAGCGAAGCTGAGAGCTTCCCATCAGCTCGAGGGCAGACCTGGCTGGGGGAGGGGGGGGGGGGGCGGGGCGCTCCCTGCCGGCTGCTTCCAAGACCCCCTTCGAGGGGTGTATGTGTCCCCCCAACCTGACGTGCTCTGTGCAGGCTCCAAACTGCTCCTGCTCGGCTTCTTCTAGGCAAGCAACCGAAAGGCAGCTTCCCCATCAGCGAGTGCAGCGCCAGGCTGGCCTCCCGCCCGCGCAGGGACTCCCGGCGGGGCTGCTGCTTCGAGCTCAGCTGCCCCTGGAAGCGAACCTATGAGGTAGGAGCCGAGGCCACGAATGGATCTCCCGCGCTGCTCTGCGGGGCGAAAAGCGCCTGGCCCCCACCCTGGTGGGACCTGCCAGCTCAGGGGGCTCGGGAAGTTCGCCCCCACCACCACCTCCTGCCGGCTCAGGGGGGCTCTGGAAGCGGCCCCCCCACCCCTCCCCGACCCTCTCCTGTCCTCCCTTTCCCCCCCTCCCTCCTAGGACCCTCTCTCCTGCCCTCCCCTTTCCCCCCTCCCTCCTAGGACCCTCTCTCCTGCCCTCCCCTTTCCCCCCTCCCTCCTAGGACCCTCTCTCCTGCCCTCCCCTTTCCCCCCCTCCCTCCTAGGACCCTCTCTCCTGCCCTCCCCTTTCCCCCTCCCTCCTAGGATCCTCTCTCCTGCCCTCCCCTTTTCCCCCTCCCTCCTAGGACCCTCTCTCCTGCCTTTCCCCTTCCCCCCCCGGACCCTCTCTCCTGCCTTCCCCTTCCCCCCCCTCCTAGGACCCTCTCTCCTGCCTTCCCCTTCCCCCCCCTCCTAGGACCCTCTCTCCTGCCTTCCCCTTCCCCCCCCTCCTAGGACCCTCTCTCCTGCCCTCCCCTTCCCTCCCCTCCTAGGACCCTCTCTCCTGCCCTCCCCTTCCCTCCCCTCCTAGGACCCTCTCTCCTGCCTTCCCCTTCCCTCCCCTCCTAGGACCCTCTCTCCTGCCTTCCCCTTCCCCCCCCCTCCTAGGACCCTCTCTCCTGCCTTCCCCCCCTCCTAGGACCCTCTCTCCTGCCTTCCCCCCTCCTAGGACCCTCTCTCCTGCCCTCCCCTTCCCTCCCCCCAGGACCCTCTCTCCTGCCTTCGCCTTCCCTGCCCCTCCCAGGAGCCCCTCCCTTTGCCCCTCCTCTCCCCTCACACAAGAGCCACCACAGGCTCAGGTGAATCTCTTTGCAGTTCACAGCCCCGAGCCCAGCAGAGGCTGCAGATTGGGTGGATCAGATCCAGTTCCTCCTGAGAGGTGAGGCTGCCACCTTGGCCTCCCCCCCCCCCCCCCTGCCCTGCTTGCTTGGCCAGATCCTGGCAAGCAGCTTCTCCCCCAGCCTGGGGCTGGCCTTGTGCTTGCTGCCAGGAGCTTGCTGAGCTCCCAGCATTCCCCTCCTGACCCCTGGGGCTTTGAACCTGCTGCTTCAAAAGAGGTGGTTGGCGCCCACCAAGGCTTTTGGTGGCAGCTTTTGGCTGCTTGGAGAGGATGGAGCTCTGTGACCTCTCAAGGGCTGCAAGTGGCACCAAGGGGGACAAGAAAGGAGCAGGGGTGGCTGCTCGCTGCTGATCTGCTGTCCTCTGCTTGGCTCCAGTTTGAGACCAGTGGCACTGAGGCAAGACTCCAGCAGCCCCACACGTGGGGAAACCCTCTGGAAACCACCACCAGCTGCCCCAGCTCCTTCCTTGAGGGGCTTGGCTTTGCTCTCTGGCATCTGCCAGCCCTTGTGGGGCTCCTCATTCCCATTGCCAGCTTCCATTCCCTTGCCCCCAGGCGCTCATGGGCCAGGCGAAGGGAACTCCTCGCTCCCTGCGAGGGCACAGAGGACAGCGGCAGAGCTCCTGTGGCTCAATTTCATCTCCCTGAAGCTCCTGCACCGGTTTTCCAACAGCTCTGAGCAACCTCAGTGAAGCAGCAGGGACTGATGGCTTGGGGGAGCTTTTACTCTGAGGAGGAGAGCCTGGATCTCAAGCTTCCCCCCACCTCAACCTCTGCTCTAAAGAGCTCTGGGCTTGGACCTCTCCTCAGCCAAGCTTCAGCGTGGGGAGGTGAAGAGGGAATGAGGGAGCACCAAAGAAAGAGGGGAAAAATCCTCTTTGCTTCTGCTTCCCAGCAAGGAAAGCTGGAGGAGAGCTCTTGGTTCTGTGATGGAAGCAGAAGAGAAGAGCAACTTGGCCTTAAGAAAAGCTTTCACATATCTTCTTCTTGAGCAGAAGGGAAGGAAATGTTCCAAAGCTGGAGTGTGACAGGCACTTAGAAGCACAGAATCAACCAGGCTGGAAATGACCTCAGAGATCATCCAGCCCAACCTCTCACCCAACACCTCCTGACTAACCAAACCGTGGCTCCAAGTGCCACCTCCAAGCCCCTCCTGAACTGCTGCCTCCACCATCACCCTGGGCGCATCCCAAGGGCAAATTCCTCCTTCTGGGAAGAGCGCTGCTCCCCTCCAGCCTGAACCTCCACGGCGCTGCTGACTGTGTCCTCTTGTTCTGGTGCTGCTTGCCTGGGAGAAGAGACCAACCCTCGGCGCTACAACCTCCCTTCAGGGAGTTGGAGCGCTGCTGTCTCCCTCAGCCTCCTCTTCTCCTCCCTCACCTCGGCGCTGCTCAGCCTCTCCTCCCAGGGCTGTGCTCCTGACCCCTCCCCAGCCTCACTGGCGCTTTCTGAAACTTCTTTTCACCTGCTTGGCGCTGCTGCCTTCCTCACCCCGGCGCTGCTGGAAGCCTCACCTGGGCGCTGCTGCCAGGCTCACCTCGAGCGCTGCTGCCTCCCTGCACCATCAGGGGCGCTGCTGCCTCCCCTCACTTCCAGCCCTGCTGTTCTCTGCCTCTGTGGCGCTGCTGCCAGGGAGGTGGTGGAGTCCTGCCCAGGGAGGCGCTGCTCCCCATCCCTCAGGGGTTTAGGGCGCTGCTGCACTCCTCACCTCGGCGCTGCTGGGTGAGAGGTTCACTTGAGGCGCTGCTGGTCTCTTCACCTGGTTGACTCTGCTGATCCTCCTCACCTCGGCGCTGCTGCCTCCCCTCACCTCGGCGCTGCTGCCTCCCTCACCTCGGCGCTGCTGCCTCCCTCACCTCGGCGCTGCTGCCTCCCTCACCTCGGCGCTGCTGCCTCCCTCACCTCGGCGCTGCTGCCTCCCTCACCTCGGCGCTGCTGCCTCCCTCACCTCGGCGCTGGCGCTGCTGCCTCCCTCACCTCGGCGCTGCTGCCTCCCTCACCTCGGCGCTGCTGCCTCCCTCACCTCGGCGCTGCTGCCTCCCTCACCTCGGCGCTGCTGCCCTCCTCACCTCGGCGCTGCTGCCTCCCTCACCTCGGCGCTGCTGCCTCCCTCACCTCGGCGCTGCTGCCTCCCTCACCTCGGCGCTGCTGCCTCCCTCACCTCGGCGCTGCTGCCTCCCTCACCTCGGCGCTGCTGCCCTCCCTCACCTCGGCGCTGCTGCCTCCCTCACCTCGGCGCTGCTGCCTCCCTCACCTCGGCGCTGCTGCCTCCCTCACCTCGGCGCTGCTGCCTCCCTCACCTCGGCTTTGCCTCTCTCCTGCCAGACCTGAGCTCCCACACCATCCCGTGTGATGAGGAGGATGAAGAGGAGCTCTACAACGACGTGGACAGCTCTGACTCCCTGACCACAGCGTCCCACAGCACCACCCTGAACCAGGAGGAGCCTGATGCTGAGCTGGAAGATGACATCTATGAGGTTTTGCCAGGTAAGCCACCACCCCAAATAAACAAAGCCTGACCTAAGCTTGGAGTCCTGGCGGGAAGCCCTTGGCCACACCACGCAGGGTTGGGGAAGGACCATCTCAGGCTCTGCTGAGTCTCACAGAGCCACAGCTCCAAGGTTTGACCTTGGTTGTGGTTTGGTTTGGGTTTGGGTGGTTTTTAATGTTCAGACTGCTTGATGTGCCCCCCCCAGGAGCAAAGCCTTTTTCTTCTGGTTGGGTTGGAAGGGGTTTTTTTGTTTCACTGCGGCTGAGGTGGCTCTCAGAGGTCTTGTGGTGAGGCTCTATTAGGTTTGGGGCTGTGGTACCTGCAGAAGCAGGCTTGAGAGGAGGGGAAAATGCTCCCTCCTGGGCAGGCAGGCAGGGCTGTAACCCAATTAGTGGCCTTCCAGGAGGTGATCAGATAACTGCATTAAACCCCAGCCCCAGCTGAGTGAAGGTGCAGGAGGCTCTGGAGGTAGCAGGGCAGCAGCTGCTGGCTGAAGGAGCCAGGAGCAACCTTGCTGGCACAGAACCAAGCAGCCTGCCAGGGTGAGAGAGTCTGCAGCCTTCCTCATCCCTAGACTAGACCAGACCAGATTGGAAGAGACCTTCAAGATCATCAAGTCCAACCTATCACCCAACACCATCTAATCAACTAAACCATGGCACCAAGCACCCCAACAAGTCTCCTCTTAAACCTCTCCAGTGATGGGGACTCCACCACCTCCCTGGGCAGCACATCCCAGTGGCCAATCTCTCTGTGTAGAATTTCTTCCTAACATCCAGCCTGAACCTCCCCTGGCACAGCTTGAGACTGTGTCCTCTTGTTCTGGTGCTGCTTGCCTGGGAGAGGAGACCAACCTCTGCCTGGCTACAACCTCCCTGCAGGGAGTTGGAGAGAGCAAGAAGGTCTCCCCTGAGCCTCCTCTTCTGCAGGCTAAGCAACCCCAGCTCCCTCAGCCTCTCCTCCCAGGGCTGTGCTCCAGACCCCTCCCCAGCTTTCTTGCCCTTCTCTGGACACCTTCCAGCAGCTCAACATCTTTCCTAACCTGAGGAGCCCAGAACTGGACACAGGACTCCAGGTGTGGCCTGAGCAGTGCTGAGCACAGAAAGCTGGGGAGGGACTTTTGAGGGTGTCAGGCAGTGATAGGACTGGGGGGAAAGGAACAAAACTGGAAGTGGGGAGATTCAGCTTGGATGTGAAGAAGAAGTTCTTCCCCAGGAGGGTGGTGAGGGACTGGCACAGGTTGCCCAGGGAGGTGGTGGAAGCCTCATCCCTGGAGGTGTTTGCAGCCAGGCTGGAGGTGGCTGTGAGCAGCCTGCTGTGGTGTAAAGTGTCCCTGCCCAGGGCAGGGGTTGGGAACTGGCTGAGCCTTGAAAGGGGAGAGGAGGAGGAGAGGGTTGGGAGTGAGCTGGGAAGAAAGAGAGGAGGAAAGGGGGGAGGAGGAAGAGGAGAGGGTTGGAGGGGAGCTGGGAAGAGAGGAGGAGGAGAGGGTTGGATGGGGACTGGGGAGAAAGGGAGGAAGAAAGGAAGGAGGAGGTGAGGGTTGTGGGGGAGCTGGGGAGAAAGAGAGGAAGAAAGGAGAAGGAGAGGGTTGGGGGGCTTGGAAGAGAGGAGGAGGAGAGGGTTGTAGGGGGGGTGGGAAGAAAGAGAGGAAGAAAGGGAAGAGGAGAGGGTGGGGGGGACTGGGAAGAAAGGGAAGAGGAGAGGGTGGGGGGACTGGGAAGAAAGGGAGAAGGAGGAGAGGGATGGAGGGGGGCTGGGGAGAAAGGGAGGAAGAAAGGGAAGAGAAGAGGGTTGGGGGGAGCTGGGAAAGAGGAGGAGGAGAGGGTTGAAGGGGAGCTGGGAAGAAAGGGAGAAGGAGGAGAGGGATGGAGGGGGGCTGGGGAGAAAGGGAGGAAGAAAGGGAAGAGAAAGGGTTGGGGGAGCTGGGAAGAGAGGAGGAGGAGAGGGTTGAAGGGGAGCTGGGAAGAGGGAGAAGGAGGAGAGGGATGGAGGGGGGCTGGGGAGAAAGGGGGAAGAAAGGGAAGAGAAGAGGGTTGGGGGGAGCTGGGAAGAGAGGAGGAGGAGAAGAGGGTTGGAGGGGAGCTGGGGAGAAAGAGAGGAAGAAAGGGAGAAGGAGAGGGTTGGGAGGGCTGGAAAGAAAGGGAGGAGGAAGAGAGGGTTGGAGGGGGACTGGGGAGAAAGGGAGGAGGAGGAGAGGGTCGGGAGGGGGCTGGGGAGGAAGGGAGGAAGCCAGGGAGGCGGCGGCGGCGGGGGCGCCGCGGAGCCGCTTTCCTCCGCGCGGCTTGGCCGCTAATGAAGTTTTGCACCACCAGAGGCGCGGAAGGCAGAAATAACATTTCACAGGTGATAAATTCCCCCAATCTCCGCGGCGGAACTCGCGGGGATTTGTGCGAGGCGGAGGGAGGGAGGGTTGGCTGCGAGGGGGCGGCCGGCGCCGCTGCCGGGCTTTATCGAGTGGAAAATTGAATCAAATTGCTGCTTTTGGAAAAAAAACCAAAACCACCCGGCTCCTCCCAGGGACCTGCCCCTGGCGCGGCCCCTCCCGCCCCACTCCCGGGCACGGACACCCCCACACCCTCCCAGCTGCCCAGCCCTCCTTGGGGGGGGGTCCTAAAGCTTGGATGTGGGTGGCCAGAGGCTCCTATAGGGCTCTGAACCCTGGGTGTGGGTGGCCAGGTGGTCCTGTGGGGTTTTAGAGCTTGGGTGTGGGTGGCCAGGTGGTCCTGTGGGGCTCCAGAGCTTGGATGTGGGCATCCAGAGGCTCCCATAGGGCTCTGAAGCCTGGATGTGGGTGGCCAGGTGGTCCTGTGGGGTTCTAGAGCTTGGGTGTGGGTGGCCAGGTGGTCCTGTGGGGCTCTGGACCCAGGATATGGGGGGGCCAGGGGCTGTCATGTGGCTCAGAAGCCTGGAGCAGAGCATCCCCAGAGGGGAGCTGAGCAGTGCTCAGCAAGAGCTAAAGGCTGGGGGGCAAGAGGCTGGGGCCAGACTCTGATCAGTGCTGCCCGGGGACAGGGCAAGGGCACCAAGCGGAGCCCAGGAGGCTCCTTTTGGTCAGGAGGAGAAGGCTGTTTGCTGTGAGGCTGCTGGAGGCCTGGAGCAGGCTGCCCAGAGAGGCTGTAGAGAGCTTCCAACCCCCCTGGGCACTGTGCTGCTGGGCAAGCTGCTGGGGGGGCCCTGCTGGGGCAGGGGGGTTGGACTGGCTGAGCTCCAGAGGTCCCTTCCCTATGCTTCCATGTCCCTGAGGCTCTCAGGGTGGGCAGGAGCTGCTGTGGCTGCCCTTCACCTCGTGCCTGGATGGGATTGAGTTGGCTGAAGGGATCCAGATGGGCAGGTCTGGCGGGGTGGGGGGAGGTTGTGTGCCCTGCTGGGGCAGAGGGCTCCAGAGGTCCCTTCCCACCCCTCCCATGCTGCTCTGGGTGCTGGGGCTGAGCTGGGTGCCCAGCACCCACTCTTAGCTGCCGTTCCAGCCCAGCCTGCCTCCTGCAAGCACAGAGCCTGGGAGCAGCCTAAGAAAACCACACGACCAACCACGGGCACGGAACAAACGATGCCGATAAAACCTCAGCCCTGAAACGTCCCCGGGAGCAAAGCCGCCGCGGGGGGGTGCAGCGAGGCTGCCGCTGCTGCTGGGGAGCGAGCCGCAGCCCTCACCGGGGGGAGGATTTGCCTCCTTGATGCACCTCCGGGGCCGTGGCTGCGCTCTCGCCTCCAGCTGAGCAAACCTGGGGCTGCTGCCGACCCCCGAGCACCACCGAAGCGCTGCTGGCTCTTTCCCCAGGCTCTAGCCCCCAGCCCCAGGTCTCTCTTTCCCCCCTACCCAGCTGTGATCGATGCAAACCGAGTCAGCCTCCCTCCCGCCCCCCTCTGCTGCCAACTGCGAACCGCAGCCCGGGCCGGGCTTGGGTCTCCGGAGCCACTCCCGAGTCAGGCTGGAAGCGGCCCCGAAAAAAAACATCTCTCCTAAATCAATCAGCCTTGATTGTAAAGCTCGGCCCCTGACGAGGCAGAACCTCGTTAGCATTGATTGGGAAATAAATTATTGAAAGTGGCTTTTGCCTCCTCTTTGCACGAGGGGGAAGAGGAAAGGAAGTGGAGCTGCGGCAGCCTGGCCTCCTGCTTGCTTGCACACAACCTCCCCCAGCCCAAACCTGCCCATCTGGATCCCTTTATCCAACCTAATCCCATCCAGGCATGAGGTGAAGGGCAGCCACAGCAGCTCCTGCCCACCCTGAGAGCCTCAGGGACATGGAAGCATAGGGAAGAGAACCTCCTGGAGCTCAACCAGTCGGAGCCCTCTGCCCCAGCAGGGCACCCCCAGCAGCCTGCCCAGCAGCACAGTGCCCAGGGGGGCTGGAAGCTCTCCACAGCCTCTCTGGGCAGCCTGCTCCAGGCCTCCAGCAGCCTCACACCAAACAACTTTCTCCTCCTGCTCAGGTGGAGCCTCCTGGGGTCCAGTTTGTGCCCCTTGTGCTGTCACTGGAGACCACTGAGCAGAGCCTGGCCCCAGCCTCTTGCCCCCCAGCCTTTAGCTCTTGCTGAGCATGGCTCAGCTCCCCTCTGGGGCTGCTCTGCTCCAGGCTCTCAGCCTTTGCTCCTCACAGAGCTGCTCCAGGCCCCTCAGCATCTTCACCCTTCCAGATCATCTTCTTGCACCCTCTCTCTCCAGCCTCCCCAGCCATGCCAGGCTACCTGGGATCCTTTTCCTTCCCCTCCCTCCCTCCTTCCCCTCCCTCCCTCCCTCCCTCCTGACATCTCCTCTTCAGCATCTCCCTCTCTCCAGGTCCTGCTCTGGGAAGAGTCTTTTCCTCCAGGATGCTCAGCAAAGTGCTGCCCAAATTCACAGGGCCAGGGGCAGTGATTTGTCTGTGGCAGTGGTTAACAACAACTCACATTTCTCTCTCTCTCTCTCTCTTTCTGTGCCTCATGTTTTAAAATATTATCTGTGACTTCCTCCCTTCCACTCCTCACAATTAAGGCAGGAATTTATTATCCTGACAGTCAGATCCTCTCCCAGCTCCCTGCCTGCCTGCCTGGGGCTTTGCTGGAGCCTCAGAGCCCTTCCCATGATTTCTGGGCTCTTGTTTGTTGGTTGGTGGTTGAGGTTTTAGTTTTTCTCTCTCTCTCTCTCCCCCTTCCCCAGATGAGGAGCTGGAATCCCACAGCCTAGAGGACACCAGGAGTGGAGAGCAAAGTGGTAAGTGCCTGGGTTGGTCTCTCCTCCCAGGCAAGCAGCACCAGAACAAGAGGACACAGTCTCAAGCTGTGCCAGTGGAGGTTCAGGCTGGATGGTAGGAAGAAATTCTTCCCAGCAAGAGAGATTGGCCCTTGGGATATGCTGCCCAGGGAGGTGGTGGAGTCCCCATCCCTGGAGGGGTTTAGGAAGAGCCTGGCTGAGGCCCTTGGTGCCATGGTTGAGTTGATCAGATGGTGCTGGGTGTTGGCAAAGCCCAGCCTGGGAGAGCTTCCTGCATCATCCTCTTGCTCCACAGCTTGGAAGGGATGGGCTCACCCCAGAGATGCTTTGCTCATGCTAATGGTTGGATTCAGACACCTCAAAGGCTTTTTCCAACCTAAATGATCCTCTTTTGGGGGTGGCCTTGGTGACCTCACCGTGAAGGAGCCCCAGCACCCATCTGTCCTCCTGCCCGCTGACATCTGCGTGCTGAAGGACCTCCCAGGGAGGCACTTCCAGCGAGGCATTCCCATCCCTCATCCCATCCTGGACCACACAGAGGGAGCCAACCCTCTCAGGCACACCCACAAAGGACCAGGGAGAGAAGCCAGGGCAGAAACAGCCTGGAGAGAGAGAGAGAGAGAGAGAGGGCAGGAAACAAACCGTGGCCCAGAGGAAGGCGGCAGAGGGAGGAACCTCGGGGCGGGAAGCCGGAAGGATGCTCGCCACCAGCCCAGGAACCGGCAGCAGGAGAGCTTGCCAGGCTGGCCAGGATCCCCACCCCTGCTTTTTCCTCAAGGACTTGCACCCTGGGACGGGAGCGGAAGATCTGTTTCCTCCCCCTCCCGGCGGCTGCGCTGCCACGGCAGCTTCCGCCCCGGCGCGGGAAAGCAGAGCTGCCGTCCCTGCAGGGGCTGCCCAGGGGCTTCCTGCCCGCATGGGAACGCAGCTCCTGGCCAAGCCCGGCCTGGGAGAGCTTCCTGCATCATCCTCTTGCCCCAGAGTTTGCAAGGGAGGGGCTCACCCCAGCGATGCTTCACTCATGGGGTGTCTGCCCAGCTGGGAAGAGAGCTCCTCCTGGCAAAGCCCGGACTGGGAGAGCTTCCTGCATCATCCTTTTGCCCCAGAGTTTGCAAGGGATGGATTCACTGCTTGCTGGGGGGCAGCTGCAACCCTCCCAACCCCTATCTCATGGTTGTCCCTATTCGTTGCTCATGTTTGGCTCTTGGGGTGTCTGCCCAGCTGGGAAGAGAGCTCCTCCTGGCCAAGCCCGGCCTGGGAGAGCTTCCTGCATCGTCCTCTTGCCCCACAGCTTGCAAGGGATGGGCTCACCCCTGGCTATGGGGCAGCTGCAACCCTCCCGACCCCTATCTCATGGTTGTCCCTACTCATTGCTCATGTTTGGCTCTTGAGGGGTCTGCCCACATTGGAAAGGAGCTCCTCCTGGCAAAGCCCAACCTGGGAGAGCTTCCTGCATCATCCTCTTGCCCCACAGCTTGGAAGAGTTGGGCTCACCCCAGCAATGCTTGCTGAGGGCACTGGGGGTGTTTAGCCTGGAGACAAAGAGGCTGAGGGGAGACCTCATTGCTGTCTGCAGCTGCCTGCAAGGAGGTTGGAGCCAGGTGGGGCTTGGTCTCTTCTTCTAAGGTGACAGGAAGAGAGGCAATGGCCTCAAGCTGCCCCAGGACAGATTTAAGTTGGCCTTGAGGAGCAGTTTCTTCCCCAGTAGGGTCGTCCATGCCAGTCCCAGGCTGCCCAAGGCAGTGGTGGAGTCTCCACACCTGGAGGGACTGAAAAGCTGTGGTGCTGAGGGCCAGGGTTTGGTGGTGCCCTGGGGCAGCGCTGGGTGAAGGGTTGGACTCCAAGATCTTCAAGTCCTCTTCCAACCCAAAAGGTTCTGCAGCTCTCTGAGCAGGCAGCAGGGAAGCAGAGCCTCCCCGTGGGGGGCTCCAGCTCGAAGCGGGGGAGGGAGGTCAGCAGGGAGCGGGACGCAGCTTCGTGGCTGCTGCTGGTGCTGGAGGTGATGCTGAGCCCAAGGCCACCCCGAGGACTTTGGCTCTCGCCTGTCACAGCCCTGCCAAGCATTTAAACACCCTGCTCGTGCTCATTAGCATCTGCCTGGTGGTGGTAATTGTTGTTAATGGTTCTAACTGGTTTTGTTATTAGCGTTGCGCGATGGCTTCGAGCCCTGGGTCTGTTTCGACACTAAATCACGGCTCCGACTCCTGCCTGGGGAAAGCTGGGCTGCGTTTCAAGAGGGAAAGGTTATCACCGTGCCAGGATCCCCACCCCCCTCCACCACCCCCTCCTCGTGCCACTGGTCATTCGCGCTTCTGTCCAAGCGGACCAAGGGTGAGCAGGAGCTGCTGGAAGTCCTTGAGCCGGAGGGTTGGGCTGGGAGGAGGGAGGGCACCGCACGGCTGGAACCCCAGCCCAGCACTTGGCCGCTGGACAGCTATTGTTTCCCGTTTCTCAGGATGCCAGCAGGCTGGAGCAGCCCCACAAACCCAGCTGAGAGCCGCAGGATGCTCCTGCTGTGACACCCCCACCCCACCCCCTCCACTGCTCCACTCAAGGCTGCTTTAATCCTTTTGCCTTCTGCAGCCGTGGTGAAAGCTTCCCAGTTGCAACCAAGCAGAGCAAAATTCCTCTGCTAAAAAGATATGGGGGGGGGGGGAACGACCCAAAAGCCTCTCAGCCAGTCCCCTGCACTCATCCAGGCAGGAGGTTTCAACTCACAGGAGCACAGCAGTGGAAGGCCCCCGAGCTGCTGGTGGTTGTCATTAGGTTTCAGTGTCAACAAGGCTGCCACGCCTGAAGCCAAGGGGGGCTGGGGGAAGGGGGGGGATCGTGCCTCTCTCACAGCCTCTGCTCAGGGGCTGCTCAGGCTGCAGAAGCAAATGATGCTCTTGTCACATCTGGCTGGGTTTCGTTAACGACCCCCGGGCCCGGACCCAGGGGAGCAGGAGCTCGTCCCACTTCCATCAGGGCAGATCAGCAGCGCTGGCATCAGGGCTCTGCCCCCAGCTCAGGGCTGAGCGGCTGGACGGGGCCCTGGGGGCTTGCTAAATGCAACCTGGGCAGCAGGATTGGCTCTGGGGAGTGGCAGGAGGCCGGGGGGGGGGGGGCTTGTCTGGATCCAACCCACCTCCTGCTCGTCCCAGGTGCAGAGCATCACAGACAGCCCCTGCGGAGGCTGCAGGGTGAAGGTCTCTGCCTCTGGTCTGATCTTTGAGGGCTGCAACAGGAGCCAGGGTCCCTTTGCTGCAAACAGGCTGCATTTGAAGGTAGTCTTAGTAGCTGGCAGGAGCAAATTGACTGCTTTTGAAGCTGAGGCTGGGAAGGAGGTGCAGAGCCCAGCCATGCTTTGATCATGAAGCATCTTCCTCCCCTGGGTGCATCTTCCTCCTCTGAGGCAATGGATTCTGACCTTTGAAGGGCAGGGTTGGGAGGGAGGGCTGAGACCTTGCATCTGAGCAGCTGGCAGTGCTGCACAAACTTCTGGGGCACACAACTTCCCTGTGGGCTGGAAGATGTCCTCCTCTTTGCTCTCACAGAGTGTCATGTCCTGCCTGATGCTCACAGCCGCAAAGTCTCCACTTTACCAACAGCTTCTCCTCTCTCCACTCCTTGGCAAGGGGTGGCCAGATGCATCCAAGGTCCTCTTGTTCCTCTGATCAGCAGGAAGGAGCAGATGTGGGATGGGGAGGCAGCAGTGTTCCAGTTTGGAGAGCTGCAGTGTGAGAGAGACATTGAGGGGCTGGAGGGAGTCCAGAGAAAGGCAACAAAGGGTCTGGAGAACAGGGCTAGGGAGGAGCAGCTGAGGGAATTGGGGTTGTTCAGCCTGGAGAAAGGAGGCTGAGGGGAGACCTCATTGCTCTCTACAGCCCCCTGAAAGGGGGTTGGAGTGAGGTGAGGGTTGGTCTCTTCTCCCTAGTGTCAGGTGATAGAACAAGAGGAAATGGCTTCAAGTTGCTCTAGGGGAGGTTAAGGTTGGCTATGAGGAACAATTTCTGTCCTGCCAGAGTGGTCAGGGGGTGGCCCAGGCTGCCCAGGGAGGTGTGGTGGAGTCCCCAGCCCTGGAGGCGTTCAGGAAACCTGTGGCCATGGCCCTTGGGGCCGGGGTTTGGTGGCCGCGGTGGGGTTGGGTTAATGGTTGGCCTCAACGACCTCAAAGGTGTTTTCCAACCCAAACAACTCTCCCATCCCATGAATTCCCAGTACATTCCACCCCGCCAGGGCAGCCTTTCCCCACCCCACCCCCTCTTCACAGAGGCCACCAGCAGCTTGCTGCCCAGCACCACCTCCCCTCTCTCCCAGGTTCTTCTCCTCCTCGTTGCCACCTTGTCCTTGCTCCCTCCCATAACAACCTTTCAGTCTTAATTACACAACAATCTCCTGGCTCCTTCCAAGGCTGCCTCTTGCCTCCCCCTCCTCCTCCTCCCAGATATTTCCTCTGCCTCCAGTTCATAACCTCTGGTTCCTGCACTTAGCACAAGCTTAAATAACTCAGTAGCTCCTGCTCCTCCTATTCCCACCACAATCTTCTCCTTAGCCCTCTCTGCTTCCCCCTTTAATACTTTCCAAAGGTTGCAGACCTACTTCTTGGTTTGTTTTGCTTTGGTTTGGTTTTGTTGGTTGGTTTGGGGTTTTTTTTTCCCCACTCCCAGCTTCTCTATTTAAGTTCCCCAAGTCCCTGAGTCATTCCAGTTGCTCCCAGCTGGGCCATTTAACCAGCTCTGTAATGTCCTCTCTCATATTTAGGTGATCAAAGCGCTCCAGATGCACCCTCAGCACTCAGGTCCTTACACCATATTAGAGACATTTCCTCCACCATGTGCTTGATTATGTTTTTTGGGGGGGGGGGGGGGAGGGAGTTGTTGATGCTTTCTGGTGCTCTCTGATGCTGTACCCTCCTGGCAGAGCCCCGTGGAGCACTGGTACAAGCCCAGGGCTGACATCTGCCCCTCCTTGCCAAGCCTGGGTTTAATTGTCCACGTCGTGGAGGTGGCCACGCTGTGCCACCTGGATTCAACCCCACCTTGGGGCTCTGCCATCAGAGCTGTCTCCTTCCTGAAGCTTATTTTGGTCCAGGGGGAAGGTTTTACCATAGAGTCCTAGGGTGGTTTGGACCTCCAAAGGTCATCCAGTCCAACCCCCTCTGCAGCCAGCAGGGACATCCTCAACTAGAGCAGGTTGCCCAGAGCCTTTCTGAGCCTCAGCTTGAGTACCTCCAGGGATGGGGCCTCAACCACCTCCCTGGGCAACCTGTTCCAGCACCCTCATGGTAAAGTTGTCCTTTGTGCCTGGAAAAGGGGGATCTGGGGGGTTGGGGTAGCTTTCTTTCTGATGCTCTCAAAAACCAACCCTGTTGGATGTGCTGGGAGAAGTCACTTCCCCAGTCTGCCAACTGGGCAGAGCAACCTGCTCTAGTGGGAGATGATCTTGCCCATGACAGGGGAGGGGGTTGGAACTGGGTGATTTTTAACATCTCAAGATCTTAAGCCATAGCTGTGATTCCTCCTGGAGGAAAGGAGGCTGAGGGGAAGACCTTCTGGCTCTCCACAGCTCCCTGAAAGGAGGCTGGAGCCAGGTGGGGCTTGGTCTCTTCTCCCAGGAAACAAGTGACAGGCCAAGAGGAAATGGCCTCCAGTTGTACCAGGGCAGGTTTGGGTTGGACTTGAGGAGCAGCTTCTTCCCCAAAAGGGTTGGCAGGGCCTGGGTCCAGGCTGCCCAGGGCAGTGGTGGAGTCCCCATCCCGGGAGGGGTTTCAAAGCCCTTGACCTGCTGGTTTAGCACCGAGCACGGGGACGATTCACCTCCATCACCTCGGAGGTCTCTTCCAACCAAACCCAATTCCATGACCAAGTCCTTAGGAGATTCCCCTCTCCCTCAACAACCTCCAACAACCTCATTAACCCTTTTTTTTTCTTTTGGTCTGGGGGTGTGCTTTTCCTAGATGATCTCCACCTGGATTACTCTAACTACTACCAAGGCTTGTGGGACTGCAGCGCTGAGCATCCCGACGAGCTCTCCTTCCACCGTGGAGACCTCATCTACATCCTAAGCAAGGTAAAGACCATGGGGTTGGGGCTCAAGGCCAAGCTTCAAACCTGGTGGAATTGCTACAGAAGCAAAGTTTGGAGCTCAGTCAGCAATTTAAGAGGAGGGGGAGGGGGGATTGGGATGCCAGGGACCGGGTCCCACGCGGATGCGTGGGACCCAGTCCCTGGCATCCCAATTCCCACCCTCCTCCTCCTAGGTTGTCCCATCAGGGCCACCCATGGGATCTGAAATGTCCCCCCCAAGCAAGATTCTTTTCTTCCTCATTGTGTTGTGGGTTGCTTTTGGTGGTGGTGATGGAATGTGGCTGTGTGCTTTTGCTCAGGTAGCAGAAGGGTAATTGAGTTGCTCAACCAGGTGTGACCAAAAGGCTTCCCTCGGGCAAGGTAAAGAAATGAAAGGCTTTGCATTAACTGGGGAGAAGGGGGGGTGGGGGCGAAAAAACCCCACCCACAACCCAAGGCCAGGGTTTTGGTGACCTTCTCTCCAACCTTCTCTGTCCCCTCAGGCTTCCCAAGCCGGTCCTTGCTGGCTTGTGGTTGGATCTGGCTGCAGGGGGCCGTGGTTTATGGGCTGGGTTTGGCAAGGCCTGGTCTGGCATGGGAGCAGGCATGGATTTGGGTGGGGGCTGTGTGGTGTGGGTGAGGTTTTGTGATGAGCTCTGCACCCCTAACACGGTGCAGGAACAGTGGTGGACTTGGGGGGAGGCTCTTCTTTGCTTGGCAGTTCACTTTGGACCCTTGGGGGGAGGCTCTTCTTTGCTTGGCAGTTCACTTTGGACCCCCAGAACAGTGATGGACTTGGGGGGCTGTGTGGTGTGGGTGAGGTTTTGTGATGAGCTCTGCACCCCTAACATGGTGCAGGAACAGTGGTGGACTTGGGGGGAGGCTCTTCTTTGCTTGGCAGTTCACTTTGGACCCCCAGAACAGTGGTGGACTTGGGGGGCTGTGTGGTGTGGATGAGGTTTTGCAGCGTTCTTTGCACCCCAACATGGTCCCTTCCAACATGATGCATCCTACAATGCCCCAGTGCCCACAGCCCTACCCACACCTCAATCCAAGCCCTGAGTGGGTTGAATCCTTCAATCCAATCCCACCAAGACCTGAGTGGGTTGAATCTTCCCTTCCCTGCTGCCAGCTCGAGGGCACAGCTTGGAGTCCCTTCAAAGATCCCTTCCAGCATGAAGCATCCTACAGTGCCCCAGTGCCCACACCTCAATCCAAGCCCTGAGTGGGTTGAGTCTTCCCTTCCTTGCTGCCAGCTCAAGGGCACAGCTTGGAGTCCCTTCCAACACGAAGCATCCTCCAAAGCCCCAGCGCCCACAGCCCTACCCACGCCTCAATCCAAACCTTGAGTGGGTTGAATCCTTCAATCTAATCCCACCAAGCCCTGAGTGGGTTGAATCTTCCCTTCCTTGCTGCCAGCTTGGAGTCCACTCAAAGATCCCTTCCAACACGAAGCATCCTCCAACGCCCCAGCGCCCACGGCCCTACCCACGCCTCAATCCAAGCCCCGAGTGGGTCGAATCTTCCCTCCCTTGCTGCCAGCTCGAGGCCACAGCTTGGAGTCACGGCAGGGTTTTTGCTCTCCTCACTAGCTCCAGATTGTGGCTCTTGTGCTGGTTCCCTCACTCGTAACCGATGAGTCCTGGGAGCTTTTGCCACCCCCTAAATGGCTTCGCGGCGAACGCGGGGCTCGGAGTCGGGAGGGTTGGGGAGATGAGGAGGGGGATGAAGAAGAGATGCTTGGAGGGGGGCCCGGAGGGGAGGGAAGAAGGAGAAAGAGGAAGAGGGGGAAAAAAAGGTGTTTGCAAAGGCTGTTCACTCGGCTGCATTTTAATTTCCTTCTCAATCTTGTCCCAATTAATTTCGCTGAATTAATCTGGCGGAAGCCAACGTCGGCAGCGGCGAGGCCGCGGCGGAGCGAGAGGCTTCTGTCTGGAGATGAAATAGAGGCTCATATAAAAAACCCATCTGGTGTGCTTGGAACACGCCTGGCGGTGCTGCTGCTGCTGCTGCTGCTCAGGTCCTGGCTGACATTTCCCAGCCTCGACAGCAGGGGGAAGGAAAAACACCACCAAAGCGATCCGGGGGTTAGCGGCCAGCGGGAGCGGGAAAGTCATTCCTGCCCCCTGTGCTCAGCGCTGGTAAGGCCACACCGTGAGTGCTGTGTCCGGTTTGAGAAGGACGTTGAGAGACTTAAACGTGGCCAGAGAAAGGCAATAAAGCTGGGGAGGGGTCTGGAGCACAGCCCTGGGAGGAGAGGCTGAGGGAGATGGAGCTGCTTAGCCTGGAGAAGAGGAGGCTCAGGGGGAGAGCTTCTTGCTCTCTCCAACTCCCTGAAGGGAGGCTGTAGCCAGGTGGGGGTTGGTCTCTTCTCCCAGGCAAGCAGCACCAGAACAAGAGGACACAGTCTCAAGCTGTGCCAGGGGAGGTTTAGGCTGGAGGTGAGGAGAAAGTTCTTCCCAGAGAGAGTTGTTGGCCATTGGAATGTGCTGCCCAGGGAGGTGGTGGAGTCCCCGTGCCTGGAGGTGTTCAAGAGGGGATTGGACGTGGCACTTGGTGCCGTGGTTTAGTCATGAGGTCTGTGATGACAGGTTGGACTTGATGATCTTTGAGGTCTCTTCCAACCTTATTGATTCTGTGATTCTCTGAAGGGGGAAGTGCTGTGGGGTTGGTTCTGTTCTTGTAGAGGCATAGAATGGCTTGGATCAGGGAACTGGTTGGGTTGGAAGAGGTCTTTAAGGTCATTGAGTCCAACCTTCAACCCAACACCATCGTGGCTGTTAAAGCACAACCCTCAGCACCACATCTAAGCAGCTTTGACAGCCCTCTGGGGATGGGGACTCAGGCAACCAGCACCAGAACAAGAGGATATAGTCTCAAGTTGTGCCAGGGGAGGTTCAGGCTGGATGTTAGGAAGAAATTCTTCCCAGAAAGAGAGATTGGCCACTGGAATGTGCTGATCCAGGCCAGGCTGCTGGTGGCCTTTTTGGCCACCTGAGCAGACCCTGGCTCATCTTCAGCCAGCTGTCTACCAGCACCCCCAGGCCCTTTTCTGCCAGGCAGTTTCCAGCCACTCTGTCCCAAGCCTGGAGCCTCATTGGGGCTGTTGTGACCCAAGAGGAGTTGGAAGGAACCTTCAAGATCATCTAGTTTCAATCCCACTGGCCCAGGTGGTTCAAAGCCTCAGCCAGCCTGCTCTTAAACACTTCCAGGGATAAGGTGTCCACAATTTCTCTGCCCCCCGCCCTGTTCCACCCTCAGAGTAAAGAACTTCTTCCTGATCTAAATTCTCAGCAGCCCCAGGGCTGTGGGTGGTGCAGGATACTGTGACAAAGAGGATGCTTAGTCCTGCCTGGGGTAATGGCACCGCTGCCACCCGCCACATCCCTCCTCAGAGTGGTCCCTTCGTTGGCCTGTCCCCAGAGCCCCTGAGCCCTTCCCTGAGTGCTTGTGCCAGTGCTGGGAGGCTTTGATCAGGAGCCCAGGGAATGCCACTGTCATGGGCTCTTCCCATCCTCTTCCCATCCTCTTCCCATCCTCTTCCCATCCTTCCCATCCTCTTCCCATCCTCTTCCCATCCTCTTCCCATCCGCTTCCCATCCTCTTCCCATCCGCTTCCCATCCTTGGTTTAGTTGATCAGGTGGTGTTGGATGATGGGTTGGACTTGATGATCTTGAAGGTCTCTTCCAACCTGGTCTATTCTATTCTATTCTATTCTATTCTATTCTATTCTATTCTATTCTATTCTATTCTATTCTATTCTATTCTATCCTATCCTATCCTATCCTATCCTATCCTATCCTATCCTATCCCACATCCCCTCCCCATCCTCTCCCCATCATCCCCCCCAGATCCGGCCAGCAGACTCTCCATTGCACCTCCAGTGCCACCAGCACTTCATCAGACCCTGGCACCACAGGGCCAGCAGGGCTGGGGCCAGGATCACCACCAGAGCTGTCTGAGCTGCAAACCCCACGCCCCACCTCCTCCCCTCCCCCCCCCCCCCCCCCCAAACATCTTTAACCACCCTGGGCTAACAGAGAGGGGAATTCATTTAAGGGAAGGGGGGGGGGAAAGGAATCATTCCAGTCGCACTCCCCTTCCCCCCGCCCCAAGGCATCGTGTCCGCGGCAGTGTCCCTGTCCCCGGTCCCTCGTCCCCTGGCTGAGTGATTTGTAGGTTATGATAATTATTTGAATGCAGCTCGACTTCCTATTTTAAGTGGGCTTAGTTGGATGTGACAAGCGGGCCATAAAACCGGATAAGTTAATTCCCTCAATTGCTTTCCATGGAAGCAGGAGAGGGGAGGGCGGAGAGGGAAAGGAGGGAAGGGAAAGGAGGGAGCGGGGCCGGGGGTGGTGGTGGTGTCGTCGTATTCCCACACCCCAGCCCCTGAGCGAAAGGAGTGTGGTGACATCTAGCGGCATTTTGCGCCTGGGCTCGGCGCTGGCTTGGTGGTGGGAAGGAGGGAGAAGGGTTAGGGGGTGGATGAGGGCGGGGGTATCCGTCTCCCCCGCCCCGTTCACCATGCACTGAACCTTGCGTGTGATGAGAGCAGTCAGGGCTCAGCCTCCCCCTCTCTGGGGGTCTCTTTGGCGAGGTGGGTTGTAGAGATTGAGGGAATGGTTTAGCTTGGAAGGGACCTTCAAAATCATCGAGTTCCAGACCCCCACCAAAGGCAGGGACCCCTCCCACCAGCCCAGGTTGCTCAAGGACTCATTCAACCTGCCCTTGAACACCCCCCAGGGAGGGGACGTCCACAACCTCCCCTGGGCAACCTGGTCTAGAGCCTCCCTCCCCTCACTGGCAAGAATTCCTTCCTGATCTCCAGTCTCAATCTGCCCTCCTCAAGCTTCAGATGCTGTCCCCCTGCCGTTTCCCCACCCCCACCCCCCCAAAGGGGTCTTGATGATGTTTGGCTCCCCGTTACTAACCCCTCTTGGAGGCTCCCGAGTCGGGAGGGCTGGGGCAGCGCTGGGGTCAACTGGAAGGCAACGGTCAGCCACCGGTCAAATTCAAGCGAGGACCATCCTTCCCCCGCCGGCCCCTCAGCCCCCGGCAGGAACCAATCGTCCAGAACGAGCCCCTGGCAGCCTCATTCTTCCCAGGTAATTTTTATAAATGAGGGGACACCCATTGCTGGCGAGGACAAAAGGGTGGCCGAGCGCCGGGGAAGCAGCGCCGGCCGTGCCCAGCACCCACGAGGCTCCCATCCTGCGCCCCCGCTGCCGCCGCCTCAGCCGCGGGGATTCAGCTGCGCAGCCCTGATGCTGCAGCCCAGGTTTTGCCCCCGGCTCTGAGGACTCACCCGCGGGTCCCTGCTGATGCGCCTCAGGCTGTGCCCCCATCCTTTGGGAAGCCCCAGATTGTGCCTCATCCCCAGGGACTCAACTGACCTCCCTGATGCTGCATCCCAGATTTTGCCCCATCCACTGGAGCTTAGCCCCAGTGCTGCATCCCAAACCTTCCCCCATCCATGGGGACTCATCCCCAGTGCTGCATCCCAAATCTTCCCCCATCCATGGGGACTCATCCCCAGTGATGCATCCCAAACCTTCCCCCATCCATGGGGACTCATCCCCAGTGCTGCATCCCAAACCTTCCCCCATCCATGGGGACTCATCCCCAGTGCTGCATCCCAAACCTTCCCCCATCCATGGGGACTCATCCCCAGTGCTGCATCCCAAACCTTCCCCCATCCATGGGGACTCATCCTCAGTGCTGCATCCCAGACTGTGCCTCATCCACAGGGATTCAGCTGACATCCCTGATGCTGCATCCCAAAGTTTTGCCCTGTCCTTTAGGACTCATTCCCAGTGCTCCATCCCACTTTTTACCCCGTCCATGAGGACTCACCCACACATCCCAAGTGTTTTCCCCAGCCCCCTGCTTCTCCCTCTTCAATCACCATACCTCCTGCCCTCTGCACTGCTTGGCTTTGCTCCCTAGGGATCTCTTGGTCCCCATGGATCAACATCATTCATGGGGCAGTGATGATGGCAATGGACTGAAGCTTGAGGAGGGCAGACTGAGACTGGAGATGAGGAAGAAATTCTTTCCAGTGAGGGTGGGGAGAGCCTGGCACAGGTTGCCCAGGGAGGTTGTGGCTGCCTTCTCCCTGGAGGTGTTCAGGACCAGGCTGGATGAGGCCTTGAGCAAGCTGGGCTGGTGGGAGGTGTCCCTGCCCGTGGCAAGGGGTTGGAACTGGCTGAGCTGGAAGGTCCCTTCCAACCCAACCCATTCTATGGCTCTGTGAATAATCTAGCAGGGACAAGGTGGTGGCCTCATCCCTTGTGGCTGTGGTACCCCAACAGCATCCTTGATGTCCCTTGGGGTGCTGCTGAGCTCTTCCTCTCCAGCACCTGAACCTGGGGGGTGGCGGGGTGGCTCTGCTCAGCGGGGGTGGGTCCAACTGTTGAGACTCCCAGCTTCACAGAATGGGCTGGGTTGGAAGGGCCCTTGGAGACCCCCCAGTTCCAAGCCCCTTGCCAGGGGCAGGGCCACCTCCCACCAGCCCAGGCTGCTCAGGGTGCCTCATCCAACCTGCCCCCCGGGGATGGGGACATCCCCAGCCCGCACGGACAACCTGTTCCAGCGGCCCCAGCACCTTCCCCCTGGGAAGAACTTCCCTCTGCTGTCCAGCCTGAACTGTGCCCTCCTGAAGCTTCAGAGATGTTCTCTGAGCATTTCTTTGGCAGGGGGAGGCGGAGGGGGGGGGGGGGGGGGGGTGGATTTATAATGAATGCTGCTAAAGACTCTGCCTTTGACAGAGGTAATAATAAATTCACGGCTAAAGACAGGAGTTTAATTCCTCAGACCCTCCAATACTGCACAGAATAAACTCCATCCATCACCCAGTAATTTTTTACCACGTAAATCTCCCCAACGAAGCAGCAGAGGCTGTTGAGGCTGAAATATTGGGGATTTATGGGATGTTCCCAGTGGTAGGATCCCATTCCGGAGGTTTCCAGTCGAATACATTATGGGTGAGGGAAAGGGGAGAGGGGGGCTGGGGAGAGGAGGGGGGAGGGAGTTCGTGTCTTTAAATGTGGCAATCTTCCCCTTTTCCCCCAGCCCAGCTCCTCACCAGCAGCTCCTCCCAAGCCAGCTCTGCCCTGATGGTTCCTAAGAAGGGCATTGAGGGGCTGGAGAAGGTCCAGAGAAGGGCAACAAAGGTGATGAAGGGTCTCACCAGCAGCTCCTTCCAAGCCAACTCTGCCCTGATTATTCCTAAGAAGGGCATTGAGGGGCTGGAGAAGGTCCAGAGAAGGGCAACAAAGGTGGGGAAGGGTCTCACCAGCAGCTCCTCCAAAGCTAACTCTGCCCTGATTGTGCCTAAGAAGGGCATTGAGGGGCTGGAGAAGGTCAAGAAGGGCAACAAAGGTGATGAAGGGTCTCACCAGCAGCTCCTCCAAAGCTAACTCTGCCCTGATTGTGTCTAAGAAGGGCACTGAGGGGCTGGAGAAGGTCAAGAAGGGCAACAAAGGTGATGAAGGGTCTCACCAGCAGCTCCTTCCAAGCCAACTCTGCCCTGATTATTCCTAAGAAGGGCATTGAGGGGCTGGAGAAGGTCCAGAGAAGGGCAACAAAGGTGGGGAAGGGTCTCACCAGCAGCTCCTCCAAAGCTAACTCTGCCCTGATTGTGCCTAAGAAGGGCATTGAGGGGCTGGAGAAGGTCAAGAAGGGCAACAAAGGTGATGAAGGGTCTCACCAGCAGCTCCTTCCAAGCCAACTCTGCCCTGATGATTCCTAAGAAGGGCATTGAGGGGCTGGAGAAGGTCCAGAGAAGGGCAACAAAGGTGATGAAGGGTCTCACCAGCAGCTCCTTCCAAGCCAACTCTGCCCTGATTATTCCTAAGAAGGGCATTGAGGGGCTGGAGAAGGTCCAGAGAAGGGCAACAAAGGTGGGGAAGGGTCTCACCAGCAGCTCCTCCAAAGCTAACTCTGCCCTGATTGTGCCTAAGAAGGGCATTGAGGGGCTGGAGAAGGTCAAGAAGGGCAACAAAGGTGATGAAGGGTCTCACCAGCAGCTCCTTCCAAGCCAACTCTGCCCTGATGATTCCTAAGAAGGGCATTGAGGGGCTGGAGAAGGTCCAGAGAAGGGCAACAAAGGTGATGAAGGGTCTCACCAGCAGCTCCTTCCAAGCCAACTCTGCCCTGATTATTCCTAAGAAGGGCATTGAGGGGCTGGAGAAGGTCCAGAGAAGGGCAACAAAGGTGGGGAAGGGTCTCACCAGCAGCTCCTCCAAAGCTAACTCTGCCCTGATTGTGCCTAAGAAGGGCATTGAGGGGCTGGAGAAGGTCAAGAAGGGCAACAAAGGTGATGAAGGGTCTCACCAGCAGCTCCTTCCAAGCCAACTCTGCCCTGATGATTCCTAAGAAGGGCATTGAGGGGCTGGAGAAGGTCCAGAGAAGGGCAACAAAGGTGATGAAGGGTCTCACCAGCAGCTCCTTCCAAGCCAACTCTGCCCTGATGATTCCTAAGAAGGGCATTGAGGGGCTGGAGAAGGTCCAGAGAAGGGCAACAAAGGTGATGAAGGGTCTCACCAGCAGCTCCTTCCAAGCCAACTCTGCCCTGATGATTCCTAAGAAGGGCATTGAGGGGCTGGAGAAGGTCCAGAGAAGGGCAACAAAGGTGATGAAGGGTCTGACCAGCAGCTCCTCCCAAGGTAACTCTGCCCTTAGAAATAAGAAGAAGGATGTTGAGGGGCTGGAGAAGGTCAAGAAGGGCAACAAAGGTGGGGAAGGGTCTGGAGAAGAGGGCTGGTGAGGAGCAGCTGAGGCCCCAGGGGTTGTTTACCTTGGAGACAAGGAGGCTGAGGAGAGACCTCCTTGCTCTCTGCAACTGCCTGAAAGGAGGTTGGAGCCAGGTGGAGCTTGGTCTCTTCTCCTAAAGTGGCAGGAAGAGAGGAAATGGCCTGAAGCTGCCCCAGGAGAGGTTTAGGTTGGAGATGAGGAACAGTTTCTGTCCTGCAAGAGCAGTCAGGCACTGGCACAGGCTGCCCAGGGAGGTGGTGGAGTCACCACCCCTGGAGGTGCTGAAGGAAAGGGTGGCCACGGCACCTGGGGCCATGGTTTGGTGGCCATGGTGGGGTTGGGTTGCTGGTTGGATTGGATGATCTCAGAGAGCTTTTCCCTGCCAAAGAGTTCTCTAATTCTCTGTGCTTCTCTGACACCCCCAACTGGAGCAGGTTGCTCAGAGCCCCATCAAGCCTGACCTTGAACATCTCCAGGCGCAGAGCCTCCACCACTTCGAATTGTTAGGGTTGGAAGGGACCTCAAGGGTCATGGGCAGGGACACCTCCCACCAGAGGTGTGCCAGGGGAGGTTTAGGCTGGAGGGGAGGAGAAAGTTCTTCCCAGGATGAGTAACTTGCCATTGAGATGTGCTGCCCAGGGTGGAGTCCCCATCCCTGGAGGTGTTCAAAAAGGGGCTTGGATGTGGCACTTGGAGCCATGGGTTAGTTAGTCAGCAGGTGTTGGGTGACGGGTTGGACTGGATGGTCCCTGAGGTCTTTTCCAACCTCATTGATTCTGTGGTTCTGTGATCAGATCAGGTTGCCCAGAGTCACATCCAGCCTGGCCTGCAAAGCTGCCAGGGAAGCTTTTTGCCCTTCCCCTGGCTGGGCAACCCTTGCCCACTCTTCCACCTCCCCTCCTAGCCAAGAGCAACTTCTTAACACCCGACCTCTGCCCACCCTTCTGCAGTTTCAAACCACTGTGGCCATTAAGCCACCTCCTGGAGGTCTGCAAGCGGCTGAGCCCTGTGGGGGCCTCCTGGTTTCCTTTGCTAATGGGAGGGAGCAGCAGACAGAAGAAATCTTTGCTCATTAGAGAGCGGCAGAGCTAATTAGCAAGCCATCTCCCGCTCCATGAGGCATGGGTAACATCTCAGCCAATTGCTGGGGCTAGCATTTAAAGCTCTGCTCCTGCAAAATGTCACCTCCAGTCCTGCTTGCATTAGAGGCCAGCTGATGGATGGATGGATGGAATCAAAACCTCCTAAGCCCAGGCATAAAAAAACCCAACCCCCTGAAGTCTCCCTGTGCTGTAACTCAGTCACCACCCTGCCCTTAGATTCACAGCATGGCTGGGGTTGGAAGGGGCCTCTGAGATCATCAGGGTCATAGAAGCAGAGAATGGGTTGGAAGGGACCTTCAACATCATCAGGTTCATGGAGTGGGTTGGGTTGGAAGGGACCTTCAGGATCATCAAGGTCATAGAGTCATAGAATGGGTTGGGTTGGAAGGGACCTTCAACATCAGCAGGTTCATGGAGTGGGTTGGGTTGGAAGGGACCTTCAAGATCATCAGGTTCATGGAATGGGTTGGGTTGGAAGGGACCTTCAAGATCATCAAGGTCATAGAGTCATAGAATGGGTTGGGTTGGAAGGGATCTTCAACATCATCAAGGTCATAGAGTCATAGAATGGGTTGGTTTGGAAGGGAGCTTCAAGATCATCAGGTTCATGGAGTAGGTTGGGTTGGAAGGGAGCTTCAAGATCATCAGGTTCATGGAATGGGTTGGGTTGGAAGGGATCTTCAACATCATCAAGGTCATAGAGTCATAGAATGGGTTGGGTTGGAAGGGAGCTTCAAGATCATCAGGTTCATGGAGTGGGTTGGAAGGGAGCTTCAAGATCATCAGGTTCATGGAAGCATAGAGTGGGTTGGGTTGGAAAGGAGCTTCAAGGTCATCAGGTTCATAGAGTCATAGAATGGTTGGGTTGGAAGGGACCTTCAAGATCATCAGGTTCGTGGAGTGGGTTGGGTTGGAAGGGACCTTTGAGATCACCCAGTTCATAGAAGCATAGAATGAGTTGGGTGGGAAGGGAGCTTCAAGATCATCAAGTTCTCCCCTCTTCTTTTCCCTCCCCTCTCCTTTTCCCTCCCCTCTCCTTTTCCCTCCCCTCTCCTTTTCCCTCCCCTCTCCTTTTCCCTCCCCTCTCCTTTTCCCTCCCCTCTCCTTTTCCCTCCCCTCTCCTTTTCCCTCCCCTCCCTTTTCCAAGCTGCTCCATCTGTAAATGAACAAACCTCTTGATTTTATAGCCTCTTGCTTTGTAACTCTGAGGAAGGGGAGGGGGGAAGAAGGAGGAGGAGGAGGAGGAGGAGGGGGAAAGTAGTGGAATGCCTAAGTAAGACTTTCATTCCAAATTCATTTAGGCAGCAGCCATGAAGTTGTCACAAGCCATAATGCAGTAGTTAATTAAAATAACAGAAGTGGAGCTGGAGCTGTCCTGGGGTAGCTATCACCAGCTCACAGCCTCTGCTCCCCACCTCCTGCTCCTGCAGTGCCGGTGGCTGAGGCACAGCTGAGCTGCTGCCGAAGAGGAACCGCCCTGAGCATCCTGCCCGCACGGGCTGCGTCCTCCTCCCTCCTCTCCCACCCAGCCCCTGCTGAGTTGGGACCCTCAGCATGAGTTTGGCCACATGGAGGGACCTGAGGGTCCCAGCTCTGGCTCCTGCTGCTGACCTTGGGGTCCCAGCTCTGTCTTCTGTTTCTGTTCTGGGGTCCCAGCTCAGGTTCCTGCTTCTGATCTGAGGGTCCCAGCTCTGGCTCCTGGTTCTGACCTGGGGATTCCAGCTCTGGCTCCTGGTTCTGACCTGGGGATTCCAGCTCTGGCTCCTGGTTCTGACCTGGGGATTCCAGCTCTGGCTCCTGGTTCTGACCTGGGGATTCCAGCTCTGGCTCCTGGTTCTGACCTGAGTGTCCCAGCTCTGGCTCCTGGTTCTGAACTGAGGTCCCAGCTCTGGCTCCTGGTTCTGAACTGGAGGTCCCAGCTCTGGCTCCTGGTTCTGACCTGGGGATTCCAGCTCTGGTTTCTCATTCTGACCTGGGGATTCCAGCTCTGGCTCCTGGTTCTGACCTGGGGATTCCAGATCTGGCTCCTGGTTCTGACCTGGGGATTCCAGCTCTGGTTTCTCATTCTGACCTGGGGATTCCAGCTCTGGTTTCTCATTCTGACCTGGGGATTCCAGCTCTGGCTCCTGGTTCTGACCTGGGGATTCCAGATCTGGCTCCTGGTTCTGGCCTGGGGGTCCCAGCTCTGGCTCCTGATTCTGACCCAGTTTGTTTGGGGGCTGCCAGTTGTTACAGATAAAGGGCTGGAGCTGGCCAAGACTGGGAATGGGCTTTGGGGGGTAGTGAAGGGCATCTGCTTCCAGTGACTTCTTGTCCTGGGGCAGAGGGGACACCCAGCTCCCAGTGACCTTCTGTCTTGGAGGGGAGCACCCACTCCCAGTGACCCCCTGTGCCAGGACACAGAGGGACCCCCACTCCCAGTGACCCCCTGTGCCAGGGCAGAGAGGGACCCCTACTCCCAGTGACCCCCTGTGCCAGGACACAGAGGGCCCCCCACTCCCAGTCACCCCCTGTGCCAGGGCAGAGAGGGACCCCAGTCACCCCCTGTGCCCAGTCAGTCACCCCTGTGCCAGGGCAGAGAGGGACCCCCACTCCCAGTCACCCCCTGTGCCAGGGCAGAGAGGGACCCCCACTCCCAGCGACCCCCTGTGCCAGGGCAGAGAGGGACCCCACTCCCAGTCACCCCCTGCCCAGGGACCCCCACCCCAGTGTGCCAGGGCAGAGAGGGACCCCCACTCCCAGCGACCCCCTGTGCCAGGGCAGAGAGGGACCCCCACTCCCAGTCACCCCCTGTGCCAGGGCAGAGAGGGACCCCCACTCCCAGTCACCCCCTGTGCCAGGGCAGAGAGGGACCCCCACTCCCAGTCACCCCCTGTGCCAGGGCAGAGAGGGACCCCCACTCCCAGTCACCCCCTGTGCCAGGGCAGAGGGGACCTCCACTCCCAGTCACCCCTGTGCCAGGGCAGGGGGTCACCCCCTGGTGGGGGTGGGGAAAGGTTCAGGGCAGGCTGGCTGCTGGCACACAGAGGGGCAGAGGCTTGGGCCACGATTAGCCCGAGGCCCTTGGTTTTTCCCCCACAGGTCAGAGCAGAGTTTAACTCAGACTGCTGCTCATTTCCGTCGGGCTGTGGAGTGCTGGGGACTTGAAAGGAGAAAATAATTGGCTGCAGAACACGTTTAGGAAATGGAGTGTGTGATAAAGCAAATAAAAAGCTCTCCTGGTTTTATTCCACACACCCCTCCCTCCTCCTCCTCTCCCCCTCTCTTTCCTCCTCCTCTCTCCCCCTCTCTTTCCTCCTCCTCCACTCCCCTCTCTTTCCTCCTCCTCTCCCCCTCTCTTTCCTCCTCCTCCTCTCCCCCTCTCTTGCCTCCTCCTCCTCTCCCCCTCTCTTTCCTCCTCCTCCTCTCTCCCTCTCTTTCCTCCTCCTCCACTCCCCCTCTCTTTCCTCCTCCTCCACTCCCCCTCTCCTCCTCCTCCTCTCCCCCCCCCTCCTCCTTTCCTCCTTTCCTCTCCCCCTCTCTTTCCTCCTCCTCTCCCCCCCCTTTCCTCCTCCTTTCCTTTCCTCCTCCTCCTCTCCCCCTCTCTTGCCGCCTCCTCCTCTCCCTCTCTCTTGCCTCCTCCTCTCCCTCTCTCTTGCCTCCTCCTCTCCCCCTCTCTTGCCGCCTCCTCCTCTCCCTCTCTCTTGCCTCCTCCTCTCCCTCTCTCTTGCCTCCTCCTCTCCCCCTCTCTTGCCTCCTCCTCTCCCCCTCTCTTGCCTCCTCCTCCTCTCCCCCTCTCTTGCCTCCTCCTCTCCCCCTCTCTTGCCTCCTCCTCTCCTTTCCCAGTGCCAGGGAGCAAAGAGGACAGGGATAGGTGGGAAGGGACCAAACCTGAGCTCTGTTTCCTCTCCACCACCACCCCCTCCCCCTCCACCACCTCCTCTCCCCCTCCACCACCACCTCCTCTCCCCCTCCACCACCACCTCCTCTCCCCCTCCACCACCACCTCCTCTCCCCCTCCACCACCACCTCTCCTCCACCACCACTCTCCCCCTCCACCACCTCCTCTCCCCCCCCCTCCACCACCTCCTCTCCCCCTCCACCACCTCCTCCCCCTCCACCACCTCCTCTCCCCCTCCACCACCTCTCCCCCTCCACCACCACTTCCCCCTCCACCACCACTTCCCCCTCCACCACCACTTCCCCCTCCACCACCTCTCCCTCCACCACCTCCTCTCTCCCCCTCCACCACCTCCTCTCCCCCTCCACCACCACCTCTCCCCCCTCTCCCCCTCCACCACCACCTCTCCCCCTCCACCACCACTTCCCCCTCCACCACCTCTCCCCCCTCCACCACCACCTCTCCCCCCCTCCACCTCCTCTCCCCCTCCACCTCCTCTCCCCCTCCACCTCCTCTCCCCCTCCACCACCTCTCCCCCTCCACCACCTCTCCCCCTCCACCACCACTTCCCCCTCCACCACCACTTCCCCCTCCACCACCTCTCCCCCTCCACCACCTCTCCCTCCACCACCTCTTCTCCCCCTCCACCACCTCTTCTCCCCCTCCACCTCCTCTTCCCCCCTCCACCTCCTCTTCCCCCTCCACCACCTCTTCCCCTCTCCACCACCTCCTCTCCCCCTCCACCACCTCCTCTCCCCCTCCACCACCTCCTCTCCCCCTCCACCACCTCTCCCCCTCCACCACCTCCTCTCCCCCTCCACCACCTCCTCTCCCCCTCCACCACCTCTTCCCCCTCCACCACCTCTTCCCCTCTCCACCACCACCTCTCCCCCTCCACCACCTCTTCCCCTCTCCACCACCACCTCTCCCCCTCCACCACCTCTTCTCCCTCTCCCAGTCCTTTCCAACTTTCCCGTTCGAGTTGCTCCTCCAGCTCGGAAGTTTGCCCGTTGAAAAATGGTCATTTGGCTTTCCCCACCCCCCCCACCCCCCGACCCCTCCCCTTCCTCAAAGCACGTTATTAAAATGCTAATTTAAAAGAAAAAGGAGTTAAATATCCAGCGCTGGTGCAGGCTAATTGCAGCCATAATGAGCTCTCTAAATGTGAGTGCCCCTGACACACGGAGAGCATAAACAGCCCCGAACACATCATTAGTGCTCCCGTTCATTTATTCTGCCGACCTGCCCGTGACCCCGCGGCGGGGCTAGGGGGCTTAGAAAAGGGAGGGGAGGGGGAGTTTGGGGGAGGGGGAGAGAGGGAGCAGGTGGAACCGCCCCGCTCCTGCCCCCAGGGATGCGGGCATGGAGCCGGGAGCGGCTGCCATGGCAACGCCGGGGGATGCCGCACCCGCCCTTCCCTGAGCATCCCTGCATCCTCCCACCCCCTTCACCCCCCCGACCCCGGTATCACCTCATGGACCCTGCGCGTCCCCTGCATCCCCCCTGCATCCCCTCATGGACCCTGCCTGTCTCCTGCATCCCCTCTGCATCCCCTCATGGACCCTGCCTGTCCCCTGCATCCCCCCTGCATCCCCTCATGGACCCTGCATGTCCCCTGCATCCCCTCCGCCCTGTATTCCGTCCCCCTGCATCACCTCATGGCGCATCCGTCCCCCGCGCTGCATCCCCGCGTCACTCCCACGGACCCGGCGCATCCCCTGCTCCCCTCCCGGCATCACCTCAGGGACCCTGCGCACCCCAAGTGCTGGATGCTGCCGCTTTGGGGCGTCCCCACCCCCGGTCCCCCAAGCATCTGCTCCTGATTCACAACCACGGGGCGGGGGGGGGGGGCGAAGCTCCGAGCAGGATGGGACCCTCTGGGGTGCAGAAGAGCAGCAGCAGCAGCAGCCGCCACATGGGGCTTGAGGAGGGAGCTGGGTAAAAGCAATGCTGAGTTCTGCTCCACTCCAGCCTGGCTGCTTCTGAACAGCCTCTCACTGGTCACCTCCCACCACCGACTTCCCGTGAATTCTGGTCTCCACCGGCTTCCCTCCCTCCCTCCCTCTCCTCCCTCCCTCTCCTCCCTTCCTCCCTCCCTTCCTCCCTCCCTCTCCTCCCTTCCCCTCCCCACTTCCTCCTCCCTTTCTTTTCCCTTCCCCTTCCCTCTCTTGCTTGTCCAAGGGCCACAGCAGCCCCAGGCCTGGCAAGTCAAAAATACCCAACCCTGGGCCTCCCCTTTGTAGCTTTTGCTGCTCCCCCTCCTTTTATTTTTTCCACAGACCCCCTTTTTTACCCCCTCACCCCCTTCTTACCACCTCTCCCCCTCTTTCTTTACCCCCTCACTCCCTTTTTACCCCCTCCCCCCTTTTTTACCACCTCTCCCCCTCTTTCTTTACTCCCTCCCCCCTTTTTACCACCTCTCCCCCTCTTTCTTTACCCCCTCCCCTCCTTTTTACCCCCTCCCCCCTTCTTACCACCTCCCCCCTTCCCCCTTATTTACCACCTCTCCCCCCTTTCTTTACTCCCTCCCCCTTTTTACCCCTCTCCCCCCTTCTTTTTACCCCCTTTTTACCACCTCTCCCCCTCTTTCTTTACTCCCTACCCCCCCCCCTTATTTACCACCTCTCCCCCTCTTTCTTTACCCCCTCCCCCCTACCCCCTCCTCTTTTTACCCCTCCCCCCTTCTTACCACCTCTCCCCCCTCCTTTTTTTCTTTACCCCCTCCCCCTTTTTTTTACCCCTCCCCCCCCCCTCCCCCTTTTTTTACCACCCCTCCCCCTCTTTCTTTACCCCCTCCCCCCCCCTTTTTTACCACCTCTCCCCCTTTTTACCACCCCCTCCCGGTTTCTTTACCACCTCCCCTCCCTTTTTACCACCTTCTCCCCTTTTTTTACCAACTCTCCCCCTTTTTTTTTTTTTGGCCCCCTCCCTTTTTTACCACCTCTCCCCCTTTTTTTTTACCCCTCCTTCCCTTTTTCTTTTTTGCACCCAAAAATCTCTTTATTTTGAGGGGGAGGGGGGGCACACAACCTATTTTCTTTTGCCATTCGACCCCCCTTCTATTTTTTCCCCACCCAAACCCCTCCCTTCCCCCCCCAAACCCCCTCCCCTATTTTCACACCCACCCCACCCCTTTTAGTACTGTTTTCACCCCCTGCCCCCTTGTAATTCCCATTTTCACCCCCAACCCCCCTTTTTATTGCTATTACTTTTGCACCCCTCCCCCTTTTTATCACTCTTCCCCCCCAACTCCCCCTTTTAGTCTTCTTTTCACACCTTAGCCCCATCTAATTATTACTTTCACCCCCAATCCCCCCCTTTTTTGTTACTATTTTCACCCCCTACCCCCTTTTAATTCCCATTTTCCCCTCAACCCCCCTTTTTATTACCATTATTTTTGCACCCCTCCCCCTTTTTATTACTCTTCCCCCTCCCAGCCCCCCTTTTGATTCTTCTTTTCACCCCCACCCCCCTTTTAATTACCATTTCCCCCCAACCCCCCTTTTTATTCTTCTTTTCACCCCCACCCCCTTCTTCATCACCATTTTCACCCCCAACCCTCCTTTTTATTCTTCTTTTCACCCCCACCCCCCTTTTAATTACCATTTCCCCCCCCCAACCCCCCTTTTTATTCTTCTTCTCACCCCCATCCCCCTTCTTCATCACCATTTTCACCCCCAACCCCCCTTTTTATTCTTCTTCTCACCCCCACCCCCCTTCTTCATCACCATTTTCACCCCAACCCCCCTTTTTATTCTTCTTTTCACCCCTCCCTCTTTATTACCCTTTTCAGCCCCCAACTCCCCTTTTTTATCACTCCTTTTGCCCACCTCTCCCCTTTACTTCTGCCTTCTTGCCCACAACCCCCTTCCTGACTCTCATTTTTCCACGCAACACCCCCTTTATTTTCCACACACCCCCTCCCCAACCTCTTCCCCCACCCACCCCTTTATTTCCCACACCACCCACCACCCCCCCCCCCCACTTTTCTCTCCGCCGTGCACTCTCGATGAACCTGGGAGCTCGTAGCAATGGCCCTTGAAGTGCGCCGGGGAGGTGATTTAGGAGCGTATTAAAGGCAAAGTGGAGCTTTCGGAGGGGGCTCCTCTCTCAGGGAGAGCCGGAGAAATACGCGGCACAGATGGGCTCAGCAGATTAAACGTTTCCCTCACGTTTTTGTCGAGGGTTTTTTTTTGGTGCGCGTGTGTGCGCGCCTTGCCAATTGCGCGGCGGAAGGTGCCCCGAGGCTGCTCCGCGGCCGCGGTCGCAACCGAGCCAGCAGCCGCCAGCAGCCGCCGCCGCCGCCAGCCGCAGCCGCGCCGGGGTTGGGATGCAGAGAGAGGTTTGATGGCAGAAAGATTAAATCCACCCCCCACCCCCTCCACCCGCCCCGCCGCCTTTTTTTTTTCCCCTACTTGGGTTTTTTCCCCTACTTGGGTTTCTTCACTTGGGTTCCCTAAGACTATCATTCCCTAAGTCCCCCCCCCCTTCTATCTTTATTTTCTAAGTCATCAGCCCCCCTTCTATTCCTCCCTAATTCATCTATTTGTCTTCCCTAAGTCCCCCTTCTATCTTCTACTTGGGTTCCCTAAGTCATCAGCCCCCCTTCTATCTTCTACTTGGGTTCCCTAAGTCAAGTCATCAGCCCCCCTTCTATCTTCTACTTGGGTTCCCTAAGTCATCAGCCCCCCTTCTATCTTCTACTTGGGTTCCCTAAGTCATCAGCCCCCTTCTATCTTCTACTTGCTTCTATTTGCTTCCCTAAGTCATCAGCCCCCTTCTATCTTTAGCTTCTATTTGTCTTCCCTAAGTCATCAGCCCCCCTTCTATCTTCTACTTGGGTTCCCTAAGTCATCAGCCCCCCCCCCTTCTATCTTCTACTTGGGTTCCCTAAGTCATCAGCCCCCCTTCTATCTTCTACTTGTGCTCCCTAAGTCATCAGCCCCCCCTTCTATCTTCTACTTGGGTTCCCTAAGTCATCAGCCCCCCTTCTATCTTCTACTTGTGCTCCCTAAGTCATCAGCCCCCTTTTTAGCTTCTATTTGTCTTCCCTAAGTCATCAGCCCCCCTTTTAGCTTCTATTTGTCTTCCCTAAGTCATCAGCCCCCCTTCTATCTTCTACTTGGGTTCCCTAAGTCATCAGCCCCTTCTATCTTCTACTTGGGTTCCCTAAGTCATCCCCCCTTCTATCTTCTACTTGTGCTCCCTAAGTCATCATCAGCCCCCCTTTTAGTTTCTCCTTAAGTCATCAGGTTCCCTAAGCCATCATTCAGCCCCCCCCTTTTAGTTTCTCCCCCCCACTTTTTTTCCTTCTTGGGTTCCCAAAGTCATCCCCCTTTTATTTGCTACTTGGGTTCCCAAAGTCATCAGAGGATGATGGTGAGGGTGAAGATGGTTGTAGGGCTTCTCTCTGTAGATAAGCTGAGAGCAGGTTGGAGGGAGGTTTCCTCTCCTTATTATCATGGAATCAGAGGGTTGGTTTGGTTGGAAGACCTCCTGGTACCGTGGAGCTCAACCTTCTACCCACAACCACTGCCCCCTGCCTCAGAGTGTGATGCCTGCTTGGTTTGGGCAGTGAATTGCAGCGTTGTTTGGGTTGGAAAAGACCTCTGAGCTCATTGAGTCCAATCATTGCCCCAACCCCACCGTGGCCACCAAACCCTGGCCCCAAGTGCCATGGCCACAGGTTTCTTGAACCCTTCCAGGGATGAGGACTCCACCACCTCCCTGGGCAGCCTCTTCCAACCCCTGACCACTCTTGCAGGACAGAAACTGTTCCTCACGTCCAACCTAACTCTCCCCTGGTGCAGCTTCAGGCTGTTGGCTCTTGTTCTAGCACTTGGTTGTTTAGTCTGGAGAAGAGGAGGCTGAGGGGAGACCTCTGCTCTCTACAGCTCCCTGAAAGGAGGCTGGGGGTGAGGTGGAGTTGGTCTCTTCTTCCTAACAGCAGGTAATGGAAGGAGGGGAAATGGCCTGAAATTGGGCCAGGAGAAGTTTAGGTTGGACCTGAGGAGCAATTTCTGTCCTGCAAGAGTGGTCAGGGGTTGGCACAGGCTGGTCAGGGAGGTGGTGGAGTCCCCAGCCCTGGAGGGGTTCAAGAAACCTGTGGCCATGGCACTTGGGGCCACGGCTCGGTGGCCACAGCGGTGTTGGGTTGGCAGTTGGCCTCAGTGATCCTGGAGATCTTTTCCAAGCCAAGCAATTCCCTGCTCCTCTGATTCCCAGTCACAGCCTTCCCTTTCCACCAGCTCCCAGTCCCCCGAGGGCAGCTCAGCCCTGGATTAGCGGAGCCTCTCGCAGCTCCCAGCTGGTCCAGGAGGTAAAGAGATGTATGGGTGACACTCCTTGGTGTCAGCTGACCCCTGGCATCCCCACCATAGCTCACCCAGGAATGAGATCCCTGCATTTCCCTAACAATAATGGATGACACCCAGGCACTAATAATGGGGCTGAGCAATCATAAACCGATAAGCCCCTGACCGATTGGCTTTTTCCTTCAGCATCCATCACAGCATCATTGATCTCCTGAGCCAGGGGAGGTGATGAATGGAGCTCCCTCCAGCCCAAGGGGGCTGCTGAAGGAGTGTGGTGGCAAAGAGGGCTTAGGAGGACCAGTGAGGAGGGAAGATGGGCACAGAGAGGCTCCTGCTTCTCGGCCAAGGGCAAGGGGTGGATGTTGGATGGGGTAGGGGGAGCTTGGTGGAGCAGCTGCATGTTGAGGGGCTGAGCAGGCAGATGGAGAACCACAGCATCCCAGCATGGTAGGGGTTGGAAGGGACCTCTGGAGCTCAGCCAGTCCAAGCCCACCCTGCTCCAGCAAGGCACCCACAGCAGCTTGCCCAGGAGCACAGTGCCCGGGGGGGTTGGAAGCTCTCCACAACCTCTCTGGGCAGCCTGCTCCAGGCCTCCAGCACCCTCACAACAAAGAAGTTTCTCCTCCTACTCAGATGGAACCTCCTGGGTTCCAGTTTGTGCCCCTTGCCCCTTGTCCTGTCACTGGGCACCACTGAGCGGAGTCTAGCCTCAGCCTCTTGCCCCTCAGCCTTTAGCTCTTGCAGAGCATTGCTCAGATCCCCCCTGGGGCTTCTCCTCTCCAGGCTCTCAGCCCCAGGGGCTCTCAGCCTTTGCTCCTCACAGAGATTTTCCAGCCCCCTCAGCAGCTTTGCAGCCTCCCTGGACTCTCTCCAATAGTTCCCTCTTCCTCTTGAACTGGGGAGCCCAGACCTGGACCCAGTCCTCCAGCTGTGACCTCAGCAGCTCAGAGCCTGGAGGGCTGTGAGCTGCCTCCCTCCATGGTTTCCATGGCCTCCCCTTTCCTCCAGCTGTGACCTCAGCAGCTCAGAGCCTGGAGGGCTGTGAGCTGCCTCCCTCCATGGTTTCCATGGCCTCCCCTTTCCTCCTGCTTGGAGCATCAGCTCTGCTGGATGCTGCTGGAGGAGCCACGGAGCAAGGCAAGGAGAGAAACCAGGTTGTGGCTGGGATCTTGCTGTTGGGGTTGGGTCGCTGGGGTTTGCTTTCCCCCCCCCCTCCTCTTTTCCTCCTCCCTGGTGGCTGGAGATGAGCAGCAGGAAGCTTTTTATGGCCCCGTGCACCAAGCTGCCATCAAAACCCTGCTGGTGGATGATTATCCAACCAGCGTCTGCTTCGGGGGCGCCTGGCACCGGGGTGGGGGCTGGGGGAGAAGAGCTGCCAGGGGTTGTCTTCCTTCTGGGAGAAAACCACAGCATTGGGGGGAGGGGGGAACCCCAGAATTTGGGGGTGGGAGGGAAAGCCAGCAATTTGGGGAGGGAACCCAGAAATTTGGGGGGGAAACCCCAGCCTTTGGGGGGAACCACAGCATTTGAGGATCAGTCAGAGCGTTCTGGGGGAGAATCGCAGCATTTGGGGAGCCCTCACAGGGGCTTGGGGAGCAACCACAGCGTTTGGGGGAGCAACCACAGCGTTTTGGGGAGGAATCACAGCATTTTGGGGGGGAGGAAACACAGCGTTTTGGGGAGCAACCACAGCTTTTGGGGGAGCAATGATAGCATTTTGGGGAGCAACCACAGCGTTTGGGGGAGCAACCACAGCGTTTTGGGGAGGAATCACAGCATTTTGGGGAGGAAACACAGCGTTTTGGGGAGCAACCACAGCTTTTGGGGGAGCAATGATAGCATTTTGGGGAGCAACCACAGCATTTGGGGGAGGAATCACAGCGTTTTGGGGAGGAATCACAGCGTTTGGGGGAGCAACCACAGCTTTTGGGGAGCAATGATAGCATTTTGGGGAGCAACCACAGCATTTGGGGGAGGAATCAAAGCATTTTGGGGAGCAATCACAGCTTTTGGGGAGCAATCAGAGCATTTGGGGTGCAATCAGAGCATTTTGGGGAGCAATCAGAGCATTTTGAAGTGCAATCAGAGCATTTGGGGGAGCAACCACATCATTTTGAAGTGCAATCAGAGCATTTTGGGGCGCAATCAGAGCATTTTGGGGGTCAATCAGAGCATTTTGGGAGCAATCAGAGCATTTTGGAGTGCAATCAGAGCATTTTGAAGTGCAATCAGAGCATTTGGGGGGAGCAATCCGAGCATTTGGGGGAGCAACCACATCATTTTGAAGTGCAATCAGAGCATTTTGGGGAGCAACCACATCATTTTGAAGCGCAATCAGGGCGTTTTGGGGAGCAATCAGGGCGTTTGGGGAGCAATCAGAGCGTTTGGGGGAGCAATCAGAGCGTTTGGGGGAGCAACCACAGCTTTTGGGGAGCAATCAAGAGCATTTTGGGGAGGAATCACAGCGGTTTGGGAGCGGAACGAGGCCGTCGTGGCTGGGTAGAGGCTGGCTGGGCAGGGCGGGGAGGAATGGCTCCTGAGGTGTTGGTTTAATACTCCCCTCCCCTCCACCCCTTAAATCCATCGGGTTCCCAGTTTGCTTGATCCTGCTGCGCTTGGAGGGTTTGCTTTTCCCCCCCGTCCCCCCGCCTGCCTGATGCCCTCAGGGGCTCCCGGGCGTAGCAGCGGCACCTCTGAGCGCTACCTCCAGCCCCTTGCCGAACACCTGCTGAAGGTTTAGCACCTTGAGAGGGGTGTGTGGGGTGGCTGAGCAACCCCTCTCCCCTCTCCGGACCCCACACCGCCGCACTTGGGACCGCCCAACCTCCCCGGACTCATTCGCTTCCCAATTAGCAGCTTCCGAGTCCCTTCTGGAAAGTCGCAGCTAAATTACTTCCCTCCAACACCTCCCTCCCCGAGCCGCTCCAAGCAGGTACCGGAGCGCAGAGGCCCCATTAGCGCGTAATTAGGTAGATTCCAGGCAAAGCCATCCTCCAGCTCCCTCCTCCTCCTCCTCCTCCTTCCCCCTTTCCAAAGGCTCTCTCGCTGAGCGCGATGCAAATGAGCACCTCCGGAGGAGAGCAGAGTTCAGCCCTGCGCTGGGCTCTCGCCTTCCTCTCTTCCCTCCCCGCGCCAGCCCCAGCTCCAGCTCCCTCGCTTTAATAGTTTAATAAAAATTAGCATAATTAACGAACATCTGTATGATCCAGAGTGGGGCAATTTGGCACTTGGAAACGAGGACTTAAAGATTATTGCCGGGAGTTTAATGTTGTTTTAATTCTTTCTGGCACCGCGCAGAGAAATAAAAAGCGCTCGGCGCCGCCGGTCCTTCGCCTGCCTCTCATTTGCATCACTTTGGGGTTTTTTTTTCCACCCTTCCTCCTCCTCCTCCTCCTCCTCTTCCTCCTCCTCCTCCCTCGGATGAGGAGGGCTCGCAGCCTTCTCCCAATTATCCATCAACCCAGGAATTCTTTCCCACCACTTCGGGAGCGTTCGGGAGACGGCAGGGGAGGGGGGGGAAAGGGAAAGGAGTAAAGGGTGGAAGCTTCCCCGGCAGTCCTAGGGGAGGGATCCAGGCAAAGAGATCCCAGAGTTGTTCCTTCTGGCTTTGCAGGGGGATTCCTTTTTTCCCTGCCTGCTGGTGAGGACAGTGGGATGCAGCTCCCATCCTTCCCACTGGCATCTTTCCTGCCTGCTGGTGAGGGCAATGGGATGCTGCTCCCATCCTTCCCACCGGGATGCAGTTCCCATCCTTCCCACCGGGATGTAGCTCCCATCCTTCCCACCGGGATGCAGCTCCCATCCTTCCCACTGGCATCTTTCCTGCCTGCTGGTGAGGGCAGTGGGATGCTGCTCCCATCCTTCCCACCGGGATGCAGCTCCCATCCTTCCCAGTGGCATCTTTCCTCCCTGCTGGTGAGGGCAGTGGGATGCTGCTCCCCCATCCTTCCCACTGGCATCTTCCCTTCCTGCTGGTGAGGGCAGTGGGATGCTGCTCCCATTCTTCCCACTGGCATCTTCCCTTCCTGCTGGTGAGGACAGTGGGATGCAGCTCCCATCCTTCCCACTGGCATCTTTCCTGCCTGCTGGTGAGGACAGTGGGATGCAGCTCCCATCCCTCCCTGCCCCTCCTCTTCCAGCTGCAGCCCAGGGGCTTAACTCAGCTGTTTACTGTGGTAGGGCTGCCTGGGGAGGATCAGAATCCTCAAGTGGGGAATATCAGGATCCCAAACCAGGGAATATGGAGATCCTAACCCAGGGAGCATGGAGATCCTAACCCAGGAGCATTAGGATCCCAACCCAGTGAACATTAAAATCCCAACCCAGGGAGTATGGAGATGCCAACTTGGAGAGCATCACAGTGCCAGCCCAGGGAGTATCAGGATCCCAGCCCAGGGAATAACAGGATCCCAAGTCAGGGAGTAGTGGAATTCCCATCCCAGGTAGTGTCAGGATCCAAACCCAGGGAGTTGTGCCCCCAGGATCTGCTGTCAGGGGGAAAACCCCACATAAATCTGGGGAGGGGACACATCACCCAGGCATGGGCCACGTGGAGAGGCTTCACAGAGCTCCAGGCTGGGCCCTAGGACATCCCAGGGGTTGCCACCTGAAACCCAAAGCCCCCAAAACCTCAGGGGGTGAGGGAAATGCTGAGTTCCTGAGCAAGCCCCAGAGCAGAGGGGAAGAGCAGGGCAGGAGGAAGGAGTGGGGGAGGTTAGGAAGGACATTGGAGGATTCACTGGTGGGGAGAGGTGGGACTGGGGGCGTCTGGGGGCTGCTCTCTCTAGAGCCAGAGCCAGGAAGGGACCTGCCCCACGTCCCCTGCCCCAGCACTGAGCACTGTGTCCTCCCCAGGAGTACAACCCCTACGGCTGGTGGGTTGGAGAGCTCAACAACGAGGTTGGCATCGTCCCCAAGGACTACCTGATGCCAGCCTACGAGCTGGGGAGCAGTGAGGATCGTGGCAGCCCAGGTAAGGGGGTGGCAGCTGCTGGGGGTGGGGCATGCAGGTGGGTGCTGGGGAGGTGGCTCCGTGCCTGGGGTGCCCCAGCACCTCCAGGGTGCTGAGCCTCGGGGACTGTCTCTGGCTCCATCTCCTGCTCTCCCCCGTGCTGGTGGGAGCAGGCAAGACCAGGAGCCACAGCTGGAGCTCAGGGCCAAGGCCACCCTGCCCAGTGGCCCTTCCTGGATGTCAGATGGGAAAAGGACGGCAGCCACCCCCATGGGACCTGGGGGGCCGTGTGGCAACCCGCACTGGCACCAAGCAAAGGAGTTTGGGCCCCGACAAATCCCTTTAGGGAGGCACTTGGGGAAACTGAGGCACGGGGCAGGGCTGGGAAAGCAGAGGGGGTCTGCAGCTAAGCTGGAGGTGGAGTCCTGAGGGGAGCAAGACCTCCAAGTTCTGGAGATCTTCCACCCTCCTCATCCCCTCTGTGCCTGCAAATCACCAACGTGTGAGGCCCCAGCAGCCCCAGCTTGTGTTTCAGTGGCCCCTTCCCCACCATCACCCTTCCCTCTCCTCCCCTCTTCCCCAAATCCAGGTGCTCCTCTCCCTGGCCATGCTGAGATACCACCAGCCCCAGCCTCCTCCTGGACCCTGCTGCACGAAGAGAGACCCAGGTGCCAGCACACACCGTGCCCCAGAGCCCTGCTCTGCCCCCTGGTACCCTCTGGGATGCCATCTGGGCACGGGGAGGGCACAGGGGGGGACTGGTAGCCCACAGTAAAGCCATTTCCCTCTCCCTATTCGGTTGCTCCACATGCTTGGCTGTGGGGCTGGAGCTGGGTGTGGGCAGTGACACCTCCCCTCGCCCCCAGCCCCAGCTCTGAGCATCCCCAGAGCTCTCTGGGTTCAAGCCCATCTCGGTCTATAACTGAGGGCTAAGCCAGCGCATCCTTCTCCTCTTCCTCCTCCTCTTCCTCCTCCCGCACTTGGCTGAAGGGCCACTAGATGGTGGTAAGAACCTGCTGGCTGCAGCCTTCCCGGGGAGGGTGCCCAAACCCCCTGGGCTGCACCAGAGCAGCTCCCCCGTCCAGGCGCACCCCCCCCCCCCCCCGAGGCCTCAGCCGCCGGTGCCAAGCCAGGAGCATCACCCCCGGGGTGAGCCCAGGCGTCGGCCGAAGGGCTGCTCTGAAGCACAGCTGGACAGCTGTTGGGAAGCTAGGTAGGAAAGGGGGAACTCAGAGGGGTGCAAGGGGGCTGTGGGGGTGCAGCTGAGCCCATCCCGGTGCCAGTTGCCTCCCCAGGCTCCTGCCCACCTCCCCACCCCCGCCCCAGGCAGGTTCTTGGTGTGGAGGATGGGGTTGGGATGCCCCCAGCTCGGCTTGGCAGGGCACAAGCCTGGCTCAGATCCCATCGGCGTTCCCAAGCTGCTTATCCAGCCCTGGATCTCCACAGGGAGGGAGCCTGTGGCAGGGATTTGTGCTCCTGGAGAGGGCAATGCTCCCTCTGCTCTGCACCCTTGGCATGAGGCTCAGCCCTCCCTCAGCCCCCCTTCCCTCATGCTGTGAGGAACAATTCATCTTGGAGGGGGGAGGAGGAGGGCAGTGTCCCTCTCTCCAGCACCATTCCTGGGAACTCTTTGGGATCCCAGGAGGGAAGGAACCGATGCTCTTGCCCAGGGAGATGTTCTGCTGCAAAAAGGATCAAGGGCTGGGGACTGGACACCTCTGCCCCAGCCCAAGGGGCAGGATGTGGCTCTTTGCACCCTGTGGTCCCTCCTGATGCTCACACCGAGGCCTGGGCCTGATCCTGCCCCAGACACACCAACTCCTCCAGGGTTCCTGGGCTGGCACCTTCAAGCTCTGCTGTAGGAGGAGCTGGGGAGCAGGGATAGAAGAAGGGAGATGAGAGATGGAAACAGGGAGAAGGGATCAGGGACAGGAGAAGGAAAATAGGAGGTTGGAGGAAGGACAAGATAAGGGAGAGGGCAGATGGGAGAAGGGATAGAAGGGAGCTGGAAGCAGGGACAGGAGAAGGGAGATGGGAGCAGGAACAAGAGAAGGGAGATGGGAGCAGGAACAAGAGAAGGGAGATGGGAGCAGGAACAAGAGAAGGGAGATGGGAGCAGGAACAGGAGAAGGGAGATGGAAGCAGGAACAGAAGAAGAGATGGAAGCAGGGACAGAAGATGGGAGCAGGAAGCAGGGACAGGAGAAGGGAGATGAGAGCAGGAACAAGAGAAGGGAGATGGGAGCAGGAACAAGAGAAGGGAGATGGGAGCAGGAACAGGAGAAGGGAGATGGGAGCAGGAACAGGAGAAGGGAGATGGGAGCAGGAACAGGAGAAGGGAGATGGAAGCAGGAACAGGAGAAGGGAGATGGGAGCAGGAACAGAGAAGGGAGATGGAAGCAGGAACAAGAGAATGGGAGACAGAAGATGGGAGCAGGGGACAGGAGAAGGGAGATGAGGAGAACAGAAGGGAGATGGCAGCAGGAACAGGAGAAGGGAGATGGAAGCAGGAACAGGAGGTAGGAACAAGAGAAGGGAGGAGGGACAGGAGAAGGGAGCAGGAAGCAGGATCTGGAGAAGGGAGCAGGGGCAGGAGGTAGGAACAGGAAGCAGGAACAAGAGAAGGGAGCAGGAAGCAGGATCTGGAGATGGGAGCAGGAAGCAGGGACAGGAGAAGAGAGATGGAAGCAGGATACAGATATGGGAGCAGGAAGGAGGATCTGGAGATGGGAGCAGGAAGCAGGGACAGGAGGTAGGAACAGGAAGCAGGACAAGAGAAGGGAGATGGAAATAGGGAGAGGGGAAGGGAAATGGAAACAAGATACTTGGGCCAAGCGCAGCCTGCTGCAGCCCCAGGTCAGAGCCGGAGCCCCCAGCACGCAGCCCTGGGGGGTTCTGGGGCAGGGGAGCTCCAGGGTTCGTTTGCCCAGGCTGGAGCTCTAGCCCTGCCAGGGGGTGAGGCTGAGCTGCCTGGCAGGCTGGCCCCTGGCCAAGCAGGAAGGCTGTTCGTCTGGCAGGAGGCTGTCTGTCTGGCAGGCGGCGGGGAGGAGCCAGACGTGCCGGGCTGGGAGGGGCCGGAGCCAGCTTCAGCCACTCCGGGTGCCAAAGGTTAGCCTGGGCGGCTCCCTGTGCCCACCAGCCTCACCCCGGGGAGCCGACAGGGCTGTGGCTTCACACCCAGAACTGTCACCTCCCCTACACCCCTCCAGAGACACTGCCCTCAGCACAGCAGCCCTGCAAGGTGCCACCCAGGCAGGACCACACACACACCCCACCCCGGGGTTCTCTGGGGTGGGCACTGACGCTCAGCTCCCTGTGAGCAGCAGCAGCAGCAGCAGGGCTGCTTTGCCACCCCAAGCACTCCCCCCACCCCAGGGCCAGGTCAGTCTCTGACAGCTTCACCAAGCTGATCAACACCACTGAAGATAATTCCTGCCTCTGGCACCCCAGGGGAAGGATGGGCACCAGGAGGGGGAAAGATGGGTGCCAGAGGAAGGGAAGGATGGGCACCATAGGGGAGGAAAGATGGGCAGCGGGGGGGGGGGGGGAAGGATGGGTGCCAGAGGAAGGGAAGGATGGGCACCATAGGGGAGGAAAGATGGGCACGAGGAGGGGGAAGGATGGGTGCCAGAGGAAGGGAAGGATGGGCACCATAGGAGAGGAAAGATGGGCGTGAAGAGGGGGGAAGGATGGGTGCCAGAGGAAGGGAAGGATGGGCACCATAGGGGAGGAAAGATGGGCAGTGGGGGGGGAAGGATGGGTGCCAGAGGAAGGGAAGGATGGGCACCATAGGGGAGGAAAGATGGGCAGAAGGGGGGGGGGGAAGGATGGGTGCCAGAGGAAGGGAAGGATGGGCACCATAGGAGAGGAAAGATGGGCACCAGGAGGGGGACCGATGGGGGGAGGGAAGGATGGGCACAGGGGAGGGGGAAGATGGGCACCATAGGAGAGGGGAAGGATGGGCACCAGGAGGGGGAAGGATGGGCACTGGGGAGAGGATGGGGAGAGAGGAAGGATACCAGGAAGGGGGAAAGATGGGCACCAGGAAGGGGACCATAGGGGAGGGGAAGGATGGGCACCACGGGAGAAGAAAGATGGGTACCAGGGGGAGGGAAGGATGGGCACCAGGGAGGGGGAAGGATGGGCACTCTGGGGCTCTGAGAGGGGGCAGGAGAGAGGGTGGGTCCCTTGCAGGGCTCGCCCTTCCCAAATCCACCTTCCAGAGGGAAGCCCTGGGGCTGGCTGGCTCCTGGCAAGGCGTGGAGCCAAGGCTGCGGCAGTGCCAGGCCCTGCCCATGGTGCAAACCACGCGGGGGGGGGGCACGGGAGGGGAAGCAGTGGGCAGGAGCCAACCACATCTGAGGGTATGCTGCCGGCAGGAGGCTGAGCCCAGGCAAAGGCCACGCGTGGGCGAGGGCAGGGGTGGGCAGCGGAGGGGGTGGGTAGCAGAGCGGGGGGTGTGGGCACAGCTGGACTGGCAGCTGCGCCGTTTGGAGCCGCAGAGCTCATGAATATGCATGAAGGGGGGCAGCCAATGGCAGCAGCCCTCCGGCGTGCCAGCAGCTGCCAGCCTCCCAGTGAACTTCTCCTGACATTTCCGAGGCGCCTCGGTGGGTTCCAACCCTCCTCCCCTGCCCTCCCCCAACGCGGGGCTGAGCTCCCTCCCCCAAAGCTGGGCCCAGCACCACGAAACTCAATTTGAGGAGGGGGGGGGAACAAGGTGGGACCCCCTCAGCCCTGCCTCTCCCCTGCCACCACCCCAGGGCTGGCCTCAGTGTCCCAGAGACGGCCCCGTAGGGACCTCTCTGCTGCCCAGATGGGCACCACCGTGGAGGGGAGGGAAGGAGGGGCACCACCGTGGAGGGGAGGGAAGGAGGGGCACCGCAGGGAGCAGCTCCAGCCCCATCTGGAGGTGCAAGAATCCCTTCCCTCCCCCCGCCGAATCCACCTCTGCACAGTTAGCTGAGGCTCAGCTCCCTCCACCCACGCAGCAAGGACAGACACTGCCAGCAGCCAGCCAGGCTCTCCTGACTTCCTTTTTATTTCAAGTCAGAGCACATCACAGCTCTGCCTTCGCCAGTGCTGAGGTGGAGAGGGTAGGAAAAAGGTGCAGGGCAGAGGGAGAGGCATTGAGGAGTAGCCAGAGCCCCCCCAGGTGCTGCCAGACACCAACCCCGAGGCAGCTCCAGGCTCCTTCTTCCTGAGCGAACTCGATCCTGGCTGGCAGGCTCTGAGTGCCCACCCTGGAAGCCCATCTGGAAGGGGCATCCCCTCAAAAGGGTAGGGAAGATAAACTGCATCCCCCTCTGACCCATTCCTGCACCCCCCAGTGCCAGGGGAAAGCTCAGTCCCCGTGGGTGAGCTGTGCCAGGAGGCCCCAGGGGCGGCTATGGAATCTGCACCCCAGAGGTGGGCTTCAGCTCCACGCAGCTGAGACCACCCTCTTCCTCCCTCCTTCCCTCCCTCCCCAGCAGCTGCACCATGGCTGGTACCAGGGAATCAGGGCCTGTTCCCTGAGGAACACAGGGAGATGAGCTGGAGAGACCTCCCCTGGGCAGCAGCCAGCCCCTGCTCCACCGAGGAAAGCTGCTCTCCGACGTGCTGGAGGTGGGGCCGGCACCTCCCACCCTTGCTCCAGGCCAGGCCCACGCCAAGACCAGCTGGCACTGCCCCCTAATCAAGTCCTGCTGCTGCCCCAGTGAGAGTGCAAAGGCCATGGGAAGAACAAACACAGGTTTCACTAACCACTAGAGCCCTTCTCCGAAGGGAAGGGCAAGAGGAAGACCCTGCCTGGGACATCAAGGAGAGTCGAGAGTCAGCAGGGAGAGAGCAGCCGAGCTCCAGCCGCAGCAGAGCCCAGGGCAAGGCTGTGTCCCCCAGTCCCAGCAGCCTGGACGCCTCTCTGGCTCAGCAGAGGTCCCTCTAGCAGCGAGGGCTGCAGGTGGAAGGTGCAGGGGAGGTGCTGGAGCCGCTCACTGCGCCTCACGCCGGCCGCCCAGGGGCTCCGCGGGCTCCTCCGGGCTGTCCGAGTGGGCATCCTCCACGCCAAAGTCACTCCAGTATGGGAAGGTCTCCAGGCAGCTTGGCCCCTGCGGGCTTCCCAGCCCAGCAGAGCTGGAAAGAGAGGACAGGTGAGGGAGGAGAAGGGATGCAGGGCAAGATGCAGGGCCCAAGGTGCTGGTGTGTGTCTCCGCGGCAGCCGCTGCCTCCTCGGCACTCTGCCGCTTCCCCTCTCGCTCAGCCCCGCCGCAGCCCGCAGCCTCCAGCCAGGCAAAGCCCAGAGCAGCAGCAGCAAGGAGCAGGGACACTGCCACCAGCCAAGCACAAAGCCATGCTGCCTGGGTACCTACCCACGAGCCTGGGCTGCTGTGCTCCCCTCAAAGCCCTTCCTTAAAGCAGAAGGGCTCTATTTAAAACCAGGTCTCTCGCTGGAGTCCAGGCACCTCTTGCTTCCTGCTAGTTGAAAACGAAGATGGAGAAACAGGAGGCACTGGGGGCGAGGTGCAGAAGGGCCAGGGCACGGTGAGTACCTCAGATGTGAGGGGCAGGGGCAGGCAGAGCACCTCTGCCAGGCACAGCCAGGGCCCCCACGCCTTGCCGCAGGGCACACACGGGCAGCTGAGGGCTGCGCCGGCTCAGCCTCTCGCCGGGGAGCTGCGGCGGCAGGCTGAGGACCTTCTCCCTCCTCTCCCACCGTTTCCAGCTGCCCCCAGCCAGGTGCAGAAAACCCTCAAGGGGCTGCAGCAGGGAGCAGCCACCCCATGGGGAGGCAGCAAATGAGCTCCCCAGCCTGCAGCAAGCCCTGGGAAGCTCTGCTGGGCAGGAGGGATCGCAGAACCCGCTCAGGCCGCCAGGATGGAGGCAAGGCAGACAGGAAGGCTGAGCTCTGAAAGCCTCCAAAGGCTCCTTGCTCCCCAGAGATTAAGGGAAGGAAAGCAGCCAAAGACCTTTGTAAATCTCAGCTTAAGTTCTTCTGACAGAGTCAAGCTCTTTTCTGCTAAGCCTCTGGCCACAGCCAGGACAAGAGAACCTCCCAGGAGGCTCCTGGTGGCTCCACGATCACAGCAGCAGAGAATGGTTTGGCTTGGAAGGGACCTTTAAGATCATCCAGTTCCAAGCCCCTGCCATGGGCAGGGACACCTCCTGCTAGCTCAGGTTGCTCAAGGTCCCCTCCAGCCTGACTCTGAAGACCTCCAGGGAGGTCTTCACAACCTTCACAACCTGTTCCAGTGTCTCCCTGCTCTCACTAGAAAGAATTTCTTCCTCATCTCCACTCTCAATCTCCCCTCTCCCAGGAACCCAAACCAATGCAAGGGGCTCTAGCAAGCCTGGGAGCTCCTTTTCCTTTCTTTGCTGCTGCTGCTGCAATTCCCCTGCAGAGGCCCCAACCATCTCAAATCAGGCTGCAGCCAGCCCCACAGCTGCAAGCAGGGACCTGGGGAGGTGACAGCAAGTCACTGCTGGCTGGCTCCAGGCAGCACAGAGCAGCTTTGGGCAGAGTGAGGGAGCTGGGGGAAGAGGGGGAGGCTGGTGGTCCTTCCCTGCCCACATTACCTGGCATGCAGCCCTCCTCCAGGCAGCAGCAGCTTGGGCCTGCTCTCCTCCTCCTGGGCCCAGCCACAGTTGGACATAGCATAGTGCAGGATGGCTTCTGTCACTGTCTGGGGAGCCTGGCCCTGCACACAGGCCTCGATCTCGGGGACAGAGAGCTGGCTCTGCAGGAAGAGGTGCAGCCTGCTGTCTGACAGCAGCACAACGTTCTGCACAACCCTGTGGGCAGAGGGAGGAGGGTGAGCAAGGCAGGGGCACAGAGCAGGCCGGGCTGAGGCGGGCAGGGAGAGGTGGAGCAAGGCCAAGCGCCGGGTCCTGCGCTTCGAATCATCACAGAGCTGTCAGGGTTGGAAAGGACCTCAAGGCTCAGCCAAGTTCCAACCCCCCTGCCATGGGCAGGGACACCTCACACCACAGCAGGTTGCTCATCCAGCCTGGCCTTCAAAATCTCCAGGGGTGAGGCTTCCACCCCCTCCCTGGGCAACCTGTGTGCCAGTCTCTCACCACCACCCTCCTGGGGAAGAACTTCTTCCTAAGATCCAGTCTGAATCTCCCCACTTCTAGCTTGGGTCACAACCACCCCATGAAGGCTCCAGGCTTAGGGAAGAGAGGCCAGAAACTGTCCAGTGGAAAAGGCCCTGGGGGTGCTGGGTGACAGCAGCTGAAGGTGAGCCAGCAGTGCCCAGGTGGGCAAGAAGGCCACCAGCAGCCTGGCCTGGAGCAGCAATGGTGTGGCCAGGGCAGGGATTGTGCCCTGTGCTGGGCACTGCGAGGGGGCACAGCTCAAATCCTGGGTTCAGTTTTGGCTCCCTTGCTCCAAGAAGGACATTGAGGGCCTGGAGCAAGTCCAGAGAAGGATAACAAAGCTGAGGAAGGGTCTGGAGAACAGGGCTGGGGAGGAGCAGCTGAGGGAGCTGGGTGTTTTAGTCTGGAGAAAAGGAGGCTTGGGAGAGACCTTACTGCTCTCTACAGCTCCCTGAAAGGAGGTTGGAGCAGGGTAGGTGTTGGTCTCTTCTCCCATGGGAGAGGTGACAGGACCTCGAGTTGCCCCCCAAGGGAGGTTTAGGATGCACATGAGGAACAACTCATACCCCAAAAGGGCTGCCAAGCCCTGGACCACACTGCCCAGGGCAGTGGTGGGGGTCTCCACCCCTGGAGGGGTTTCCAAGCTGTGTAGATGTGGTGCTGAGTGCTTAGCAGGCAGCAGGACTGGAGCAGTGTCCTCCAGCCCTCACAGACCTCCTCTTGTCTCTTACTCACTTCTCCAGGAACTGCTGCAGCCCCTGTCTCCTCTTCTCAATGAACTCATCTGTGCTGCCCACGAAGAAGGTGGATTTCCCAGGCAGCTCTGGCACAGGCCTGCAGGCACAGGGCAGGGGCAGAAGTTTAGGCTCATGAGGAGACACAGGGACACTGTGACAGCCACAGCCAGGCCCCTGCTCTGTGCAGAGCTGGAGCCCAGGAGCAGAGGTGGAACTTCAGGCTCATGGGGGGACACTGTGACAGCCACAGCCAGGCCTCTGCTCTGTGCAGAGCTGGAGCCCAGGAGCAGAGGTGGAACTTCAGGCTCATGGGGGGCACAGGGACACTGTGACAGCCACAGCCAGGCCTCTGCTCTGTGCAGAGCTGGAGCCCAGGAGCAGAGGTGGAACTTCAGGCTCATGGGGAGACACAGGGAGACCACCAGGACACAGCCATGCCCCTGCTCTGTGCAGAGCTGGAGCCCAGGAGCTCAGGTAGCCCATGATTGTGCCTGAGGCTTCCATCCACCCCTGGGTCTCCCAGGAGGATGGTGTCTGGCTGCAGGAAGGGGGAGGGGGGAGCAGAAGGTGCTTACACCAGGCCTGCGTTCCTCTGGAGCTGCCTCTTCAGCCACACGAACTCGCGGTACCGGCGCCGCACGCATGAGGTCTTGGCAGTGAAGGCCTTGCTGTTGGTCTGCAAGGCAACAACCCAGCAGGGAAATCACCCCCAGGGCTGAGGGGCAGGAGGGCAGAGCAGGCCAGGATCCCAGAGACTCAGGCATCCCACTCAAAGCATTGAACTGTGTGGAGCTGGAAGTGCCTGGGAAGCCTGAGCGGGCTCCGAGGGTGTCCCCGCATGGAGCCAGCACAGAGGGCTCCTCCCTCGTGGCTCCTCCCAGCCCTGCTCAGCACAGCCAGGCAGGGCTGGACAAGTCCCCCTTGGGAGCCTCCTGTCCTGCAGGACCCAGCTCTGTGGCCCATGCCTCAGCCACCACCACAACTCACATGGAGGAAGATTTTGTAATCCACATAGGAGTTCCAGGAGCCTTCGTTCTGCACCCGGGGGTCCTGGACACGCACCGTGGTCACCTCCTAGGGCACAAAAGCTGCCTGAGCATGGCCTGCAAGCTCCTGGGACCCCCCCAGACAGGTCCCATGGGGACAGCTCACCCCCACCACACTGGCTTGTCCAGCCACCCTGCCCCCCAGGCAGCACAGACACCTCCAGCCTCCCCTACCCCTGGCACCAGCCGCTCCGCAGCTCGTCCCCGACAGACCCTGCCCAGCATCCAGCAGCACCTCTCACCCCCAGCCCACCCCCAGCCAAGCTCCCCCACTGCCAAAGCCCAGCCAGGAGCAGGCAAAGGGTCAGAAAGGGTCTCACTTCCTCCTGGTTCTCCAACATCCTAGAGCCAGAGCCCAGTGGGAAACATCTGCACAGAGAAAGAGAAGGGACTGAGTGAGACAAGCCCAACAGCCCCGGGGCTCCTGGGGGGCTCTGCATCCCCTCCAGCCCCAGCAGCCACCCTCACCTGCCCTCCCTGATCCTCTCTCCTCAGGAAACAAGGAGGAGACATTGAAAGCCAGCAGCCCACAGGGCAGAGAGCATCCTGCAGTCATCTCCCTTGTGCTCCTGAGGCTACGTGGTGGCCACTTGGGCTCTGAGTGGGGTGTGCTGGAGTGCAGGCAGGCAGCAGAGCCACAGCCTGCAGCACCTCTTGCCTCCACAGATCACCTGCAGGTCACTGCTGCCCACACACCAGCACTGGGATCCTGGAGCCTTCTGGAATGGCACCCAACCCCCCCCCTCCAGATCAGAGACAGAGGTGAGCAGAGACAGAGGTGAGCAGAGACAGAGGTGAGCAGAGACAGAGGTGAGCAGAGCCCCCAGCTCAAACCACCCAAGGACGGGATGGGGCAGCCAGAGGCTCCTTCTGAGCTGCCTGCTCTCTCCTCCAGCAGATCCCTGCTCCCAGGGCAGGTCAGTGGTGCTCTGGGAGAGCTGGGCTCAGCTCCAGGAGAGCTTTCCCCCAGGAAAAGAAGCCAGGAACATCTCCCTCATTGCACAGTAGGTCCCCAGTTTGCTCCTGGCAATGCAGGATGGAGACAGGGTGGAAGAGCCTGGCCTGCTCCCTGCATGGCTGAAATGCCAGGGGAGCCACTTTGGCTGGGCAGGAGAAATCCCAGCTTTGATCACCCTTGCCTTCTCCTCCAGGCCTCCCTCTCCCATTCCCTACCTGCCCAGCACAGGTAGGACCACCCTAGGAGAAGCACAGAGTCCCTTGCCTGGCCCTTCCTCCAGGAGCTGCAGGGCTGCCCACTGCCCCCTGTGCTGCCCAGTGCCCCCTGTGCTGCCCCCAGCTTCCTCCAGGAGCTGCAGAGCTGCCCAGTGCCCCCTGTGCTGCCCACTGCCCCCTGGGCTGCCCAGCCTCCTCCAGGAGCTGCAGAGCTGCCCAGTGCCCCCTCTGCTGCCCAGTGCCCCCTCTGCTGCCCCCAGCTTCTTCCAGGAGCTGCAGAGCTGCCCAGTGCCCCCTGTGCTGCTCAGCCTCCTCCAGGAGCTGCAGAGCTGCCCAGTGCCCCCTGTGCTGCTCAGCCTCCTCCAGGAGCTGCAGAGCTGCCCAGTGCCCCCTGTGCTGCTCAGCCTCCTCCAGGAGCTGCAGAGCTGCCTAGTGCCCCCTGGACTGCCCAGTGCCCCCTGTGCTGCCCCCAGCTTCCTCCAGGAGCTGCAGAGCTGCCCACTGCCCCCTGTGCTGCCCCCAGCTTCCTCCAGGAGCTGCAGAGCTGCCCACTGCCCCCTGTGCTGCCCCTAGCTTCCTCCAGGAGCTGCAGAGCTGCCCACTGCCCCCTGTGCTGCCCTCAGCTTCCTCCAGGAGCTGCAGAGCTGCCCACTGCCCCCTGTGCTGCCCAGCTCCCCGGCCCCATGCTCCCCATCACATCAGCTGCTTCCTCCAGCGCTCCCAGCTCCTGCTGGACTTGTGGCAGCTCATCTGCTCCCGCAGCAGTTCCCGTTCTGCAGCAGCACCCAGGCAGGGAGGCAGGGCTCGGGGCTGGGGGGAGGGGAGAGCAAACGCCCAATAAAGGCCCAGGCCAGCCAGAGGAAGCCCTGCGGGACGGAGCTGTCCCTCCTGCAGGCCCAGCGGCGCGCACACAGGCTGGCAACACTCGTCAGGGGGAGCTGGAAGACCAAGCGTGTCCCGTGTCCTGGTTTTACCTCCTCTGCGGGATTGTTTGCCAGGGGATTTTGGAGCTCCTGGGCCGAAGCAGCAGCAGCAGCAGCAGGGACAGGACTCTGCCTGTCGCGACTCAGGCTCCCCAGGGACACAGCTGGTGGATCAGAGAGGCAAACACAAGCCTTCACCTGTTCCCCATTCCTGGAGCCCTGCCTTTTAGGCCATGAGAGCTGCCAAGTGCCAGGCAGCACTGCAAGCCCAGCCTTTATTTATCAGCTGGAGAGGTGAGGCAAAGCCGGGCTGAAGCCTGAGCTAATTTTAGCCGGGGCCAGGGGAGAGGCTGAGCCACGACGAGCAGGCTCTGAAAATCTGGCTCCACCGGTTTGCAAGGGGCCTTCCCTGCCAGGCTGCAGCCAGCTGGGGAGCAGGAGAAGCCTTCAGGACAGCAGGGCAGAGCTCTGGGCTGGGCAACCAGAGAGGCAGCCCCGCTCGGAGGTGTCTCAGAGCAGCCGGCCTCCGGCTGGAGCTGGGTCGAGCTGCTGCTGCCCTTGCCAATCTGAGCTGCAAAGGGGAACACACCAAGAGGTTATAAAAAGAGAAGCAAGCCCCATGCCTCAGTGCACATGATTCTGCCCCTGGGGCCAGAGGGGAGAGAAGGAGCCAAATGTGACAGGAGTCACTTCGCTCAGCGTGGCCTCGGAGGAGCTCCGAGCGCTGCCCTGCCCTGCCCTGCCCTGGGGGCTCCCAGCCAGCACCACTCCAGCAGCAGAACTTGACCATTACCACTCCTTGGCCTCCCCAAGGGAGGCTGCAGCCATCCCTTTTGCTTTTAGAGCTCCTTACCCTGCCTAACAGCCCTGCCTGGATTAAAAATGGAGGGAGGGAGGGGGGGGGGGGTGGAGGGGAAAGAGAAAGAGAGAGAGAGAGTCAGAAATTGCCCTAATGGAACAGCAAAGGGCTGCCAGGAAGAGGAATTTAATTTCCCAGCTCCTGAAAGGGTGCTCTGAAGAGCAGAGAGACTTGGGGAGGGGGGGAAGATGGTTCCCTGAAGTCAGTGAGGAGGAGGAAAGGCTGCAAGGGGAGGGGGAAGTGAGCTCAGCAAGGCCAAGCACTCGTATCCTTTACCTACACCCTCATCCAGAGCTGGAGCAAGCCTCACATAATCTTATTTGGGCTTTATTTGGAGTTAATTGATCTTAACTTGATGAATCAAGTTCAAGCCAATGGAGAAGGCAGCTGGGAGGCAGCTTTAAACAGTTACACCAAATCCTCTTTCAGGGCTTTTTGCTTAAAGCCTCAGTTTCAGGGGCCCTGGGAGAGGTGGTCTGAGTCTGGTTTCATCTTCCTCCAGTCTGCATTTGGGTGCTCCCAGGGCTCAGGCTTTCGATGGCTTCCAGCTAGGAGGCAGCAAGAGGTGGAAGGCACAGAGAAAGACCCCACAGAAGAAGCCTAAAATCATGGAGCTGCCTCTGCTGCTGGAGCCTCACAACTGCCATCTGCCCAGGACAGGGCAGTTTTATGGCCACAGGAATGGTTTGACTGCAGAGCAGAGCAGAGCAGGTTGAGAAAAGACCTTCGAGATCATCAAGTCCAACCTATCCCCCAGCACCATCTAATCAACTCAACCATGGCACCAAGGGCCTCATCCAGGCTCTTCCTAAACACCTCCAGCGCTGGGGACTCCACCACCTCCCTGGGCAGCACATTTCCAATGGCCAATCTCTGTGATTAATTTCTCCTCACCTCCAGCCTAAACCTCCCCTGGCACAGCTTGAGACCGTGTCCTCTTGTTCTGGTGCTGCTTGCCTAGGAGAAGAGACCAACCCCCACCCAGGCTACAACCTCCCTCCAGGTAGTTGTAGAGAGCAATAAGATCTCCCCTGAGCCTTCCCCAGCCCTGTCCTCCCACTGCTGGCAGAGAAAGTGTTGGCTTTTATCTCCTGCTTGCTATCTCTTATCTTCCCTGCTGACTCAGGCACATCCTTAGCAGCACCCTCTCTGTCACAGCAGGACCCGCAAGGCTCTTTCTGAACCAGCACACGGCAGGGAGAGTCCAGCTCACAGCCCCCTCCCCCAGCTCCCATTCCCTGGCCGGGGTTCTGTGTCTCTCGCACCGGCACACGCAGGGCTCCAGGCGACTTGCAGCCACCGGAGAGCTTCTGGGTTTTGAGGAAAGCCTCAAGGAGGAGATCCACGGCAGCGGGGGGGGGGGGGGCGGAAAAAAGGGAACAAGTCCTGTTCGCTTCTGGTTTTGCTCACCGCGCCTGGCCAACGCGGTGACAAGTACTAGAGAGCATTTTCTGAGCTTGTTTTCCCCTCCGGGGAGGAAGAGGTTCCCGCACCTGCCAGGTGACCCCCTCGATCCTTACTGCCCGCTGGAAGGGGATGCCCCCAGCCAGCCCACGGCCCCAGCACAGCAACACAAGGGCCGGACACAAGACCACACTGATGTCGCCTCAAGCCGGTGGCAGAGGCCCGGTCCAGCCGCACACCCCCAACCCCCGAGCTCCGCAGCACCATGAGCACAGGCTGGGGCTGGGCCCCGCCGCAGCACCACCCGCTGAGGCCCCGCAGCGGCCAGCCCGGCTCTCGGGGATCGATGCCGCTGTAAAAGCGGCAGGTCCGGTAACCACGGCCTCGGCCCAGCCTCACCGAGAGCCGCCGTGGCGGGGGGGGGGGACGACGAGGCCCAGCCCCACCAGGAGCCGCCGTGGCGGGGGGGGGGAGGGGAGGAGATGAGGGGAGTGTGAGGCCCAGCGCCGCCACCCCAGGACCTGAGGCCCCGCCGCCACCCCGAAAGGACCACAGACGCCCCCCCCCAGACGGCGAGACTCGGAGGATCCCTAGCCCCAAACAACCCCGGGCCTGCCCCTCCCTCCGGGCCCCCTCACCTCCTTCGCGCAGGCCGCGGCCCCTTTAAGCTTGGCGGCGGCGCGGCCGCCTTATGGCGCGGGCGGCGCTTCCCCTTCCGGCGCGGGGCACGCTGGGAGTTGTGGTCAGCTCCCTCGCGCTGCGGCCTGGACCTTCCCGCTGCCAGAAGCCCCTCGGATGAACCTCGCCGCGCCGCGCCGCGATCCCCAGCGGGGGCGGCGAGCCTTGGCCTAACCGGAGAGGCCGCGGCGGGGCGGGCGAGCGGCGGCTGAGGAGCGGGTTGGGGGGGGAGAGGAGGGAGGGGTGAACCACACCTCCCGGCGTGCCTTGCGGCGCGGGGGAACCACATCTCCCGGCGTGCCCCGCGGCGGCGGACTACGGCCGCCATGATTCCGGGCGGCGGGCGCGGGTCGCGGCGCAGGCGCGGTGCGCGCGGCGGGTACTGGGGCTGGCCGGGCTCTTTTGTTCGAGGGAGGCGGACGGAGAAGGGCCAGGCCCGCCGTGCCACCGGACCCGCCCCGGTCGCCTGCCCCCGCGTCCTGCAGACCCCTTCCCTTCGGTGAACGGTTGGCGGGGCTGTGTAAGGTAAGAGGGGACCAAGGGGTGCGGAGCGGAGGGGTGCGGAGCGTTGAGGGATGGCGGGGGGGGGGGGGGGGGTGTTGCGGCGAAGCGCGATGGGGTTGTGGCGGGAGAGATGTTGGGGGGGAACTGGGCGTTGCTAGGTGGGATGGAGGCGGGGGTGTTGGGGGGGGAAGGATTGCTGTGGGAGATGGTAGTGAGACGGAGGTTATGGGGAGGGGTGGGATGCTGGGGGGATCCGGGGGGAAGCATAGGGAGGTGGGGGTTAGTGGAGGGGCACTTGGGGTGCTGGGAGTGGAGGGTGTGAAGTGGAATGCTAGGAACAGGGAGCTAGGGGAGGGGGAAAGGGTTCTTGGGGGGGGGGGGGTGTGCTGAGGAGGGGGTGCTAGTGGCGATGGGGGGCTCGAGGTGCTGGGGGGAAGCCGTGCGGGCGGGTTTGGGGGCGCGGGGGAGACGAGGCGCTCCTGAGAGAGGGGCGCTCGGGGTGCCGAGGGGAGCGTTGCTGGGGGGAGGGGGGGGTGGATTTGGGGGTGCTGGGAGACAGGGATGCCTTGGCAGGGCCGTGGCCCTCGAAGGGGCTTGCAGGGGTGAGGGCAAGGCGAGGGTCGCAGCGAGGAGGGGCTGGAGAGGGGACAAAGCTGGGCTCGGGGGGGGGGGGGGGGGGGGGGGGCTTTGGGGGGCGAGAAAGAGCTGAGCGGACGCCCTGAAAGGGTGGAGGGGAGAAGTGCCGGGGGGAGGAGGAGGAGGTGGATGCCTTTGGACAGAGAACAAAGACGCGTTTTGGGGTGCTGGGGGAGGTTGGTGCGTGAGGAGAGAGCGCGGGGCTGCTGCAGGGGGGCCAGGGGGTGGAAGCATCCTTTGGGAGAGGAGAGGCTGGAGCAAGATCCCTGCTCGGGGCGGGGGGGGGGGAAATGATATTCGGCTGGGGCTGAAAAACAACCGAAAAAGGAGCATTAGCGGGGCTCCTGGGGTGAAGCAAAGGGGTCGGAAGTGTTTCTCGGGGGGGGAAGAGCTTGAGGGAAAAGGGGTGGCTGGGGAAGGAGGAGGAGGAGGAGGCTGCAGGCTCCATCCGCTCTGCGAGCGGGGAGGGGACGAGTGTCAGCTTTTGGCGGGGAGAATTGAGCGGGAAGCAGCTCAGCAGGCTGCGGGGAGGGCAGGGAGCGGGGCCGCCGCCGGTCCCCGGGCACCAGCCGGGGGAGGAGAGCGGCTGCGGAGCAGATTTGGGCTGGCAGAGAGCTCCCCTGCGGCGTGGAGCCGGGGAAGAGGAAAAAAAGAGGAGGTTGTGGCTGGCAGGGTGAAGGCAGGGATGTGGTGGGACGAGGGAAGGGGGAGAGGTAGCAGTTGGGTTGAGTCTCTGCTCCCCAGCAGGGACCTGATGGGATGAGGGAAGGGGAGAGGTAGCAGTTGGGTTGAGTCTCTGCTCCCCAGCAGGGACCTGATGGGATGAGGGAAGGGGAGAGGTAGCAGTTGGGTTGAGTCTCTGCTCCCCAGCAGGGACCTGATGGGACGAGGGAAAGGGGAGAGGTAGCAGTTGGGTTGAGTCTCTGCTCCCCAGCAGGGACCTGATGGGATGAGGGAAGGGGAGAGGTAGCAGTTGGGTTGAGTCTCTGCTCCCCAGCAGGGATCTGATGGGACGAGGGAAAGGGGAGAGGTAGCAGTTGGGTTGAGTCTCTGCTCCCCAGCAGGGACCTGATGGGACGAGGGAAAGGGGAGAGGTAGCAGTTGGGTTGAGTCTCTGCTCCCCAGCAGGGATCTGATGGGACGAGGGAAAGGGGAGAGGTAGCAGTTGGGTTGAGTCTCTGCTCCCCAGCAGGGATCTGATGGGACGAGGGAAGGGGGAGAGGTAGCAGTTGGGTTGAGTCTCTGCTCCCCAGCAGGGACCTGATGGGATGGGAATGAGGTAGCAGTTGGGTTGAGTCTCTGCTCCCCAGCAGGGATCTGATGGGATGAGGGAAGTTGGGAGAGGTAGCAGTTGGGCTGAGTCTCTGCCCCCCAGCAGGGATGGAGGTTTCTGTCCTCTTTAGCAAGGGAAAAGGTTTGGGGGCTTGGGGGGAGAATGGAGCCCCACTTGGAATGGGAGTTGGGAAGCATTTAAGGGAAGAATAGGACTTCTGGAAAGGGAGGGTGCTGGAGCTCAAAATGGGATTTGTATCTCTGGAGAAGGAGGTGGTGAAGCCTTGCTGAGGAAGCAGCACGTGTGGAGGTGCCTGGGGAGCAGAGGGGCTGGCTGGGAGGGTGGCAGTGGGGTTTGGTTTGGGGGCTGTGGACTGGAAGGTGGCCTGAGGTTGGGTGGAGAGCCTTGAGGAGGGTGCTGAGGGTGAGGGGTCCCGGAGGTGGAGCAGTGCTGCTGCCTTTTGATCCCTTTGGAAGCAGCTGAGGTGTGTGTTGTCCCTATAAAAGTAAGAGATTAGGACCTATCAAAGGGCTGAATAATTACAGGCTCTAGCTGTGAGGGATTCTTTAATTCACTTTAGAAACAAAACCTCCTTTGTGTTTGGGAGGGAGGAAGGTGCTTGTGGTGGGTGTGTTTGGAGTCAACAGCCCTGCTGGCTGTGAGACCCAGGCTTGCTTTCCTCCTGGTTCTTGAGGTGGTGAATGGTAAGAACAGATTCACAGCTGGCATCAGGTTGGAAGGGACCTTCCAAGGGCATCTTGTCTCACCCTGCTGCACTCAGCAGGAACATCTCCAACTCCATCAGGCTGCCCAGGGCCACAGCGAGTCTGATCTTGAATCCCTTCAGGCATGGGGACCCCAACCCCATCCCTGGGCAATCTGTTCCAGTGTTTTGCCACTCTCAGAGTAAAGAATTCCTTCCTTACATCCAACCTAAATCTCCCCTCAGCAGATGTGGCTGCTCTAAAGCCCACTGTCCAACACTGCTGAAAGACCAAAAGGACCTGGTGAAGAGCCCAGGTGAGCAGCAGCAGCAGCAGGCAAGCTCCTGGGTGTGTGGCTGCCAGGAGAAGTGGTCAGCCCTGTCCTGAGGCTGGAAGGCAGCTGGCAGGGCAAAGGTGCTGTGAGGGCTGGGATTGGTGTTGGGGAAAGCCAGGAGGAGCCCTGCAGTGCTTAGGGCAACATTTTCCTGCCTTCATCCAAAAGAGAGGGGAACATAAATCCCTGCCCTGACTCCAGCAGTGTTTATCTGATCTGAAGAGTTCAGAAGTTGTCTGCTGCTGCTGCTGCTGCATCACAAAATTCCTGACTGCAGGATGGTTTTTTTTTTCCTTAACCTCAGGTTCTCTTTTCTCAGCAGGGAAGGTACCAATCCTCCTGCTGCTTGTCTCTCTCTCTCTCTCTCTCTCTCAAACCCAGAGGTGGCTTGTGAATTTCACTGGGGATCAGTGGTGGCTGAACTCCAGTGAAAAGAGACTAGAATTAAATAGGTTGGGAAAAGACCTTTGAGATCATCCAGTCCAACCTCTCACCCAACCTCATCTGACCAACTCAACCATGGCACCAAGGGCCTCATCCAGGCTCTTCCTAAACACCTCCAGGGGTGGGGACTCCACCACCTCCCTGGGCAGCACATCCCCATGGCCAGTCTCTCTTGCTGGGAAGAACTTTCTCCTCACCTCCAGCCTAAACCTCCCCTGGCACAGCTTGAGACTGTGTCCTCTTGTTCTGGTGCTGGGTGCCTGGGAGAAGAGACCAACCCCCAGCTGGCTCCAACCTCCCTTCAGGGAGTTGTAGGCAGCAAGAAGGTCTCCCTGAGCCTCCTCTTCTCCAGGCTAAGCAACCCCAGCTCCCTCAGCCTCTCCTCCCAGGGCTGTGCTCCAGACCCCTCCCCAGCTTTGTTGCCCTTCTCTGGACACCTTCCAGCAGCTCAACCTCTTTCCTAACCTGAGGAGCCCAGAACTGGCCACAGGACTCCAGGTGTGGCCTGAGCGGTGCTGAGCACAGAGCCAGGATGACTTCCCTGCTCCTGAAGGCTGATTGAGGTTTTTCTTCAAGCTCCCTTTCTGCTCAGAGCTTTGAGCTTTCACTCAAACTTTCCAGAAGTGTTTTTTTGGGTTGGTTTTTCCTCTTTCTTTCCCCCCCCTCTTCTACTTTATTTTTCTCTGCTGGTTTCAGGTTCTGGAGAGTGGAAGCTTTAGCATGCTTGTTCCCACTTCAAAAGCAAGATGCCTGCTGCCTTCCCTTGGCTGTGTGTGGAGTAAACTTGGCATGCTCCTCAATCTTTAAAGAGCTGAGTGAGCCCAGCCAAGTTTGAGGAAGGAAATGTTTTTAAGTTTAAAACTCATTAAAGCTGAGCTGAACTCTTAATCCTCTCAGATGCAGCTCATGGAACTAGTCTGGGCTCAGATTAAACCTCTGGGTCTCCACGTTTGCAGCCCAGTTCTTCAGCCTGGAGAAGGAAAGGCTTGGAGCTGCCTTCCAGCAGCTGAAGGGATCCTGCAGGAAGGCTGCAGAGAGACTTTGCCTGAGGGTGTCTGGAGCCAGGACCAGGGGGAATGGTTTGGAGCTGAGGGAGAGCAGGGTTAGAGTGGAGCTGAGGAAGAAGTTCTTCAGTAGGAGGCTGCTGAGACGCTGGCCCAGGCTGCCCAGGGAGGCTGTGGCTGCCTCTTCCCTGGAGGTCCTCAAGGCCAGGCTGGAGGAGGCCTTGAGCAACCAAGTCTAGCTGAGAGGTGTCCCTGGCTGTGGCAGGGAGGTTGGAGCAGCTGAGCTCTGAGGTCCCTTCCAGCCTGAGCCATTCTAGGATTCTGTGACTGTTTGTTTTTCACCTTCTGAGGCTGTGCTTCCTCTTCTTTGTTAAGCTTTGAGCCAGGCCTCATGGATTGCTGTTGGGTAGGGCTTCATGATCCTCCCAAGAGCATGTCCCAGCCAGCAGGACGTGAGGGTGGACTCAGCCAGTGGGTTGAGTGTGTTTGTGTGTGGCTGCTGGTGGTGTCCCTGCCTGGATGATGCTCTCCAGCAGGTCTCATGATGTCAGCACATGGCTCTTCCAGCCCTGCTGCAGGGGTGTGCTTCCAGCCCTACCTTTTCCTCCTCCTGCCCCACTAAGAGGCATTGGTGCACACCTTTGGGCTGGGCTTCTTCCTTCCTGGCCTTTCCCTGGAGTCTGAATTCTCCTCAAGTGTCTTAGGTGTGTCCTGGGATCTTTTTCCTCCTAGCTGTGGACCGAGAAGTTGTTCGTTTGGCCTCTTTCTGCTCTGCTTTCCTCTTCACCCAGGATCTCAGCCTTGTCTTGCCCAGGGGGTGTGAAGCAGCAAAAGGAAATGGAAAGATTTGGCTCAGGACCACCCTGAATTTGTCCTGACATCAGATTTTGCATGAGGAGGCCAATTTTCCCACACGTGAAGCAGAGCAGATTGCAGCTGAGTTGTAGGAAATCCCCTCCTGAGATCTTGCTCTTGGGCAGGAGTCACCTGGTGCAGAGCCTGCAGACAGGAGGCAGCTCATGGGGACTTAGCAGTTGTCTCCCCTGCCCCAGACTGCTCAGGCAGAATGAGATGGCTTCACTCTTGCAGCCCTGTGCTCAGGAATCACAGAATCATTGTGGCTGGAAGAGGACTGTAAGGTCATGGAGTCCAACCCTTCACCCAGCCCTGCCCCAGGGCACCACCAAACCCTGGCCCTCAGCACCACAGCTCCAGGGCTTTGAGACTCCCTCCAGGCATGGGAACTCCACCACTGCCTCGGGCAGTCTGGGCCAGGCCTTGGCAGCCCTTTGAGGGAAGAAATTGTTCCTCATGCCCCACCTAAACCTGCCCTGGGGCAGCTTGAGGACATTTCCTCTTGTCCTGTCACTTGTTCCTTGGGAGGGGAGCCCAAGCCACACCTCACTGCAGCCTCCTTTCAGGGAGCTGTAGAGAGCAAGGAGGTCTCCCCAGCCTCCTCTGCTCCAGGCTGAACACCCCCAGCTCCCTCAGCTGCTCCTCACCAGCCCTGTTCTCCAGACCCTTTGTTGCCTTTCTCTGGACCCCCTCCAGCCCCTCAGTGTCCTTCTTGGAGTGAGGGCCCCAAAACTGAAGCCAGGATCTGAGGTGTGGCCTTACCAATGCCCAGTACAGGGTTGAGGGGACACACACACACACACACACACACACACACACACAATCCCCACCCTGGTCCCTGCAGATCCAGAAACTTGGTGTCAGTGAAATGTGTTTGTTTCAGAGCCCTGGAGGTGAGGACACAGAGCAGGGGGTGGGGGGTGTGTGAGTCCTTTCCAAAGGGATGAGGCTTGTTCAACCTCTCCCCTTCCCCCCACCAGGGACCAGACCCCAGCCAGGGCTTTGGGTGCTTTGCTTTTTGGTAGCCCCGAGCCAAAGGCTTTTTCTGGAGGCTGCAGCCCTCATTCTAGGGAGGCATTGGTGGTGCTGAGGAAGAGGGTGTGGGGAGCAGCTGAGATGCTTTGCAGATCAAGCCCTGCATTGAGTCTGTGTCCCACCCCGGGGGTGTGTGTGTGTGTGTGTGTGTGTGTGAAGTCCCTTCCTCCTCACACTGGAGCTGCGTTGTGACTGCAGTGCAGCGAGAGGCCCTGAGCAGCAGCTTGGCTGTGTGCTGCTGGCTCCAGCACCAGCATCCAAACCCTGCCTAGCAGCTGGGAGCTACAGCTTGGCCTCAGCCACCCACAGCACCTCTTGCAGCCTCTGGAAGCAAACCCATGACTTGGCCCTGCCAGGAGGGGACAGCTTTGGCAGCCGGGTGCCGGCCCCGTGCCAGGACAGACATCGTGAGCACCCCACGGGGCAGAGCAGGTCTGCGTTAGGGGGTGGCACAGGGACACTGTGCTTCTAGCAGGAGCAGGGGGATGGCTGCTGAAGGGCTCAGGGATCTTGGGGAGCTTGCTGCCTGCCATGTGCTGAGGGAATGGCTGCTGCAGGCTTGCACTGCTGCCTTTGGCCCTCTTCGAAGCGCTTTTGGCCTCGGATTTGCAGCTTCTCTGCCCAGCTCTTACCACAAAGGAAGGGTCCTCAGTCAGGGGGAGGGGTCCACAATAAAGCAATGGATCTGCAGTGTTGCCTGGCTCTGTTGCCTCTCTCCATCCCCCCTTTCCACACTTGCCTGTCCCACACCACCCCAGGTTTTAGCTGCTCCCCTCTGAGCTCCTCTTGGCCAGACTCTACCCTCAGCCTCTAATCCCGCTGCAGCTCAAGCCAGCCCAGCGATCCAGCTGGGCATCCTTAGGTGCCTTCAAACCCAGCCCATCTCCAGGCAGTTTCCAAGTGCTCTCCTCTCAAAAGCCTTTTGGCTGTGAGCACAAGTCCCTGCTGAGAGAGAGAGAGAGGAGCCCCAGGCCCTTGCCCCTCTGGGCTGCCTCAGGCTTTATTTCCTGGTGATAGCTGGGGCTAGAGCAGCACCTTCTGGGGAACCTCCTCTGCCGTGGTGTGCTCAGCTCTGGCCCCCATCTCCATCAGCCATGTGGTGCCAGAGGAGGAGGAGGAGGAGGAGGTTGGAGGGGTGGAAGGAACTGCCTGAAGAATTCCAGAGTGAAACATGATCTGGGCTTCCTGCTGCAGAGCTGGCCCCTGCTGGGGGATTAGATGCTGGCGGTGGGTCGGAGGCTTTACATTGTTGTCTTGCACACCAGCTGAGGTGGTGCCAGGCTGCCCAGCTGCCTCCTGCTCCTCCTCACTGAGGCTGCAGGCAACCAGGAGCCTGCTCGTTGCTGCTTTGGCTTTGCCTCTTGTCTGACAGCTGATGGAAGCTGTCAGAGGGCTCCAGCCCAGGAGCTGAGGAGGGAGAAGCCTCTGGTGCCTGTGCTGGGATGGCTCTGCTGTAGTGAGCTGCTTCAGGTGGTTGGGTTCCCCCTCACCGTTGAACAGGGGAATAAAACTTCATCCCTGGGGGGCCTGAGTGTCCTCAGTCTTTGAAGGTGGCTGGAAGCTGCTGAGGGGCCCAGAGCAGCTCTGTGAGGAGCAAAGGCTGTGAGCCTGGAGAAGAGCAGCCCCAGAGGGGAGCTGAGCAATGCTCAGCAAGAGCTAAAGGCTGGGGGGCAAGAGGCTGGGGCCAGATTCTGCTCAGTGGTGCCCACTGACAGGGCAAGGGGCACAAACTGGACCCTCAGGGGGTTCCACCTGAGCAGGAGGAGAAACTTGTTTGGTGTGAGAGTGCTGGAGCCCTGGAGCAGGCTGCCCAGAGAGGTTATGGAAGTCTTTGTTCCTCCTTCTACCCCAAGACTGCCACCAAATGAGGAGGCTGTGGTCAGCTTGCTGCTGCTGTGTGCAGGGGTGGGGTGGAGAGGGAAAGTGTCTGGCAGCAGCAAGCACAGCCAGATGCTGAGCACCCTGCAGGATGAGAGCCTGGCTGCTGGCACAGCTTGGGCACCAAGGTCGGGTTGAAAGCAGCAGTGCAGCAGTGAGGTCCAAAGCATAAAGATGTTGGGCCAGGACCTGCCAAGCAGAGCAGTGCTGCTGTCTCCCTCTGTGCTCCTCAGCTGGGAGACAGCAGCAGAGCCAGGGTGGTCTGGAGCATGCAGGCTTGGCCATGCTCCCTTCTGCCCTCTCTGCTGTGGCTTCTTGCTGGTCTGAACTGGCATCTTTGTGAGCTTTGTGGGGCCTGTTCTGGAAGCTTTCTGCTTTGAAGGCTACTCTGAACAGCAGGGCTCAGCCCAGCAGCACCTTGTGCACAGGGGGCACTCCTCCAGCTGCACCCCCAAAGGGCTGAGCCTTGGATCTCTCCTCCAGCCAGGGTCAAGCTGCAGGATCTCAGACCCCACTTTCCCCTGCCAGCTGCAGGGCTCAGCAGCACCTTGTGCACAGGGGGAGCTCATCCAGCTGCACCCCCAAAGGGCTGAGCCTTGGATCTCTCCTCCAGCCAGGGTCAGGCTGCAGGATTTCAGACCCCACTTTCCCCTGCCAGCTGCAGTGGGCTCAGCTCAGCAGCACCTTGTGCACAGGGGAGACTCATCCAGCTGCACCTCCAAAGGGCTGAGCCTTGGACCTCTCCTCCAACCAGGGTCAAGCTGCAGGATCTCAGACCCCACTTTCCCCTGCCAGCTGCAGTGGGCTCTGAAAGATTTCACCATAACCCAAGTGCCACAAATGAACAGTTTCTGGGCAGGTAGCATTTGACCTGCTCCCTGCTCATTTTCTTTGGCAGAAAAGAAGTATTTTACTGGAATAAAGGGGAAGGAGAGGGGAGGGGGATGGGGGGGGAAAGGCAGTTGTGTTCCTCAGCACCAAGAGCTGCCCGGGCAGCCGTTCAGCAGGGTGGGGTTTGGGGAGCCTGAGGTACAGGGTTGGTTTCAGGCTGTCTGGATCCTGTTGCCAGCTTTGCCAGTGGCTCTCTCTCTCTCTCTTTCTTTTCCCCCTCTCCATGATGCTTTTGCTGCTTATCAGAGATGACAGATGGGGGAACTGGGAAACCTCCCTGACCTCTTCGGGCTCGTCTGAATCGGCGCAGCTCAGCCTCCCAGAGGCTGCTGCTGAGGCTGGGCTGCCAGAGGGCTTTGTGGTGGTTTTCTCTTGAACCTAAAAGGGGAAAATAAAACCCTTCCCACATGAATCCCAGCGTGGTGGGGGTTGAAAGAGACCTCTGGAGGCCATCCAAGCCCCTCCTAGAGCAGGGTCACCTACCGCAGGCTGCTCACAGCGTCACAGTGGCCAGGCGGGTCCTTGAGTGACTCTGAAGATGGAGACTCCATCAGCTCTCTGGGCAGCTGCTCCAGGGCTCTACCCACCCTCAAAGTAAAGAAGTTGCCCCTCCTGTTTAGGTGGAACTTCCCATGGTCAGGTTTGTGCCTGTTAGCTTTTGTCCTGTCACCAAAAAACCCAGAATCAGAGAATCATCAGGGCTGGAAGGGACCTCAAGGCTCAGCCACTTCCAACCCCCCTGCCATGGCCAGGGACACCTCACACTACAGCAGGCTGCTCACAGCCACATCCAGCCTGGCTGCAAAAACCCTCCAGGGATGAGGCTTCCACCACCTCCCTGTGCCAGTGTCTCACCATCCTCCTGGGGAAGAACTTCTTCCTGACATCCAGTCAAACTCCTCTCTTCTGAAGTTTGCCTCCACCACACCTTTGGAGTTCCAAGACTCCCTTTTAGGCTTCTCAAACACAGCTGCTCCCTCCCTGGGGCTGTGTGGAGTCTCCTTCTCCAGAGGCTTTCAAGCCTCATCTGGCTGTGCTCCTATGTGACCTGCTCTAGGTGAGCCTGCTCTGGCAGAGGGGTTGGACTCAGTGATCTCCAGAGGTGCCTTCCAACCCCAACCATTCTGTGATCTCAGCTGTGGGGCTGGGGCTTGGTGGTGTCACTGCTACCAGCCAAAATAAAAAGTGGCTGAAGAGCATTCCGAGGGTCAGAAGGACTTTGAGCAGAGCCACCTGCCCCACAGCAGGGCCACAGGGTCAGAAGGGCTTTGAGCAGAGCCACCTGCCCCACAGCAGGGCCACAGGGTCAGAAGGGCTTTGAGCAGAGCCACCTGCCCCACAGCAGGGCCACGGGGCTGGGGCAAGGTGCTCAACCATCTCTGGCAGCAGCAGGGAGGGAGACTCTGAGCCAGGATCTGCCTGGCTATGGTTCTCATACTGGTCTGAGCTGGGTCCCAGCAGGGAAGCAGGGCCTCTCTGTGGTTTTTGGCTCTCTGAGGTGTTTCTTTTCAGCCTGGGGGAAGAGCCCAGCGTGTTGGCAGGGCTGCTCCTCCTCTGCAGCCTCCCCCAGCATGAGTGGAAAGCAGAAGGCTTTGCCAAAGGCCACTCCATTGCTCCTCACCTTGGGGCTGTGGGGTTTGTTTTTTATGACAGGTAGCCTTGGGCTGTGCCAGGCCAGGGACTTGTTCCAGCTCTGCATCACTTCTGCCACATCCTAGCAAGGGCTGGATCTGTAGGCAGGAAGTTTTGACTGTCTGGAAGATAAGGAGAGGAGGGAGGGGGAAAAAGAAAGATGTTCTGTAGGTTGGGGAGTTAGATAAATATCCCAGAGTGCAAATCCATGAACCAGCAAAGAAATGAGCAGAGGGAGCTCAGTGTCAGGGCCTAGGCCTTGTGTTTGACTTGGATTAACTGTTTGTTAACTCCCAGCTGGTAGCAGTGGTGTGAAGCCTCCTTCCCACTGCTGAGCAGCTCTCTGCAGCTCAAGGAGAGCTTGAACTGCACTGAAAAGCAGGTCAGGAGGTGAGGAAAGGAGAGAGGAGAGTCTGAAGTGGGACACAGCAGAGGAAAAGCAAACTGCCATGGGCTGCTGCTGCTGCCTGGAGGTCAGCAGGCAACACCTGGGAGCAGCAAGGTGGAGGTGAGCACAGCAGGGGTGGACTCAGGCAGAGTCTTGGTGAACTAAGGTGCTGGAGAGCCACAGGGACCAAAGCTGAGCGTCAACAAGGCATCAGGTCCACGCAGCAGCTCCTGCTGGAGCTCCCTGGTTGCTTTTCAGGAGCTGGGGGGAGCCTCCTGGCCCACCTTCTCGTGTCTTCACCTTGCCTGGTGGGTGCCAGGTGTTCTCCAAAGCAGGGCTCCTGTGCCGTGCCTCTGCCCCTCCCGAGCCGCCCCTGACGCAGCCTCTGCTGCTCTCTCCCCTTCCAGCAGCGTCGCCCCCAAGCTGAAAAACTGGCCAGCACAATGGGAAAAAAACAGAACAAGAAGAAAGTGGAAGAGGTCTTAGAGGAAGAGGAGGAGGAATATGTGGTGGAGAAGGTGCTGGATCGACGGGTGGTGAAGGGCAAGGTGGAATACCTGCTGAAGTGGAAAGGCTTCTCGGAGTAAGTGCTTCCCTCCCTCCCTGCCTGCTGCTGTGGCTACTGGGTGGCTCCAGAGCAAACAGCTCTCCTACCTTTGGCTCCCAAAGGCCTCTGGGCAGGTGGCTGAGTCTCCTTGAGCCTCTGCTCGCCTGGAAAATGGAGCTGACAAGGCCAAGGGCAGCCTTGGTGATCAAACCGCCACGGTGCTGAATGCCTGCAGCTCTTATCAGAGCGCAGCCCGGCTGAGGAAGGCCTCTTCCTGTCCTGCACTCAGCCTGCACGGTGCCCTGAGGGGGGTTCCCTCCCTTCAAACCTGGTGTGGAACAAGCAGCTGGACAAAATGAGCTGCTTTTCCCTTCCCCCAGAAGGGAAATAACTGCCCTGCCCTCTGGCATCCCTGCCTGGCCCAGGGCAGGGTCCTGTTTCATGGGGTGAGGGACACCCACAGCCAGACCTCTGCTTCTCTTGGCTTATGAGGAGAGGCTGAGAAACCTGGGGCTGCTTAGCCTGGAACAGAGAAGACAGAGGGGGGATCTTATCAGTGGTTATCAATACCTGAGGGGTGGGTGTCAAGAGGAAGGGGCCAGGCTCTCTGCAGTGGTGCCCTGTGGTAGGACAAAGGGCAGTGGGCACAGATTGGAAGTTCCACCTCAACACGAGGCGAAACTTCTTTGCTGTCAGGGTGATGGAAACCAGAGAGGTTGTGGAGTCTCCTTCTCTGGAGACTTTTCAGGACCCATCTGGATGTGTTCCTGGGTGACCTGCCCTGGGTGACCCTGCTCTGGCAGGGGGGTTGGGCCTGGGTGATCCCCAGAGGTCCCTTCCAACCCCTTACCATTCTGCGATCTCATGACCTGGCGCCCAGGGCCTTTCCTTGGTGGGGTGAGAATCATTCAGCAAGCTGCTCAGGGGTAGAAGTCTTGTGTGGTAAAGCCCCTGGTGCTCTCTGTGATTGCAGTGAGGACAACACATGGGAGCCAGAGGAGAACCTGGACTGCCCAGACCTCATTGCTGAGTTCCTGCAGTCCCAGAAGACTGCCCACGAGAGCGAGAAGTCCGAGGGCAGCAAGCGCAAAGCGGAGTCCGACTCGGAGGACAAAGGGGAGGAGAGCAAACCAAAGAAGAAGAAGGAGGAGGTGAGGTGGGCTGGAGGTTTGATGTGCTGGCCAGAGAAGGGCCACAAGGATGAGCAGAGGGCTGGAGCTCCTCTGCTGTGAGGACAGACTGAAGGAGGTGGGGCTGTTCAGTCTGGTGAAGAGAAGGCTCCCAGGAGACCTCCTTGCAGCCTTCCAGGATCTGCAGGGGGCTCCAAGAGAGCTGGGGAGGGACTTTTGAGGGTGTCAGGGAGTGGTAGGACTGAGGGGGGATGGAGCAAAACTAGAAGTGGGGAGATTCAGATTGGATGTGAGGAGGAAGTTCTACCCCAGTAGGATGGTGAGAGCCTGGCACAGGTTGCCCAGGGAGGTGGTGGAAGCCTCATCCCTGGAGGTGTTTGCAGCCAGGCTGGAGGTGGCTGTGAGCAACCTGCTGTGGTGTGAGGTGTCCCTGCCCATGGCAGGGGGTTGGGACTGGCTGAGCCTTGAGGTCCCTTCCAGGCCTGACAATTCTCTGATTCTAGGCAGGGGTTCTGTGCTCACCTCCCTAGCCCAGTGCTTGGCTTAGTGTCCAGGAGCTGGAGCAGCCACGCTCCACACCTCAAATTGTCCTGAGTGGAGTGGAAAGTGTTGCAGAAAAGCTGAGAGGAGAGCTGAAGGGCTTTCAAAAGCTGGAGAGACATCAGCTGTTGCCTGAGCTGAGCCTCCTAGTGAATCCCAGAGCCACTCCTGGCACTACTGAAAGGCCAGCTCATGAACCGAGAAGGTCCAGAGCTCCAGCTCCTGAAGAACCACGCGAGGGGTGGAACAGGTCCCTTGAAGAGGGTGGGGAACAAGGTGGAGCAGGCAGCCTCCTGCTCTGGGTGCTCATAGCTGCTTGGGAAAAGGGACAGTGAAAGGTTCTGCAGTCTGGTTTTCACCCCAGGAGCTGCAGGACCTTGGAAACTGAATCCTGCCTTGCAGCACCAGCTGAGCCCTGCTGCCTGGGGCCTGGCAGGAGATCACCTCCGTGCAGTGGCTTTTACCCCTGAGTGGCCTGCTCGGTTCCCTCAGCTGGCCTTTCAATCAGTGCAGTCCAAACATCTGAGAAGCAGAACCATCCTGAGGAGCCACCAGTGCCTTGTGGTGCCCAGCAGCAGGGCTGTGGCTGCCAGCTGGGTGATGCTCCAAGAGCAAACCTCTCTCGTTGCAGTCAGAGAAACCGCGAGGCTTCGCCCGAGGATTCGAGCCGGAGAGGATCATTGGTGCCACGGATTCCAGCGGGGAGCTGATGTTCCTGATGAAGTGGTGAGTGTGTCTTTGTGTCTGTCACTTCTTCACTTATTCTGTGCCAGAGAGGGAAGGACCTGCACCTGGGGAAGTCCCTGCTACCTGGCATGAAATCTCTCGTCATGGCGCTGCCGCCTGAGGTGACCCTCTGCACCGAGGCGAACATGGATGTGAAACCAGCAGGTAGGGCCCTTGGGATTGTGTGGCTCTTAAGATGTGTGGCCCCCCCAGCAGCAGATGTGAGCTTGGGGAGCGAGACAGACAGACAGACAGACAGAGAGGGACATGTTCTCATGGCCCAGGCTGCAGTGTCAGAAGGCTGCACCCCGAGGAGAGCCGTGACGATGACCCACGTCCACTTCGGCTGTAGTGACACAGGGCCGGACAGTGGTGCCAGGTGGGAGCCAGACCAGTCAGGTGTAGCTGCAGGAGCTGGTTTTGCACCACCTCAGAAGCACAGAGTGGCTGGAGGCAGGGCCAGCAGCTTGGACTCAGCTTCTCTCCCCATCCCTGACGGCACAGAGCTGACCTCAAGCCTGCGTTTTTCCTGCCGCTGTCCCTCTCGCTGCAGAGCCGCTCGGGAAAGGGTCGCGTGGATCCCCCCGAGCTCCTCAGGGATCCTTTTCCTGCTGCTTCTCCAGTTTTTTTTGGTTTTGCCTCTGGTCTCCACTTCTTCCACCTCCCCTCCAACAGCCCTCCCCACCCCACCCTCCTCACTTGCCCCTTTTGCTCTGGCCTGTAGGAAGAACTCCGACGAGGCCGACCTGGTCCCCGCCAAGGAAGCCAACATCAAGTGCCCGCAGGTGGTGATCTCGTTCTACGAGGAGAGGTTGACATGGCACTCCTACCCCTCAGAGGATGATGACAAGAAAGAGGACAAGAACTAACCCCCTCTGGCACCCAGCTCTGGCCAGCCTTTGTATAAAGATCTGAACTGTGGGTTTTGAGCAAAGAGGGGGAGAGAGAGAGAGTGTGAGAGTGAGAGAGAGAGAGAGCGAGAGAGAGAGAGGGGGGAGGAGAGAGAACGCAGCTCCTCTGCTCGCTTGGGAGCCTAGAGATGGCTGGAGAAGATGCCCTTTGAAGAGACCAGTATGGTTTCTGTGCCCTGCAGCTGCTCAACTGCTTTCTGCAGCTTCATGCTGTGTACAGATTCAAACCAGCCCAGCTCAAATTTGGGGAGGGGTAAAGGGATTGGGGGGGGAGGCGCAAAAAGCACCGGGGAAGGGTTAGGGGGAGGGGATGGAAATCGCAAGGAGAAGGGAGGGGAGGGCAGGAGGGGAGGGGGTTTGTGGTCAAGGCTGCCCATTGTTTTTTTTGCAGCCTGTGGGAGAGGAAGCAAAACCCCTTCCATGAAGGACTATCAAGTGGTGGTGGGGTGGGCTGGGGGTGGTGGGCTTGGAGGGTGGGGGATAGGGAGTGCAGATGGATACTGCTTGTTCTTCAAAGACCATCTCAGCAACCCACAGCCTTCTTCCCAATAGTGTTAACTCTGCATTTTCACAGTGTAGCATGTGTGTGGGGTTGGGGGGGGTGTTGGTTTGTTTCTTAGGGGAGGGTTTGGTTTGCTTTCTCTTTGGTTTGTTTGATTCTTTTGTTTGTTTTCCCTGTAGGGGGTTGGGGAAGGGCTTTAGGGGGTTGGGGAAGGGCTTTAGGGGGTTGAGAGAGGGGAGGAGGAGGGATGTGGGGGCAAGAAAAGGAAGTATCAGTGTCTTTAAGTGGGGAGGGAGGGAGATGAGGGTCTGGGGAGGATATTCCAGATGAGTTGGTTTGCTCCTGGTTTGTTTCCCAGATCTTTTTTGAGCAGATGAATTCAGAATAAGGGGGGGGGGGAGAGGGGGAAAGGGGGAGGAGGGTTTAAAGAGGAGAGGAAAATAAAAATGGGAGGAGAAGTCAAAAGAGGAGGGGGAAATAAAAGGGGGAAGAGAAGGGGAAAAGAAAGGGAAAAGAGAAGGGAAATAAGTGGAGGAGGTATAAAAATGGGAGGGGGAATAAAAAGAAGAGGGGGAAATAAAAGTGGGGGGAAGAGAAGGGGAAGAGAAGGGGAAAATAGAAGGGAAATAAGAGAAGGAGGTATAAAAATGGGAGGGGGAATAAAAAGAGGGAAATAGAGGAGGGGGAAAGGGGAAAATAGGAAAAGAGGAGGGGGAAAATAGAAGGGGAAAATAGAAGAGGGAAAGATAAGAGGAGGGGAAGATAAGGGTGAGAAATGGGGAAAATGAAGGGGGAAAAGGGAAGGGAAAATAAAGGGGGGGGGAAAAAGAAGGGGGAAATGGAAGGCAAATCAGGAGGGGGAAATGGGGGTAGGGGGAAACCAAGAAGAAAATAGGGGAAATGAAGGGGAAATCAAAGGGGAAATAGAAAAGAAAGGGAGTAGGGGAAAACAGTAGGGGGGAAATGAGGGGAAAATAAAGAGAAGGGGAGAAGGGGGAAAGGGGAAAATAGGGGAAAAGAAGGGGGAAAGGTGAAAAATCAGGAGACAACAGGAGGGGGGGAAAGAAAGGGGGGAAATGGAGGGGGAGAAAGAAGGGGGAAAACTGAGGGGTAAAAAGGGGAATAAAGATGGAGAAAAAGGGGGGAAATAAAGATGGAAAAGAGGAGGGGGGGGGGAAAAAGGGGGAAGAGGGGAAGATGAGGAGGGAAAAGGAGGGGGAAAAGAGGGGGAAGAGGGGAAGAGGAGGAGGGAAAAGGAGGGGGAAAAGAGGGGGAAGAGGGGAAGAGGAGGAGGGAAAAGGAGGGGGAAAAGAGGGGGAAGAGGGGAAGAGGAGGAGGGAAAAGGAGGGGGAAAAGAGGGGGAAGAGGGGAAGAGGAGGAGGGAAAAGGAGGGGAAAAGGGGAGAGGGGAAGGAAGGGTGAAAGAGAAGGAGGGGGAAAAGGGGGGAAATGAGGGGGAAGAAAAGAGGGGAAGAGGAGGGGGAAAATGAGGGAGGGAAAAAATGAGGGGGGGGGGGAAGAGAAAGGGGAAAAAGCAGGAGGGGAAAAAATAAAGATGGGGGGAAGGGGAAAAATGAAAATGAGAATATGGGGAAGGAAATACAAAGAGAATTTGGGGAGGGGGAAGAGCCCAGCACTGATGAGCTGAGGAGACAGAGCCCCTGAGTGAGACTGAAACTGACTGCCCAAAGCTCTGGAGCCAAGATCTTCCAAACCCTGCAAGCAGTTTGTAAAGGGGGGGGGGTGGCTAGGGAGGGGTTAGGGGGGAGGGGAGAGGGAATTGGGAGGGTTTAGGGGTGGGGAAGAGGTGTGTGGGGGGAGGGAACCTGGTGAAAATGCAACCTTGTGATGGGTGTTGTCCTGCAGCACAACTGCCAGTTCCTGACACATGCATTGTAAGGGGGGGGAGGGGGGAGGTGGATTTTTAACCCTTTCCAAGCCTTTGCTTTTGAGCTTTTTGGGGGGGGGGGGGGGGGGTTGGGGTTGTTGGTTTTTTTTAACCCTTCCTTTCCAAGGTGCTACTCTCAAAATCAGACAGAGAGGAGGGGGAGGGAAAGACTTCTGGCTGCTTGTTCCTTTTCTCACCTTCATTTCGAGCCAGCAAGCTTTTTTTTTGGGGGGGGGGGGGGGTAGGGTTGGGGGGGGGGGTTTGTGTGTTTCAGTTGTATGAGGGAGAGAGAGGGGAAAAAAAAATCAAGAGCAGCACAAAGCAGACAAAGAAAAGCATAAAAAGGAAGGAAAAAAACACCCCCCAGCCCACCCCCAAACAAATCAGTTCCATCTTCTACCCATCACACAAAGGATGGTTTGGAGGAGGCCAGGAGTTGGTGGTGGAGCTGGAATGTGTTACCCCCTGCCCCCACCCACCCTGAATCTTCTTGAGGGTCTTTCTTCTCTTGGTTGGGTTTTTTTTTTGGGGGGGAGGGGTGGGGATGGAGGGGGGGGTGGGTGGTTATTGTTTGTTGGGGTTTTGGGTTGGTTTTAATCCAAATTTATTAACCAAATCCTGAATTGTTTAACATCTGGAATCCTGAATTCCCCTTTCCCTCCTCTCCTCTCTCCCTTCCTCTCTCCCCCTTCCTCTCTCCCTTCCTCTCTCTCCCTTCCTCTCTCCCTTCCTCTCTCCCTTCCTCTCTCCCTTCCTCTCCTCTCCCTTCCTCTCCCTCCCTCCCTTCCTCTCCCTTCCTCTCTCCCTTCCTCTCTCCCTTCCTCTCTCTCCCTTCCTCTCTCCCTTCCTCTCTCCCTTCCTCTCTCCCTTCCTCTCTCCCTTCCTCCTCTCCCTTCCTCTCTCCCTTCCTCTCTCCCTTCCTCTCTCCCTTCCTCTCTCCCCGCCTCTCTCCCCCCCTCTCCTCCCCTCTCCCCCTCCCCTCTCCCCCTCCCTCCCCTCCCTCCTCATATACATATATCTAAAAATATATATATATCATCATATATATAATATACATAATATATATATATCTATAATATACATATGTATATACTTTCACATATAAATATACATATATATATATATATATATACATATATATATATACATATGTGTGTATATGTATGTGCACATATGTGTCTGTATATGTGTGTGCATGTGTGTGTACATATAATATGTCCCACTCTGTGTCATATGTATGTGCATATATGTGTCTCTCTGTCTCTCTTTTTATCTGCCATGTCCCATCTGTCTCTCACCTCACTGTCATATATATAGTATATATAGTATGTGCGTATGTGTGTACCTGTCTCTCCCACTCTGCGCATACGCATCGTGGGCGAGCGGGCATGCATGGCCATGGGCGGCATAAATGTGTGGGCGGTATGCGACGCATATATTATCGTCTACACACATCGTGTGCATATATATGCGTATGTGCATATTATGTGCATATGCTCACTATGTTCTCCCCCTCTCTCCTCTCCCCCTCTCTCCTCTCCCCCTCTCTCCCTCTCCCCCCTCTCCTCTCCCCCTCTCTCCTCTCCCCTCTCTCCTCTCCCCCCCCCTCCCCCTCTCTCTCTCTCCTCTCCCCCCTCTCCCTCTCCCCCCCCCCCTCTCCTCCCCCCCTCTCCCCCTCCCCACCACCAGACTCCTGGCACCTCCTCAGAGGTTGGTTTTTACGTACCTGAACTTTGCATTGTACAAAACCCTTTTTGGGTTTGGTTGTTTGGGGCTTTTGTTTTTTTTTTGGGGGGGGGTGGGTGGGAGGGGTTGGGGGCTGAGGGTTTGGTTTGGTTTTGTTGTTTTTAAAGCATGTGTTTAGGTTTCCTGTGAAACTGTTTCAATGTAAAGGAAGTGTTTGGATTTTAACTTCATCCCAAGCTCTTGTCAGGTTGTTGTTGGGGTTTGGGGTTGTGGTTTGGGGTGTTTGTTTTTTTTGGGGGGGGGGAGGGGTTGTTTTGGTTTGGTTTTGGTTTTTGTCTCAATAAAATTTTAGATTTATAATCCTGATCTATTTTCTTTTTTTCCCTTCTCTGCCTTGCTCCTTCCTCCAGCTTAAGAGAGAGAGAGAGAGAGAGAGATAGATAAATACACACACTCAATGTATGGCATGACAGGAGTGATGGAGGAGGGGATCAAAAGCAACCTCTCAGCAAGGGTAGCTCTGAGCTGGTGGCTCCCATCCCTGGTGTCCACAGCAGCAGCAAGCAGCAAGCAGGAGGAGTTTTGGAGCAGCTTCCCAGCAGGTTGTGAGTTGTGTTGGCTTCCAGCTGGAGGAGTGGTTAGTGTCTAGAGGCCCAGAGTTGAGGCTCACCCATGGAGAGCAGAGGACTTGCTGCCATTCCAGGACCTTGTTTGCTGTTAGCAAGCTGCTGGTGAAGCCAGGAGTGGTGAGCTGCCTGTGTTCCTCCCAGCCAGGATCTAGCAGCAGAGGTAAGTGGCCTTTCCTTCAGTACTCATCTCAAGGTTGAGCAGACCTGGGGGCACTTCCAGAGGGCTTCTTGAAGCTCTGGCAGTGCTGGTGGTGTAGCTGAAGGTGGAGGTGGCCCCACTCGAGCCTTGCTGAGGGCCACAAGCTCCTGTGCATGGAGAACCAGAGAAGGGGTTGGGTCAGAAGGGACCTTCAAGATCAGCCAGCTCCAACCCCCTGCCATGGGCAGGGACCCCTCCCACCAGCCCAGGTTGCTCAAGGCCTCATCCAGCCTGGTCCTGAACACCTCCAGGGAGGAGGCAGCCACAGCCTCCCTGGGCAGCCTGTGCCAGTGTCTCCCCCACCCTCACTCTCAAGAGTTTCTTCCTGCTCTCCAGTCTCAGCCTGAAGCAGAGCTGGAGCTGTTCTTTGGCACCCAGAGTGGGCTGAAGCATCCCTGGGAGGAGACTTTTGGTGGCTGGCTCAGAGTTTTCTGCCTCCCTGGGGTGCAGGATGCAGCAAGGAAGGTTGTGGCTTGGCTTTCACCTTTGCTGGTGAAAAGCTTATGACTGGACTCAGGATTAAGCAGGTTGGAAAAGGCCTTTGAGATCACCAAGTCCAACCTAGCACCCAACAGCACCTCATCCACTCACCCCTGGCACCAAGTGCCTCATCCAGGCTCTCTTTAAACACCTCCCAGTGGTGGTGGCTCCTTGGGGCTGCAAAGCTCTGCAGCCAGCTGGAATCCAGGTTATTCCTGGCAGCACAGCCTGTGCCCAGGGGGACAGGGAAATGGCTGCCCTGCCCCAGCAGCAGCAATCAAGCCTGAATTAATCACTGCAGATGGAAGGGGCAATGTCCACTTAATTGAACATGAGGAGGCTGCAGGCCCCCGGGGAGGGCTCTGGGGGTGATGGCTGGCAGCAGGTCAGGTCGCTGCAGGAGGCAGGTTTGCTGCTTCCTGAAGGTGGAACTGGGGCTGTGTTGAGGCCCTGGGGCTCTCTCTGGGGGGGCTGCAGGTGGGAACCAGGTCTCTGGGTGCAAGGTTTGTGTCTGGCTGTGGCATTGCGGCAGCAGGGTGAGGCACAGGGAAACGTGGAGGGGGAGAGAGGTGAAGCTGCCGCTCTGCTCTGCTCTGGTGAGACCTCACCTGCAGGGCTGTGTCCAGCTCTGGGGCCCCCCACCCCAGCACAAGAAGGAGATGGAACTGTTGGAGAGGGTCCAGAGGAAGCCACCAAGATGATCAGAGGGCTGGAGAAAGGCTCCTGTGAAGACAGGCTGAGAGACCTGGGGCTGTGCAGCCCGGAGAGGAGAAGGTTCCAGGGAGACCTTAAGCAGCCTTCCAGTAACCTGAAGGGCTCCAGGAGAGCTGAGGAGGGACTTTGGACGAGGGCTGGGAGTGGCAGCATGAGGGACAGGGGATTAAAACTGGAGCAGGGGAGATTAGGTTGGACAGCAGGAGGAAGTCCTGCACAGTGGGGCTGGTGAGACACTGGAACAGGCTGCCCAGGGATGTGTTTTGAGGCCCTGTCCCTGCAGACATTCAAGGTCAGACTCGCTGTGGCCCTGGGGCAGCCTGCTCCGGCTGGAGGTGTCCCTGCTGCCTGCGGGGGCAAGATGCCCTTGGAGGGTCCCCTCCAGCCCAATGCAGTGTGTGACACGTTCTTGTGACCTTGCTGATGCCCTCAGAGGTCTGTGGGTGGTGATGTGTGGTTGGCTGGCTCGGGTTTGGTGCTCCAGGCTGGAGCCGTGCTGCCAGAAGCCTGGCGGGGAAGGGCAGAGGCAGATCCTCCCCCCCCCCCCCGCCTGCCGCGCTGAGGGCTCGGGAGGCAGCCGGAGTCTGGCTCAGAGGGCTTCTGAGCCCTGCCTCTGGCCGAGATCAGAGGCAGGAGGCCCTGCTGGTGGCTAAATGCTTCCTGCTTCAGAAAATGAAAGGTCTGAGCCTCACCTGAGGAGGGGCTGGCAGGCAGCCGGTGCCTGCTGAGTGACAGCAGAGGAGGTGGGGAGCTGGTGGAGCTCCTGCCCCTCCTCACTGCCCCCCCCCCCGGGCTGCGAGGGGCGCAGGCAGGGAGCCAGAGGAGGGGATTTTGTCAGGCTGCTCCTCAGCCTGAGGCTGGGCCACAGCACTTTGCTCAGCTGGAGCCTCCCGGCAGGGCCATGTGGCTTTGCTGGGGGTGTTTGGGCTCGAGGGAGGACCTTGGTGAGCGTGGGGGTGGAGGTGTGGGCGAAGTCAAAGGTCTCCTTCTGCAGGGCCAAGGTGGTTAAAGGCAGACCCAGGGGGAGCAGCCTTTCCTCCTCCCCTCTCAGGGACCTCATTTACCCTTCTCCAGTCAGTGACCCTGCTGGGAGGGCTTTGACCTTCTCACAGCAGCATCGCAGCAGGGGAAATCCATGTGGATCTTTTTCCTTTTGCAAGCCAGAGTTAGCTTCTCAAGCAGCCCCTGAAGGAGTATCTGCAGTGAATCCCCTGGAGCCCAAGAAGAGAGACAGGAAGGCCCTCAGAACGTGTGTTTGAGCGCTCTGCCTTCCCCTTGGCTGTGCTGAGTGGAGCTGGCCTGGGCTCAGCTCCAGCAGCAGGAGTAGCTGAACTCTTCCAGTCCCAGGAGGAGAGGTTTAATCCCCAGGAAAATGACATTTTCCCCCTGGGAACCCCACGGGGAGGGCAGCATGGGGCAGAGCAGAGCATTTCCTGCTTGTGGCTGGCCAAGGCTAGGTTGGAAAGGACCTTAAGAGTGGCCACAAGGGTTTGTTTGGTGTCCCCAAAGTGTCATCTCCGCCCCCAGGGGTCCTGACTGGGATCAGGAGGCTCAAGCATTCCATATTGAACAGTCCTGGAAGGCTCAGTGCTCAATCTTGCTTGAATTCCATGGTTAGGCTCTTGCACACTCAGCACAGGGCTGCAGAACTGCTCCTTAAGGACGGTGTCAGGTGAGAAACTGCAGCAGCCAGGGCCAGCAGCGTAGGTAAGGTGTGGTGAGGATTAAAGCCTTAGAGAGACCTACGACTCAAGAGCTTCACAGAAGGGGTTGGGTTGGAAGGGACCTGCAAGATCAGCCAGTTCCAATGTCCCTGCCGTGGGCAGGGACACCTCCCACCAGCCCAGGTTGCTCACGGCCTCATCCGGCTTGGCCTTGAACACCTCCAGGCTGCCACAGCCACCCTGGGCAGCCTTGTGCCAGTGTCTCACCATCACCTAGAAAGGTTGGACCCTTGGGGTCCCTTCCACCTTGGCATTCTGTGATGCTGTAGAAGCTTTTGGCAGCAGTTTGGCTTCAGAGCAGCCTCCCTGGGCTCTGCTTGTGCCCCCGCCCCCAGCTCTGCCTCTTCCCCCCTCCCAGCTGCGTCTGTGTCCCCCAGCTCTGCCTGCTGCTCCAACTTTGCCCACCAAGCAGCTAAGTCAGGGCCTGCCCTTGAGGCTGGCTGGATGCAAACTGAGCTCTGCTGAGCTCTGCCTGGGAACACACACACACACAAAAAAAGGGAAGGATCTGGAGCCAGCACCAGGCTGGCAGCTGCCCACCAGCTCCCAGCCAGAGCTTCCCCAACAGGCCCCGAGTTGGGTCCAGCTGCGGCGCAGGGAGAAGCTGAGCCAAGAGATCAGCGAGGACCTCTCTGTCACCACTCAAGGACCTCTCTTGTCACCACTCATCCCTCCAGGCAGAGAGGTGAAGAGCTCAGGCTCTCTGCTCCTGCCTGGGCCTCATCCCAGGGCAGGATCCATCCTGCAGTGTCTGGTACAAATCCACCCCTGAGCAAACAAACTTTGCCGTGGCTGGAACCCGTGGGGAAGGTGGGGCTGGGGTAAGAGCGAGCAGCCCTGGGGATGGAGTGGGAAAAGAGGTTCCCAGCTGCCCCCCCTGCCCTTTGCTCACCCGAGGAGAAAGCAGGACAGCGACAGCAGGAGCTCTGGACCAGCAGAGAGAAGAATGGGGCAGCCCTGAGCCGCGGCACCCAGCCCTCCGAACCGCAGCAGCTTTGGTGGCTTTGGCAGGAGGGCTCCGGGCTCGCTGTGCAGCTAACCAGAAACACTTCTCCTCCTTGGCTTGCTCTGAGAAGATGCTGCTGTGAAGGGAGGGGGGGGGGGGGGGGGGGGGGGGTTGGTTTGGGAAAAACCCAGCAGCTGAGCCAGAGCCGTTTGCCACAAACAAGAAGCCTTTCATTTGCCTCCCCGCCGAGCTCGTTACCTGCAGGGCCAGGACCACAGCGGCTGGAGGCAAAAGCAGCAAGGAGGAAGCAGGAGCTAAGCCACGAAAGGGGAGCAAGGACCCACACCAAGAGGCCCTTTGTGTTTGCCTGATATGTTTCAATCTTTCCTTAAACCCCCCCCCCCAAAAAAAAAAGAGGAGAAAATAAAAGGCTGGAGGAAACAGAAGCTTGGTACAGTGAGTAAGCCGGTTTATTGTTGTCCTGTGCTCACACAATCTCTCTTCTTTCCCTGCCAGGTCTCACACACACACAGCTCAGGAAAATGATGGGGGGGGGAAAAATAGTTCTTTAAGGGGGGGGGGAAGAAAAAGAAATCGAAATAAACTAATAACTTAAAACAGCCACTCAGGGCCTCCCTTCCACCCTCCCCACACCGCCACCGCCTCGTGCTTCGGCCTCACGCCTTCCCAGTTCAAGCCAGCGAAGCTCAGGAGTTCAGGGGATGATGGAGTTTGGGGGCAGCACTAAACCACACCACACACACACCCCCCCCCGCCCGGGGCTGAGCTCTGAGATCCACCTACCCCCCCACAGCCTCCTCCTCCTCCTCCCCTCCACAGCCTCCCTCCTCCTCCTCCTCCTCCTCCTCTTCCTCCTCCTCCTCCTCCTCCTCCCAGAGCCTGGAACAACAGCAACAAACCGCCCAGACAACACAACAACCCAAACCCACCAAGCCAACAGCCAAATGGCTTCCCCTGGGGCTGCTCCCAGGCTTCTGGTTTTCCTCTTCATCCTGATCCTCCTCCTCCTCCTCTTCATCCTGATCCTCCTCCTCCTCTTCATCCTGATCCTCCTCCTCTTCATCCTGATCCTCCTCCTCTTCATCCTGATCCTCCTCCTCTTCATCCTCCTCCTCCTCCTCCTCTTCATCCTGATCCTCCTCCTCCTCTTCATCCTGATCCTCCTCCTCCTCCTCTTCATCCTGATCCTCCTCCTCCTCCTCTTCATCCTGATCCTCCTCCTCCTCCTCTTCATCCTGATCCTCCTCCTCCTCCTCTTCATCCTGATCCTCCTCCTCCTCTTCATCCTGATCCTCCTCCTCCTCCTCTTCATCCTGATCCTCCTCCTCCTCTTCATCCTCCTCCTCCTCCTCCTCTTCATCCTGATCCTCCTCCTCTTCATCCTGATCCTCCTCCTCCTCTTCATCCTGATCCTCCTCCTCCTCTTCATCCTGATCCTCCTCCTCCTCCTCTTCATCCTGATCCTCCTCCTCCTCTTCATCCTCCTCCTCCTCCTCCTCTTCATCCTGATCCTCCTCCTCCTCCTCTTCATCCTGATCCTCCTCCTCCTCCTCTTCATCCTGATCCTCCTCCTCCTCCTCTTCATCCTGATCCTCCTCCTCCTCCTCTTCATCCTCCTCCTCCTCCTCCTCCTCCCCTATTGGAGTGACCACCTGGAGCCTCCCCTCCCCCTGTAGCCCACGCACAGGACTAGGCCAGGAAAAGCCTTTGTAGATTTTTAAGCTTTTTAAACCTTTTTTTTATTATTTTAAACTTTTTTTTCTTTTTTAATTTTTTAACCTTTTTTAATTTTTTTTTAATTATTTTTAACTTTTTTTTTTAATTATTTTTTCAACTTTTTTACCCTTTTTTTCTTTTGGGCTTTTTAACCTTTTAATTTTTTAGCTTTAACTTTTTTTTTCATTTTTTTTTTACTTTTTAACTTTTTTTAACCTTTTTTCCATTTTTTTTAACTTTTTTTCAACCTTTTTTTCCATTTTTTTTTTAACTTTTAAAAGTTTTTTTCCAACTTCAACTTTTTCAACCTTTTTTTCCCCATTTTTTTAACTTTAACTTTTTAAAGTTTTTTTCCATTTTTTAACTTCAACTTTTTTAACCTTTTTTTCCCCATTTTTTTTTTTTAGTTTTTTTCCATTTTTTTAACTTTAAAACTTTTTTAACCCTTTTTTTCCCCATTCTTCACTTTTTAACCTTTTAACTTTTTTCTTCCCTTTTTTTTTAACCTTTTTCAACCCTTTTTTCCCCCATTCTTTTTTTTTTTAACTTCACCCTTTTTCAACCCTTTTTTTCATTCTTTTTTTAACTTCTTTTCTTTAACCCTTTTTTTTTCATTCTTTAACCTTTTAACCTTTTCTTTAATTTTTTCCTCATTTTTTTTAACTTTTTTTTTAACTTTTTAATTCTTCTTTTTTTTCTTTTAATTCTTTTTTTCCACCTTTTAAGTCGGTTTCTTTCCACCTTTTAAGTCGGTTTTTCTCCACCTTTTTCTTTCCACCTTTTAAGTCGGTTTTTCTCCACCTTTTAGGTCGTTTTTCTCCACCTTTTAAGTCGGTTTTTCCCCACCTTTTAAGTCGGTTTTTCCCACCTTTTAGGTCTTTTTTCCCACCTTTTAGTCTTTTTTTCCCACCTTTTAGGTCTTTTTTTTCCCACCTTTTAGGTCTTTTTTTCCCACCTTTTAGTCTTTTTTTCCCACCTTTTAGTCTTTTTTTCCCACCTTTTAGTCTTTTTTCTTTTTTTCCCACCTTTTAGTCTTTTTTTCCCACCTTTTAGTCTTTTTTTCCCACCTTTTAATTCTTTTCTCCCACCTTTTAAGTCTTTTTTTCCCACCTTTTAATTCTTTTCTCCCACCTTTTAATTCTTTTTCCACCTTTTAATTCTTTTTTCCCACCTTTTAATTCTTTTTTTCCCACCTTTTAATTCTTTTTTCCCACCTTTTAATTCTTTTTTTCCCACCTTTTAGGTTTTTTTCCACCTTTTAATTCTTTTCTCCCACCTTTTAGTCTTTTTTTCCCACCTTTTAATTCTTTTCTCCCACCTTTTAGTCTTTTTTCCCACCTTTTAATTCTTTTTTCCCACCTTTTAATTCTTTTTTCCCACCTTTTAATTCTTTTTTCCCACCTTTTAGGTCTTTTTTCCACCTTTTAATTCTTTTCTCCCACCTTTTAGTCTTTTTTCCCACCTTTTAATTCTTTTCTCCCACCTTTTAGTCTTTTTTCCCACCTTTTAATTCTTTTCTCCCACCTTTTAGTCTTTTTTCCCACCTTTTAATTCTTTTCTCCCACCTTTTAGTCTTTTTTTCCCACCTTTTAATTCTTTTCTCCCACCTTTTAGTCTTTTTTCCCACCTTTTAATTCTTTTCTCCCACCTTTTAGTCTTTTTTCCCACCTTTTAATTCTTTTCTCCCACCTTTTAGTCTTTTTTCCCACCTTTTAATTCTTTTTCCACCTTTTAATTCTTTTTCCACCTTTTAATTCTTTTTCCACCTTTTAATTCTTTTTTCCACCTTTTAATTCTTTTTTCCCACCTTTTAATTCTTTTTTCCACCTTTTAATTATTTTTTCCACCTTTTTTTTTCCCCACCTTTTAATTCTTTTTTCCACCTTTTCTTTTTCCACCTTTTAATTCTTTTTTCCCACCTTTTAGGTTTTTTTCCACCTTTTAATTCTTTTCTCCCACCTTTTAGTCTTTTTTCCCACCTTTTAGTCTTTTTTCCCACCTTTTAGTCTTTTCTCCCACCTTTTAGTCTTTTTTCCCACCTTTTAGTCTTTTTCCCACCTTTTAGTCTTTTTTCCCACCTTTTAGTCTTTTTTCCCACCTTGTCTTTTTTCCCACCTTTTAATTCTTTTTTCCCCACCTTTTAATTCCTTTTTCCCCCTTTTAATTCCTTTTTTTTCCACCTTTTTTCCCCCCCCCACCTTTTAATTCTTTTTTTTTCCCCACCTTATTTTTTTTTTTAACCCTTTTTTAAACGATTTAATTTTTATCCTTTTGGAGGTTTTTGTTTTTATATTTCTTTTTCTTCTTCTTCTTCTTTTCTTTGTGTGTGTGGTTTTATTTTTCCCTTCTGTGTCTTGTTTCTCATCCTTTTCTGTTGAGTTGCTGGTTGAAGTTCACTACCCTCCCAGCTGTGCTATGCTGCTTAAAATACAGCTTCTAGGCTGGGCCTCACCGGAGACCCACAGTGAGCAAGGCACTACCCCCAACCCCCCTCCCCCTTCTCCTGAACGCAAAACAAACAACCAAACCAAACCAAACCCAAACCCAAACCAGGAAGGCAGACCACCACCTAGGGGCAGAAGAGGATCCTATAATGTGATCACACACGGTTACACTGACATCTTTTATGGCAAAGAGAACATTTAGCAGCTTTGAACGGGTTGGGCTTCTCCCTTTTGTTGTTTCTCAGCCTCTCTTCCCCCCCCCCCCCTTTCCTGTTTGCAGTTGTTTTCTTTTTACTCACCACAAGCACTCTTTAAGACCCTAAAAAGGGGGGAGGGGGGGGAGGGGGGAAGCCCAACCGAAAAGAACAGAAAGGCAGAAGCCTCCCTCCTCCCCCCACCCCCTCCCCAGAATCGAAGCGCGGTCCAGGAAGGATCCTAACAGCTGTTTATTGAGTGACAAAGCCCACACGGGCTGGGGGGGGGGGGAGCAGGGGGTTAGGGTAGGGGTTCCTTTTGTGCTGTACCCTGACTTAGGGAGGGGGCTCAATGACCTCTTTTCCCCTCCCCCTCCACCCCCTCCTCACCTTCCTTCCCCAAGCAGCTCCCCGGTGGGTCAGTGGCAGAAGACAGCGTTTGGCATGCAGGCTGCTGCGTGTGCCGTGCTGGCACGGCGGGCAGTGACATGCTCCCGGTGTGGTGATGGGGTTGGGGCTGTTGGGGTTCACACACACACACACACACACACCCCCACACACACACATCACCCCACTTCCTTTTAACCCTCTCCAGTTCCACCCCCAAAATCCTCGAGCTCTTCCCAATCAAAAGCCTAAAGCTCTACGTGCCCCCCTCACACGCACACACACACACTGCGGCGGCCTCCAGGTCTCTCTCCTCCCCACCTCCAGTTCTCTTCCTCTCCCCACCTCCAGGTCTCTTCCCTTCCCCATCTCCAGTTTTCTCCCCTCCCCACCTCCAGGTCTCTTCCAGTTTTCCCCATCTCCAGTTTTCTTCCCCTCCCCATCTCCAGGTCTCTTCTTCCAGTTTTCTCCCCCCCACTTCCAGGTCTCTTCCCTTCCCCACCTCCAGGTCTCTTCCCCCTCCCCACCACACACTTCTGAGCTTCCTCAGGCTGGAAAGGGTTAAAAATAAAAATGGAAGTCAAACCAGTTGTGTTTTCCACTTGGTCTGATTTGAGGAAGGGGTGTTGGTTAAGCTGGAATTAAAAGTTCAGCTCCAATCACACAGAACTGGTTCAGGAAGAAAGGGGGGGGAGGGAAGAGGAAGGGAAAAGAAGCCGGGGGGAGGGGAGGAAAAAAGGGAAGAAAAGAAAAGAACAAAAGGAAAAGAAAAGAAGAAACCAACTACCTGAAATCACAGAACTTTGGAAGTTCAGACAAATGTCTCTCCTCTAACTTTGTTCTCAGTTCATTTGCTTTGAAATCTCTTATTTAAAGCCAGTTCCTAACAGCAGTTTGTTGTTTGTTTTGCTTTGTTTGCCCCCACCTCTGCTCTCTCTCTCTCTCTCTCTCTCGCCGCCAGTTTGCTACCAGCTCATATCCTGTGCTCAAAGGATTCCAGGGTGGTGGAAAGGTGCTGGGCTCAAACACCAGTGCCAGGGTGTCCTCTCCTCCCAGTTCCTCCCCCAGTTAGGGGGAAGCCCCCTGAAGCCTGCAGGCGCTGCCAGCCCCCGGCAGCAGTCACCTTGGTGTCCGTTTTGTTTGTTCGAGAAGATATTATCGGATAAGAAGGCATCGGAAAGTTCCTTACAAAGTACTTCCAGGCTCAGCCCTTCTCCAGTCCTCTCTCTGCTCAAGGGAGTTGCCCCAAACTCCTCTCCCACCACGTCGCCAGCCTTGTCCCCTTCACTTCCTCCTGTCCTTCTGTTTGCGCTCCTGCCGCCGGGCCTGCTGGTTGGCCACGGCCCTGGGTATCAAGATGACGCTGCCGTCGCTGGCGTACTGCAGGGCGTACTGGCTGGGGGAGTAGGGGTGGCCGTTCTCGTCCCTCAGCCTGCCAAACACCTCCTGGTAGAGGTTCTGCACCTTCTGCTTCATCTGCCGGATGGATTTGAGGAACTCTACCTTCTCCCTGAGCAGTTTGGATTTGTCCCGCTGCAAGTCCTCCACGTCCCGTTCCAGGTTGAGGATGGTGTCCAGCTTCCTCTTGCGGCAGTTCTGGGCAGCCATCTTGTTCTTGCCTCTCCTGCGGATGTCTCGGATCAGGCTGAGCTGGGCCTCGCTCAGCTGGTACTTGGAGAGCAGCTCGTTGAACTCCTCCACGGGCAGGTTGATGATCTTGTCGTTGGTGAAAGGGATCTTCATGGCCCGGGCTCGGTGCTCGTCCCTGCTCAGCTGCTTGTCCAGGAACTCGGAGGGCTTCTTGCCGCTCTTCTTCCCCACGCTGGGCAGTTTGGGCTCCTCGCTCTCCAGGGCCCCCGGGGCCATGTTGTAGGTGTGGTTGTGGCCAACGTGCTCCAGGTAAGGCAGGTAGTGGAGCTGGGACGGGTCCTGGTAGCTCATGCGGCAGAACTTGCTGTACTCTGGCTGGTAGCCAACCGCCCCTTCGGCCTCTTCGAAGTCCACGTTCTCGGAGTCTGAGCTGTAACCCACAGCTCCTTCCTCAGAAAACGAGGAGGAGGAGGAGGAAGAGGAGGAAGAAGAGGAAGAGGAGGACGAGGAGGACGAGGAGGAGGCTTCTGAACTGCTCAGAGAAGCAGGACTGTGGCCAGAATCCAGAGAAAGACCTGAGTCGGAATCGAACTCCTCTTCCAGCTGCGAGGCCTGCACCGGGTTGAAACCTTCTTCGATGGCTAAGTCCATCAGGCTGATCTCATCGAGCATGGCTTCGTCCAGGAGCCCACCCAGGGGGTCTGGCAGCTCGGGGCCAGCCGTCTCGTTGACTGTGCTGTTCAGCTGGGGAGGGAAGAAGATGCCGCTCAGGTTGGTGGAGCCGAAGGTGGTGTTGAGGCCGGTGGAGTTATCCGGCGCCAGCTGAAGCAAGGCCGAGCTGCCAGCCATGGAGGAAGGGCTTTCGATTTCGGAGCTGAAGAGGGAGAAGTCCTGTGAGCAGCTCCCCAGAGAGGCCTGATGCAGGCTGACATTCTGATTGATGGGAGTGTTGGGAGCGAGGCTGTAGTTAGAAGTCAGCAGGTCTCCGCTCGTGCTGTTGTAGAGGCTTTCAGCGGTCGTGTTGTTCACTTCCATAGCCTGCAAGAGAGGCCAAAGCAGCTCAACCAGCCACGCTCCAGCCCTGGTGCGTGGCCAAAGCGGGACAGATGCCTCCAGCTCCCATGGCAGGAGCTCTCTCTCTCTCTCTCTCTCCAGCAGCCCAGCACCAGCCACCAGCTAGCTGCAGGAGGGCTAAAGCCTGCAGCAACCACCGCACAGGCTGGGACAAAAAGCAAAGCGGCTGCCACCGACCCCCAAACTGTCCAGGAATGGGGTGCTGGAGACAGACATCAACCCCAGCTTTGCTGCCCTGGAAGGACAGCTTTGCTGCCCTGGCCAGGCGTTGGAACAAGCTGCCCAGGGAGGTGGTGGAGTCACCATCCTGGTCAGTGACTTTTGAGGCTGTCAGGGAGTGATAGGACTGGGGGGAATGGAACAAAACCAGAAGTGGGGAGATTCGGATTGGATGTCAGGAAGAAGTTCTTCCCCAGGAGGGTGGTGAGAGCCTGGCACAGGCTGCCTCATCCCTGGAGGGTTTTAAGGGCAGGCCGGATGTGGCTGTGAGCAACCTGCTGCAGTGTGAGGCGTCCCTGCCCGTGGCAGGGGGGTTGGGACTGGCTGAGCCACTGGCTGAGCCTTGAGGTCCTTCCCAGCCCTAACAATTCTACGATCCCTGGAGGCATCCCAGAGGAACTCTGCCCATGGCGGCGCTGGGTCAGCGGTTGGGACTGGGTGATCTTGGGAGGTCTCTTCCAACCCAAACCAATTCCCTGGCTCTACAGCAAGGCCAGCTGGAGCTCACCTGCATTTCCATGATCGACATGAGGTCCTGCCACTGCTGCTCCAGATCGAAGGGCGACTCGGTCTCGGCGAGGAGAGGAGACAGCAGGTTGCTCTGGATGCCTGCAGACCTGCTCTCGCCGGGCACAGCTTCGCTCAGGGTGGAGACATCCGCAGCTGGAAACTAAACCACGTGAGGCAGAGTCAGTCCCTGGCTGCTCAGCAGGGCCAGGGAGCCAAGAGCTCCCCGATGCCCTTCCACCTCCGGGCGCGGGCAAACGGCTTCTCCCTTTCGTCCGAAGCAGAACCGGTTTGCAGTGATTCCCTCTCCACACTTCACTAGCGACTAATTAGAAGCAAAGCCAGAAGTCTTTAATTAATTGTGCCCACCCCTCCCACCACCACCACTGGTTTTGCAGACACGATGCCTGGAGCCTCCAGAAGCAGGTTAACCCAATTCACTGCGGGGGCTGGGGTGGGGGTGGCACCGAGGGGCACCAAAAAGCTTTGGTGAACGAGGGAAGGAGAAGCCACCACTGCCCTCCGGATCCACCCCGGGAGTAGGAAGCTGCCTCCCCAGCCACTCACCTCCGAATTCCCCCGAAAGGGAAGGTGGCCTCCAGCAGTCTAAGGCACTCCTCCAGGGACAGGGCTGTCTGATCCTCTGCACCAGGCACCTGATGGAGAAGACAAGCGACCATAGCCTCGGGATTGGGGAGGTGGTTGGTTGACGAGAAACCAGCTCCTTCCAGCAGGGCTTTTATTAACAGCGCATCCAAAAAGGAGCCAGAGGCCCCACCCAGTGCTTCACAGGCTCCATCCTCCTGCTCTGGAGAGCGTCAGCACAGCCCCCGGAGCGCCGCGGGGAAGGGGAACGCCGCTGCCTCCGCTCCCGGCGAGCCTCACCTACCGCAGGAGGGGAGCCTCTGCGCCTCCCCCTGCCACCACCTCTGCCAGGCAAGCCAAAGGCAGGGCCAGAACCAGCTGCCCTCGTCCTAACGTCCTGCTGACGGTGACACGGCCGTTCCCCTGCCCGCCTCTCGCTGCGGCTGCCTGGCGTTCCCAGCACCAAACCCTCCTGGGCACCTTGGGCAAAGCCCAGTCTTGGCAGCCCTGGGCAAAGCCTGACCCTGGCCCCCTCGGGCAAAGCCTGACCCTGCGGCTCAGCAGAGCCCTGCTGAATGTCGAAGGCGGCACCGCTCGCCCCGACAAGCGGAGAGGGGCAGAGAGCCCTGGCCAGCTGCACCGCCGTGGGCACAGACCCCAGCCCGGCTGGCCCGGGGCTGTTACCTGTGCAGGGAAACTCTCCCCAGTCTCTCCATCAACTAGCAGGGTTCTATCCAAGACCTCGTTCCCTCCGCTCCTCCAGCTGTCCCTCGCTCCCTCCCATCGCTCAGCTCTTTGTCCACTTCGCTCTCTTTCTGCCGGTGGCTGTAGTCAAAAATCTCTCGCCCAGCGCCGAGATCAATATCCTGTCTCCACAGGATGTCAATCAAATCGATGTCCTGAAAGACAGACCACATCATTTCCTTCAGCCCTGCGCAGGGTCCCCACCCAGGGGACACCCCTAAGACTCCACCCCGGTCTGACCCGCAGCCCACCCGCTGGGCACCCCGCTCCTCCTCTGGGCTAACCCGGGGCCGTTCTGCCTCCCGGGGTGCCCGAGAGAGGCTCTGCGGGTTCTGCATGGCGGGTGAGGCCGGCCCTCCCCTCCCCGCCGCCCATGGCCACCCTCCCGCCCGCCGGGAAAGGCGGCTGGGGCCGGCCGGGCCCCTGTCGCGGCGGTGCCTGCGTCGTGCCCGCCTTGCATCAGCCCCGTGGTGCCATCCCGGCCATTTGCATAAGGGGTGGGGTGCGCCGGCAGGAAAATCCCCGCATTTCCACCCACCTGATGCAACTTCAGCCGCCGCCGTCCCCGCCATCACCGGGGCTGCCCGCAGCCTCCCCGGTTAACCCCCTTCCCACCTCCCCGGGGGTACCCCCGGAGCCCTGCCCTGCACCCGAAGCACCGGCCCCCGCCCCGCAGCCCCCGCCTACAGCAGTCCTGCGCCGCCGCCGCGCCTCCCCACCCCCTCCTTCCCCACCTCCCGGTCCCTCTCCCCCGCCGCGGTACCGGGGATCGGCCGCTCTCCCTCTGCCTCCCTCCCGATACCTTTCTCATGTCCCCAGCTGCCGCCCGGGCCGCGGCGCACGCCGATCATGGTCCCCGGGGAAGGAGAAGAGCGAGGAGGAGGAGGAGGCAGCGGAGCGGGCTGGCCGGGGCGCGGCACCGCGCACGCATCGCCGGCCGGAGCGGCTGGAGAGAGCCGCGTTCCGCTCCGCGCCCACCGGCCACAGGTGCCCGCGGTCCCGGTGGTGACGGCGGAGGCGGCAGCGAGCTGGGGGCTCAGGCTCAAGCTCGGGCTGGGCCGGGTTCGGATCGGCTCGGTTGGGCCGGGCTGGGCTGGGCTCGGCTCCCGCCGCCCTGCCCGGGCCGGGCTGCGGCTCGCCCCGCCCGCCCCTCCCCCGCCGGTACCGTGGCTGCGGCGGCAGCCAAGCCACGCCCCCTGCGCCCCACCGGACCACGCCCCTCCCTCCCCCGCCGCCAATAGGCCCGGGCCGCGCCCTCCGCCAATCAGCGCCGCTCCGCTCCAACGCCCTGGCCAATCCCCGCCGATGGGGGCAGCCTTTCTGACCAACGAGCGACCGCGCGGTGCTCAGCGGGGCCACGCCCCCGCCCTGGCGCAGCGGAGCCACCGCCGCCGCCGCCTCCCCCTCCCCGCCCCGGGCCCGGCCTCGCCCTGCACCGCGCTGGGGTGGGGGAGCTCGAACCGGGGCTCGCTGCGCTCCCTCCGGGCCGGGGTCACCTTGGAGCCTTCCCCGGGGAGACCCCGGCCTGGAGGGGACTGATCCCGGCCGGGAAAGGCCGAACCTCCTCCCCCCCCCGAATCCCCGTTACGGCTGCCGCTTGCTCCTCACCCCCACCCCAGAGCCTCCCACCGGGCTCCAGGACCTAGCGGGGCCGCTGGAGAAGCAATGCCAAGTGTAAAGACATCCCGGTCCAGCGCTGGGGGCAGGAGGAACCGCGGAGTTGGCGGCGGGGTCGGGGGGATTCTGCCGGCAGAGCCACGGCTGAGCACCGGCAGCTCATCACATGTCTGGCGGCCGCGTATTTATATTCTCCTGTTGTGGAAACGGGCACCGGGGCAGCGGGTGCCTCCCGCCGTCCCCACCCCCAATGCTGCAGAGGCCTTCAAGCAAGCTTTGTCTAGGAGGCTAAGGAGGGGTTGGGGCAAACCCCCCCTCCCAGGATCCCCCCCAAAAGAAAATCCAGATCCCTGCTTTTGGATGATTCCCAACCTGCCAGCCAGCACTGCAAAGCTCCCTGAGCTCCACCCAAGGGTGAGTTCCAGCTCCCAAAATTCTCACCAAGCAGCAGATTTTTTCCCCCCAGCAAGGTCGTGCCTGGCCCACACCTAAGGGACCCATGGGAATGTTTTAACCACCAGGAAAAATCGTGGAAAAGAATAACAGCCACAACCCCCAAGCCCCCAAATCCATAAATCCATCTGCAGCTCCTCAGCAGCAGCCACCTAATGAAGAGGGGAATGGGGGGAGGAGGGGGGGGGTGTTGGGGAAGGATGAAGCCCTGCAGGTGCCTTCCAGAGGGAGCAGCACCAGGAGCTGCCCAGCTCACACAATATTCCCATTGGAACGACAGCCCCAAGGTTCCAGGCAAAGCCAGCCACGAAAACATCCCCAAACCACCACCCAACAAAACCCAACCCCCCCCCCGGGGTGATGCTTTGAAAGGGGACTTGGGAGGTATCACAGCAGCAAGCAGGGTCCTGATGGCCACAGGGGAAGCCAGGGCTGCCTTGAGGGTGTGACAGCGTGAGGTGGGTGTGCGAGGAGTTCCTGACGCTTGGCACCCCCTTCCTGCTCACAGGTGCAAATACCATCCCCTCCCCCGCCCCCAGCCCCCCAGCCCTGCCCCTAGCAGCATTTGGGAGAGAAAAGCCAAAGAAAAGCCCAGAAGCTGCCCCCTGTGTCTGCTTGACCACCCGGGACGAGGGATGGTGCAGTCCTGCATCTCCCCACCCTTCCCTGAAGGAGTGAAACTGCAGCGTGGAAGAGCTTCTTCCCACCTGGCAGCACCCAAGGAGTTTCACTCCCAGTTAAGTCCAGTCCAAGCTGGCTGGGATGGCAGCTGCCGGCCGGGGTTTGTTGGTCGGGTTTGCAGCTGCGCAGGGGCAGCAGCGGCCATGGCATCTACTGCAGGGCTGGCTTTTAACAGACAGAAATAAACAGGCCTCTGGAGATCAGCAGCGTCCTGGGCCTCCTGCCACTGCGAGCTGCAGCGTTTTCCTCTCCCCAGAAGCCGATTTCTCTCTCCCTGAAGATATCCTCAAGGTTTCTCTTCCTGGTTTCTCCACGCTGCCCTGGAAAGGGCTTCCTCAAGACCCAACACCCTCGGCTGTGAGCCACCAGACTTGGGAGCGAGAAGGAGGAGAAGGAGGAGGAGGAGGAGGAGGGCAAGAGAGTCTTCCACAAGCTGTGCATGACCTTGTCCGTGGCGTTTTTCATCACATCCTTCCCCGTTCCCAAGCCAGGGAACTGCCTCTCTGATTTCTCAGGGAAGAAGCTGCCTGTGTGAACATTCCTCCTGCCTCTGGCACCCTCACACCAAAGCTCCTCTCGCTGACACCTTCCAAGGTCGCTGCCTGCAAGCCCAGAGCAAGGGTTTTCAACCCTCGGACCCCACATCCCTCGACACCTGCAGAGCAGGGAGGGGAAAACGCTGCCCGCTGGTAGAGCCCAGGCACCATCCCCACCTCCTCCAGCGTCAATCCATCCATCCCAGCCCTGAAACTCATTGTCACCTTTGTCACTCCGCCGTGCACGCGTTCACACCGCCTTCCTCACCCAATTCCCTGCCCACCGCCGCCGCGCCGAAGCCGCATGACAAAAGCCCCAGGCTCCGGTGCCAGCTGCCTGCCAAACTGCCCACCCCTCGCTGCCGGGGGGACACTCCTCGACTCGGCTGTCCCCATGCCCAAGGCACGATGTTACACCAGGCACAAAACGGACTCCGGGAAGGACCCCCCGACGCTGGCAAACCGGCACAAAACGTTCCCGGGTGTTCCCTTCCCTTCCCCCTTACCCCCCCACCTCCCCGCCCCCGTCGGTTACACCGCGGCGACGCCGAACATGCCGTGACAAAGACAACGGTGCCAAAAAGGACACACACACATATATATTGGGGGAAGGAGGGAAGGAGCAGCAGCTCATGGGGACCAGGGTTGCATCACAGCCTGCCGACAGCAGAAAATAAACCTCTTTCCACTTCACCTCTCCCCACCCGTCGGTGATGAAAACCCCAGCAATAAACATCGCCACTGGATGAACTCCAGAGCCAAGTAACCCAACCGCCTCGCTCGACACCTGGGACCAGAGGCTGTTACCCAACGCCCCCTCGTTGATTGCCCGGCCTGGTTTCAGCGGTTTCACAACCACCAAAGCTATGTGCACAGGTTGAAACGTTGACCCCGACAGCCCTTTCCTCCCTCCCCATCCCCCACCATCTCCTCCTTTCACTGTTAGTTTCAGGCTAAGAATCAAACAAACAGAAAGGGAAAGCCACCACACACATGGCCCCCTCCCCCGCACCCACCCTCCACATCAAAGCCGAGTTTTACACCGTTCCCAAGCAGGGATCCACTTCCCCCAAGCGCTGAGCACACAGAACGCTGCTCCCAAAGGCCGAAAGACCCCCACGCAGAGGCTCCCTTCCCTCCCCCTCCCCAACCCGAGCCAAAAAGAACCTCTTGCCTACCTCTTTGGTCAAGTCTCCGTTCACGGGGGCAGCCACCGCTCCCAAATCTTCCAGTTCTTCCCCAAATCCCTGCTCAGCTCCACTCTCCCTCACCCCATTGTCAGGGCTGCTGCCATCCTGCAGGCCGCCGCCGTTCTCTAGGGCGATGCCAGCGCTGGGCTGGCTCCCGGCCACGGAGCTCTCGGGGTCCCTGTGCACCAGCCAGGCGCTGACCTCGGTGGTGGGCACCTGAAACCTGTCCAGGGCCCTCACTTGGTTGAGCAACCTGCGAGCAGTGAAGTAATAGTCCAGGTCTACGCTTTTTGGGTGGATGCCATATCCATCCAAGGTGTTCCTCAGGTTGTGAAACTGGGTCTGGGTGTAAGCAGAGCTCTGGCCAAGAATGATCTCCCGGAGAGGGGGAGCTGGGAGTTCAGGTAGGTGTCCACGTCCACGCGAACGCCGATCAAGCTGAGCAGGATGGTGAACTGGATGAGGCCTTCAGTGAAGTATTTCTTCAGAGAGAGCATTTCTGGCAAGAAGGGGGAGGTGGTGGGGGGGGGGGGAAAACCAAACAAAAAGAAAGACAAAAGAGAAGAGGTGGAGAGTGTTTGGGAAGAGCAACAAAACAAGCCCAGCGTCAGACAGATTCTCCACACAACAGGTTGGTTGGGTTTGGCTTTTCCTCTGCCCCACTTTCACACAAACAAAGCAACAGCTCCAGCCTCGGAGTGTATCAGGGTAAACAAACCACGGGGGAAAAGTTTGAAGGAGGTGGTGGTTCTAGAGAGCTTTGTTTTTGTCGCAAAAGCCCTGGGACTCCACGGCCCCGGGTAATTAAAGATGGAAACGCTGAGAGGCACCGAAGTCTCCTCAAGCACACAGCCTCCCTCCAGCCTCCCCTGCCCTTTCCCTCTCTCCAGAGCTGTATTTATAACAGAGCTACACAAGCCCCCATGTGACTTACTGTCCACAAACTCCACATGCAGCTGCTTCCTCTCACCCCCCCAGCTCCCCACGCTGCAGGACGGGGGTCTGCTCCCTCTGATTCTGCTCCTTTTCCCTTCTGCTCTTTGGAGCTTCCTGAAGCAACCGTTCACGAGTCAAAGGTCCCGACCACGGAAAGGTCCAAAGAGTCTTCTGGTTGCAATTTCATCAGCAGCTGAAACAGAAGCAGAGCGAAGGCGATAACGCACCCGACCGGGCACCACCCTCTCTCAGCGTCCCACATGGACCCAGTACAGCGGCACACGGCGGGTTCCCGAGGAGCTGAGGAAACCAGCCCACCAAGGGCTGATTTTTCCCGACCCGGGAACCCACGCCGCGGAGGTTCCCTCTGGGGACGACACCGGCCACGCTTCCCCTCCCAGAGCTATTCTTAGGCCGGTGCGTCAACTTCCCCTCTCTGAAGGAATCTAGCCCCGGCTCCTTTCACTCCTTAACGCTGTTCCCAGCACCTCTGCAAAACCTCGTTACCTGATTCCCACCGGCGACCGAACGCTCCCGAGCCCGTCCGGGCACTCCCGGCCTCGCCCGCCCCTCCCGCCCCGACCTTCCCGGGCCACCCGCCCCCAGCCCTCCGGGGCGGCTCCCTAGCTCTCACCAGGTCCCGGCCCTTCCCGTTCTCCCCTCCCCAGCGTGGTGGGGTGGAGACGGGGGAGGAGAAGAGGTCTCGGTGCTACCGAGCGGGGGCCATGTGCCTCCACCCCCCCCCAGCTTGGCCGCCGCCCCGGGGCCCTTTCAAGACCCGCCCCGGAGCTTCGTGACTCGCGTCCCCGCCGTGGCCCCGCCAGCCCCTCAGCACCGCCCGACCCTACCCGCACCCCCCACCATGACCACGACCCCTCCGCTACCCGCTGGCCGCCGGCCCTCCGCCGCCGCCGGCCCCGCTCCCGCTCCCCGCCCTGGCCTGGCCCTCCCGCTCCCCTCCCGCCTCAAGCGGCCCCGCGGCCAATCAGCGCCTTGCGAGAGGGAGGAAGGACGAAGCGGCGGACCAATGGAAAGAGGAGGTGAGGTGTTTGCTCCCGGCCCCGTCGCCGCCCGGATTGGCAGACCGAGTGACCAATCGGAGCGTGGCTAGCGCAGCTGTACCCGGTGTTTGGCCCTGCGGCCGCGGGATAGACCAATCGGAGAGGAGAAACAAGACAACACGGCCCGCTCCCCACAGCGATGGAGTGACAAGGTACCTGCCCAATGGAGTGCGGAGGCTCCGCCGAGCGGCAGCAGCAGCCGCCAATGAGACGACGCGCAGGAGCCAGACGACCGTCTGGGCGCTTGACTGGCAGCGGCGCGCACCAATCCCTGCGACGCACGGACACCGCCCCTTCGCCCCGCAGCTGTTGCCATAGCAGCAGCAGGCAGCCCCGGACCCCCGGCGCAGGGCGAGGCCCGGGGCGGCCGTGGACGGCGTCTCCGGCGCCCTGCTGGCCCCGACATCGGCCCCCCGGGGGGTCCCCTGTGTCCCCAGAGCCCCCAGTCGCGACACCCCCAGGGGGTATAGAAAGCTTCGGGCCTCCTCCCCCCACAGCGCGGCCTGCAGCGGGGCGATGCCTTCTTGGCCTTGCTCACCCCTTCCAGAGCGGCCCAGGGGCCTCCCCCGAGCCGCCACAGCCCCTGGGGCTGATAACGCTGTCCAAACACAGCCCTGCCCTCACCCTCGCGGGTCCCCGGCCCTCGGCGGAGCCACTGGCAGCTGGAAGGAGTGAGTCAAAGGCAGAGCCGGAGCCGGAGCTTCGCCCCAGGCGCTGCAGTGAGTCAGTGGCAGGGCCGGGAGCGCAGCCAGGGCATCGCCTGCTCGCCCTGCGCTTTACTTTCTTCATTGCTTCAGCCCTTCCCTAATTAAAAGTCTTTAATTTCACGCTCAGGCAGCTGCCCACTCGCCAGGCAGCTCGCTCGTTGCACCCAGGCCTGTTCTGGGCCCGAGAAAAAAAAACAAAGGCACTGCTGCTCGGCTGTGGGAGCTGCTGGAGGTGCAAATGGCTGTGCCACAGAGAGAGGGCTCCCAGCCCTGGGCAGGCTGAGAGCTGCGGGGAAGAGGCAAAAGCCATGGAGGGGAGCGCCGTGCCCCCAGGGTGCTGGTGCTTGGAGCAGGATGGGGGGTGTGTGTGTCCCCCCCCCCAAACCACAGAGCCGCTGCCTTTGGGGCTGCTCTCCTCCACAGCCACCTGCAGCTTGTGTCTGTCTGCCTCCTGTCAGCCTGACCCAGTTGTGCTGTCCTTGGGTCATCCCACAACCCCTCCGCTAGTCATGGGGGAACCCACCAGCCAGTTTGAGCTTGACCAAGCAACCAAAGTCTGGGCACTCAGTGCCTCTCGAGGCCGTAACTACCCAGTGGAGGTGAGGGGAAGGCCACAAACAGCTCACCCCAACCGCCTCACCCGTGCCTGGGGGACCTGTCGTGCAGCTGGTGGCTCTGAAGCCGCCCCACAGAACACGCCAGGATCTGCTGTGAGAGGCTGCAGGGGCAGGGCTGGCATCAGGCCCACATCCCATCCATGCCTCCCCCAGCCAGCAAATCCCAGGTGGGAGCTCCACAGACTTTAAATAAATAAGCAGAGGGCAGGCTTGGTGTTAAAACTGCACCCTCGGAGCAGGCTGTTGGTACTCCCACATCGACCCAAAAGCCAACACTGGCACCCGTGGGGTGCTGGGCAGGTAGGAGGGGAGGGCAGGGCGGGCAGCACCACCCCTGCCTGCTATTCCTGCCGGGCTGCAGCTGCCAAACCCTGACACCCTCTTCCCTTGCCCCAGAAACGCAAACAGGATGCCAGAGACAATAGTTCATCCGCCAAAAAACCTGTGGAAAACGAGCGTGGGCTCCGACGCCTCGCAGCAGGGTCAGGTTCTCCAGCTGGGGGGGGGGGGTTCTTCCCAGGGCAGCAGCGCAAGCAGAGTCCCCTCCCCCTTCCCCTCCCCCTACTTCTTGATGGCAAGCACGGAGCTTGGCTGAGAGATGGGGGGATCAGCTGCTTGTCCCCCAAAGATGAGCAGCCCCAACGCTGGGGTGCTCCAGAGCACCAGGGAGCAGCCAAGGGGGAGAAGCTGGGCAGGGAAAGGGATGGAAGCAGGCAGGGGGAGGGTGGGGAGGAGATTGGCAGCGCCCAGCTCCGAGTGATTTGGGGTGGTGGGTTCGCTCCGCCCCCGCTGCTCCAGCTCTCCAATCTCGTCCTGGAAAACAAAGCAGCCAAACCCCCGCGGAGGTCGGGGGCGCGGCCGCAGCCGAGGCGAGGGCAGGCGACCGGGGCCGGCCCCACCGCCAGAGACGTCCCCTCCGTGCCCACAGCACATAGCACACCGTGGAGGGGGGGGTGGTGTGGAATTTGGGGGTGCTGCCAACCCCGAGGGCTGGCACTGGGGCTGCCTCGCTCCGGAGCTTCATCCAGGCACCGTCTCCCCATCTTCCCACTGCACCCCGCTGGGAAAACTCCTGGAAGCCTCCCCCAGGGCTGCGGTCAGCAACCCGAGCCGGGCTGCCCCTCCTGGGGTTATTTTTAGTGTGTCTCTCCCCCCTCCCGCCCCGACAACTCTCCGGAGACTATTTGGAGGGCTGGCAGGTGTCCCTGTCCCCGCACCCAGCACCCAGCCCTGGCAAGGAGGGCACAGAGCCCCTTCCCCAGTGCTCCCAGGGGACAGGATCAGGACTGTGCCCCGCACCTGGCATCACCCGTGATGGCACTTGGGGGGGTACCGACCCCCCCAGCAGAGGCCACATCCTGCATCAGGGATGTGCTTGCCCCCACTGCCAGGACCTTCCACCCACCTCCTCGGGTCACGCCAGGAGGGGGGGACCCCAAATTAAATGCAGAAGGGATTAGGTGAGGTGTGACACACACACACCCCCAGCCCGACTGCTGAAGCCTTCCTCCCCCCAGGGACTTCTCTGGACCCCGCAATTCGGGGGTGGGGTGAGGGTCCCAATTTCCATCCCCCCCCCCCACTGCTACCCCGAGAGGCGCGGGAGGGGGGCACTGGGGGAGCAGCACCCCCCGCGACCCCACCTATCGCCCTCCTCGTTTCCACACTGGGGTGCGGGACCCTCCTCCACGTTCTCCCCTTGCTAAGGCAGGGTGGGGATGGTCCTGATCCTTACGGGAGCTGAGCCCGGGGAGGAGTCGGGGTGCGCAGTGGGGAGGGTCCGAGGCGGAGCGGACCGGGGAGATCGGGGTTGGAACGGGCACGGCCGAGGAGGGGGAGCCCGGGGCGGCGGAGCGATGGAGCCCGCGGGGCCGGTACGGCCGGGACAGAACCGGGACAAGACCGGGAACAGGACAGTCCGGCAGCACACGAGGACCTTCTCTGGCACCCCCAGCCCCACTCCAGCCGGGATCGCCAGGCTGCCTCCTCGCCAGCCGCTGCCTCTCCAGACGCTCCTCGTCCGGTCTCGTGTCCGCCCCCGTCATTACTAATATCGAGGAATAAATTAAGCACTAATGAAGGAGAATTGCTTCACCCTTCCCACTCACTCCCAGCCACAACCGGCTACCAATGGAAGTTTCCCTCCCTACTTCGGTGTCCTCTCTCCATCAGCCACCCTGGGATGGTCCCCAGGGGTCTGTCATCCATCGAAGCCAGGCTCTGGGGGGGCTCTCTCGCTCCTCGCCGCGTTTCCTGTGGAGGCAAAGGTGACATTCGGGGACTCCCTTAAAGGCCACTCGCATCGCTTCAAGCTACCGCAGCCAGCTGGGGCTGGCTGGGGGGGGGGGGCTGGTGGGAGGCTTGCAGCGCCCCACACTTGCGTGGGGCTGGGGGAAGAGGAGTGGAACCTCCCAGGCCAGCCCCCGGCCGTGCCCAGGCTGGGGAGGGGGTGCGTGCAGCTGGGCACTCAAACCTTGCCCAGGTGTGGGGCAGCGGTGGGGCCAGCACCCGCAGGTGCCCACAGTCTGCTCTACTACGGCAGCCCAGGGACCTCTCCATCTTGGGATCACCTTTCCCGGGATCTTCGCACCTTACAGGGGACACCCAGCCCAGGGACCTCCCCCTCCCGCCCCCCGTTTAACCCTACCGTGGGGGCTCCGCCGCCTCTTGCGCGACGCTCCCTGACCGCCGCGGCCGCAGCGCAGCTCTTCCCCGACGCTCCCTGGCGGGGCCACGAGGCGGACCCCGGGCGCGGTCCCGCCCCTCGCGGGGCGCGCATCTCATTGGCTCAGGGACACGCCAATCGCTGGTGAAGCGGGCTGTGTATTCGCGGTCCTGCAGTGCCACCTGCCGGCGGCTGCGGGGAACTGGCAGGAACACCACCCCCCGGATTGGGTGTCCTCGTCCGGAGACCACTCCCTACTGAGGGACCACCCCTCCTGGGGACCCTCCCACTGAACAGGGATGCCCTACCCCAGCTCGGACACCCCTGGACTTGGTTCCTGATCCTGAGACTATGCCCCCAGCCCGGGATCACTCCTCCCAGAGACCCCCGCCCGGACACCCATGGACCCTCCCAGTCACACCCCACCCACCCCGCCCCCTTCTCTAGTGAGCGCCGCCAAATCCGAATGATCCTCCCCTTGGGGACCCCCGCCCCGAGTTCCAGCGCCCCCCTCTCACCAATCCTAGGGACACCTCTCCCCTGGGACCAGCCCCCATCCTGCGACACCCACCCACGCCGCCCCCATTCCTTTCCCCTCCCTCTTTTGGGACCTCCACGCAGGGTTTCCTACCAGCCTGAGGCCCCCCAACCCGGCACAGCCCAGCCCGCGGACCCCCCCCACACACACACACTTCCCAATGCCCCAGTTTTCCTCCCCCCTTCCTCCTGGATGCCACTTCCCCACTCCCCTCTTCAAAACCCATCTCCCCACCTTCCCCACCCCCCATCCTGCAGCCACCTGAACCCCAAAGGCGCATGCCCCCCACCCGCAAATACAACCACAAGCGACACCCCAAAGTCTCCCCCCGATGCCTGTCCCCACCCAGCCCAGCTGCGGGGGATCCGAGGTGGGCCCGGGAGGAGGGGGGGGGCAGGCATTGATGGATGTTGTCCCCCTCCCAGGCTGGGACCCACCCCCTGCCGGAGGGCCGGGCAGGGACGGCAGCTGGCAAAGCTGCCCTCGTCTCCCCGGGGGTCCAGGCAGATGTCCCCACAGCTGGGACCCCCCTTCCTGCCCCAGCTTCTTTACTATGCCTCCCACCCAGCCCCGGGTCCCCAAAGCCCCTCCCCTCCTCTGGGCTGGGGGGAGCCCCTTTGGTGTCCCCAGGGAGGGGACAGTCCCAGCTGTACGCCCTCACAGCCCCCCCGCGGCCCTCCAGGAACCCACAGCCCCCCTCCCCCCCCCAGCTGTCCCCCAAAATAGGCAACAAACCCCCAACACCACCACCCCAGTCTGTTATTTCCCACCCTGGGGACCCCAGACCTAGGGAGTCCCCCACAAACCCTTGGGCACCCCAAGTCTGCACCACAAAAGGCGGAGCTCCGTGGGACCCCGGCCCCAAAACTTGGGGGCAGTGAGCCTGGGGGGAGGGGAGGGGGGGGGGGAGTTGATTTCCCACCCATGGGGACACCCAGCCCCAGAGACACCCCCCCAAGCCCGGGGTCCCCAGTCAGGGATGGACCCCAGGTCCCCTCCTCCCTCCCCCAGTGCCGGAGCAGAGAACAAAGAGGAGGAGGAGGAGCAGGAAGGCTCCAGGGTCCCGGCCGACAGCTGGTGCCCCCCAAGTGACACGGGGACAAAGGCACCGCTGCAGGCCCCGGGGACAAAGGGGCTTCGGCCCCCTGGGGGGGCTGCGGGGGGCCACGAGTTGTCACTCAGAGAGGGCACAGCACGCAGGGACTGAGTGGACCCACAGCTGGGGGGGTACCGCCCCCCCACACTGACAGACCCACAGCCACCCCCCCCAGCAGCTCTGCCAGCACCGTGTGACACCCCCGAAACGGCCACGACACCCCCAAACCTACCCTGACCCCCACAGCCGTGAGAGCCCCCCCCAAACCCTGGCAGCTGGCATCTGTGCCACCCTGAACCCCAGACCCCTGCCAGGCTTGGGGGGGGAGGGGGAACGACGCACACATCACCTCCAAACCTTTGCCACCCCCAAACCCCTTGCCAGTCCCCCCAAATCCTAAAGTCATGCCCAATTGCCTGCCACCCCGAAAAATGGGACACACCCCCTCCCCAACCCTTGGCACCCCCAAACCCCTGCCAGACCCTTCTCACCCTCCCATCCCAGCTCACACTCAGTACTGTCACCCCCAATTCAGCACATGTCACACCCCTCCAAACCCCTGTCACCCCCAAACCCTTGCCACCCCCCAAACCCATGTCACCGCCCCCGAACCCTTGTCACCCCCAAACCCCTCCTCAGCCCCCATCCCATGGCACCCTCGACCCCCAAACCCCCTCACCCCCCACCCCCGTGGCACTCCCAAGCCTGCATCCCCCCCCAATTCCACCTCACCCCTACACCCCCGCATGCCACCCCCCAGGCTCATGTCACCCCCACCCCCTTGTCACCCCCAATCCCGTGTCACCCCCCACACACCCCCCCTTGTCACCCCCACACCATTCCTAACCCATTCCACCCCCCGAACCTCTGCCACCTCCAAACCCTCGGCACCCCCAAACCCTCCCCCCCCCCCCCCCCAGCCCCATGCCCCCCCCAGTCCCATGCCACCCTCCACTCAGAGTCACCTTGTCGTCGTCCCCCCCCCCTCGCCGCCCCTTACTCCATCCCCACCCCATCTGGGACCCCCCAAGTCCGTGGGGGAGCTGCTGGGGGTGCCTGGGGGTGCAGGGTACCAGGGTTTGGGGGGGGGTCACAGAGAGAGTCGTGCTAGGGGGGGGTGGCAGTGCCGGGGTGACAGTGTGGGGGCGGCCCTGTCGGGGTGCTGGGTGGCAGGGGGCTGGGGACTCATTCTCTTGGGCTCTTGGGGGGGGGGGGGGGTTGGGTGGTTCCGGCGGCCGCCTTGATTGATGGCTTGGCCTCCATCCTGTCAGGGGGGGCTTTTGTCTGCTGCCCGGGGCTGGGGGGCGGGGGGGGGGGAACAGGGAAAAGAAAAGGGAGTGGGGGGTGGGGAAAAAGTCCCCAAGGCTGGGTGGGGACGCGGGGGGGTGGACACAGAGGCTGGGGTGGGGGTGCTGAGGAGGGGCTCCCTCCTTGCCTGTCCCTGGGCTGTCGTGGTGATGGATGGGCCCCGGCTGGCCCCTGTCCTGCTGCAGCATCCCCGCCCTGCGGGGGGGGCACACACACACACAAGACCCTCCTCCGGTCCTCCCTGCCCTGGGGAGCAGCCTTCCCCCCCCCCCAAATCTGGCCGTGCTGAGGAGGGTTTGAGTCTACAATGAACCCCCAAAACCCCCTGGCTGAGCTCCCCCACCCCCCAGCTCATCACACCTATGGCTGCTGCCTGGCTGGGGGGGGGGGGTGGGCTGCAGGCAGAATTCCTCCTCTCCCCCCCTCCCCCCCCAAAAAATCGACTCCCAGGGGTTTGCTCTCTTCCCTTCTTTATCCTGCTCCTGCCGAGGGTCTGGATGAGCCTCCAGGACCCCATAAACCCCCCGGGATGGGGGGAGGGTCAGAGGGGGGGGCACTGGACAGCCATTCCCACCCCAAATCTCTCCCCCAGCCCCAGGGTGGTTCGTTTGCCCCCGGGGCTCCTGGGGGGGTGTTTGAACAGGGACATTTGGAGCCCCTTCAGCTGCTGCAGCCTCTGCCCCTAGGAGAGAGCGGGGGGGGGCAGGGGGGCGGGCTCAGGTGGGGGTCTTGGGGGGGTCATGGGGGGCAGGAGGTGCCCCTCTGCCCTCTTCACCCTCTGGAGACCTTGGGAACTGCTGCTGCACCCTAAAAGTTGGCTGGGAGGGGAGGGAGAGGGTGAGGAGAGAGGGGAGAAGGAGGGAGGGATGGAGGGAAGGATGCTGAGGAGGGAAGGATGCAGGGAAGGAAGGATGCCAAGGAGGGATGCAGGGAAGGAGGGAAGGATGCTGAGGAGGGATGGATGCAGGGAAGGATGCAGGGATAGGTAGAGGGAGGCAGGAATGGAGGAAGGAGGGATGCAGGAAAGGATGCAGGGAAGGAGGGAAGGATGCCAAGGAGGGATGGATGGAGGGAAGGAGGGAAGGAGGGAAGGATGCCAAGGATGGATGGATGCAGGGAAGGATGGAGGGAAGGATGCCAAGGATGGGTGGATGCAGGGAGAGATGGAGGGACAAGGATGCAGGGATGAGACAAGGATGGAGGGAGGGACAGATGGACAGAGGGATGAAGGAATGGAAGGAGGGACAGAGGGATGCAGGGATGGATAGAGAGATGGATGCAGGGACAGAAGGGTGCAGGGATGGACAGAGGGATGCAAAGATGGACAGAGGGATGGATGCAGGGACAGAGGGGTGCAGGGACAGACAGAGGGGTGGATGCAGGGATACAGGAAGGGATGCAGTGATACAGGAAGGGATGCAGGGACAGCTGGAGGGAGAGCAGGATGCAGGGATGGACAGAAGGATACAGGAAAGAGTGCAAGGACAGAGGGAGGGACGGAGGGACGCAGGGATGGATGGAGAGGGAGGGAGGGAGGGGACAGGCAAGGGCACCGGGAGCGGAGGGCCCAGGGAGAGCTGTGGGGAGGGCTGGGGACAGAGGGCTGGGGGTGGGGGTGGGTGGGTGCCCCTCTCCCACCCCCGGACCTGGTGGGGCCGGGAGCTGCCCTCCCCCCGCCCGGCTGCGCTGTGCTTGGCAGCTAATTGAGTGGAGTGGCTGCCGGGGCTGCCCGGGAGCGCTGGGGCTGGCCTGGGCCAGATGGAAGGCTCCTTAATTGGTAATTAAAGTCCTCCCTGGCAGGTGAGATGGAGCAGCCGCCCCCCGCCCCATCCCCCCCCCCTTCCCTAAGCCGTGGAAAGGGAGGGGGCAAAGCGGCTCCCCCAGCCCCACTGGAGTCCAGGAGGGGGAAGAGAGAGCTGTGGGGGTCCCTGTCCTCAGCCCCACTGGAGCCCAGGAGGGGGAAGAGAGAGCTGTGGGGCTGTGGGGGGGTCCCTGTCCTCAGCCCCACTGGAGCCCAGGAGGGGGAAGAGAGAGCTGTGGGGCTGTGGGGGGGTCCCTGTCCTCAGCCCCACTGGAGCCCAGGAGGGGGAAGAGAGAGCTGTGGGGCTGGGAGGGGGTCCCTGTCCTCAGCCCCACTGGAGCCCAGGAGGGGGAAGAGAGAGCTGTGGGGCTGGGGGGTCCCTGTCCCCGGCTCCACTGGAGCCCAGGAGGGGGTCCCTGTCCTCAGCCCCACTGGAGCCCGGGGGAGGGGAAGAGAGAGCTGTGGAGCTGGGGGGGGGGTCCCTGTCCTCAGCCCCACTGGAGCCCAGGAGGGGAATAAGAGAGCTGGGGGGGTCCCTGTCCCCAGTTCCACTGGAGCCCAGGAGGGGAAGAGAGAGCTGTGGGGCTGGGGGGTCCCTGTCCCCAGTTCCACTGGAGCCCAGGAGGGGAATGAGAGAGCTGTGGGGCTGGGGGGGGCCCTGTCCCCAGCCCCACTGGAGTCCAGGAAAGGGATGAGAGCGCTGTGGGGCTGGGGGGGGAGGGTCCCTGTCCCCGTCTCTGGCTCATCCCTTTGTCTGCTGCTTTCAGGAGTAAATTCGGTCCTGAGCCCCCCCCTCCGAGGGCTATGGTGTCCCCCCCAATCCCACAGCCCCAATGGTGGCCACCACCTGGTGAGGGGGACAGGCAGGGACCCACAGGGGACACCAGCATTTTGGGGAGGGGGCTCCTGGGCTGAGGTTTGAGGTCCCATCCATCCAGCCACACATCCCCCTGCTCTGTGTCCTCTCCAACCCTGTGCCCACCCTGGCCACGTGTGTGTGTGTGCCCCCCGGTTTCTGGCCTCTCTGACCGTGTCCCCCTCCGCCCACACCTCCTCCTGACCCCCCCTGATCCCCTCCACCCACACACCCCCTGACCCCCCTCGTCCCCTCCACCCACACATCCCCAAGCCCAGTGGACACAGACATTGGTGCAAGGGCGGGCTCTAAACCCCCCCCGGAACGAACGCCCCCCCCCTCCAGGCCAGGACATTGTCCCCCACTCACGGGAACAGCGAGTGGCCCCCACATTTCATGTCTGATAGGGATGGAGGAGACACCCCCCGACACCACCCCCGCCCCCAGACAGCGACATTGATAATGGCCACACAGCCTCAACAAAGCCCCTAACACAGAAGGGGAGGGGGCACCCTGGGTGGTGGGGGGCACCCTGGGTGGTGGGGGGCACCCTGGGTGGAGGGATGCAATGGAGGCCCCTTGACTTCTCCCCCACCCCCGGACTCATTTAATTCCCCTTAAAGCCTCCACGGTGCCGCCAGCTCCCCCAACCCCCCCGCGGCCAGCTCTGACCCTCCCCCGGCCCCTGCCCCCCAACGCCAGTGACCTGCGGGGCTGGCTGGGGGTGGTGGGTCTGGGGTCAGAGGTTGGGGGGCTGGGAGGCAGCCCCGCAGTCGGGGGGCATTAGTTCCGGTGGGGTGGGTGGATAAAAGGGGGCTTTATGGTCGGGGACCCCCACCACCACCACCTCTCACCCCCACCCCCCCGGGCTGGATGCCTTCCTCACCACTCGCTATGGAGACGATGGTGACGGTGACCCCGCAGCTGCAGCGGGACCCCTCCAGACCTGGGGGGCCCCCTTCCCCCCGGCACCCACCCGGTTTGAGGCGGGGGGAGGAGGGAGGGGAGGGAGGGAGAGGGGGAGAGGCAGAGACCCTTCACGGTTCCCAGCTCCATCCCCCGGGCGCTGAGGAGTTGCAGGCGCGCTTTAATTGCTCCGTTAATCACCGTTAGCAGGGTAATGAGCGGCTCCCGGCAGCCGGGCTGGCTCCCGGTGACCTTCACCCGCGGCACCACCGAGCGGGGCGGGGGGACGGACGCGCTGCGTGGCTGCCGTGGCAGCGGGATGGGGCTGGGGGCACTGGGGGGAGGGTTGGAGCCGGGACGGAGCCGGGACGGAGCCGAGACGGAGCCGGGATGGAGCCGGGACCGGAGCTGGGACACCACCGGGACGCACCCAGGGAGCTGCCCCCAATGTCCCACGGAGCCACAGTCCGTGGGGAGAGGGAGGGGGACAGGATCCCACCCAGCCCCACGTCTCGGTGGGCTCTGGTCCTGCTGTGGGATCTTTCGTGACCCCCATGGTGGGTGGGATCCTTCCAACCCTATGGGATAGGAGCTCCCCCAGACCCACAGCCGGATCCTGGGAGCCACAATCCCCCAGACCCTATGGGATAGGAGCTCCTCCAGCCCCACAGCTGGATCCTGGGAGCCACAATCCCCCAGACCCTATGGGATAGGAGCTCCTCCAGCCCCACAGCTGGATCCTGGGAGCCACAATCCCCCAGACACTATGGGATAGGAGCTCCCCCAGCCCCACAGCTGGATCCTGGGAGCCACAATCCCCCAGACCCTATGGGATAGGAGCTCCCCCAGCCCCACAACTGCATCCCATGGAGTCAGAATCCCCCAGCCCCACAGCTGGACCCCACAGGGCTGGGACCCCCCTGCTCCGACGGGGCAGGAGCTCTCTCTCAGCCCCACAACTTGATCCCATAGGGCTTGGAGCCCCCGCAGACCCCTTCGGGATGAGGTTCCCCACGCCCCCACGCCCACCCCGGTGGGGACAAACCAGCCCCCAGCTGCTGGTGATGCTGCACCCCCCCCGGCCCCCAACAGCAACAGATCCACGGTGGGGACCCCACAGGAGGACCCAGCCCTGGTTTGAGGCGGGGGGGTCGGGGGGGGGGGTGGGCAGCCCCCGTCCAATGAGCAGCTGTAAGGTGGCAGGGGGTGGGACAAGGGAAGCAGAGGGACCAATAACCCGGCGTGGAGGTGGGGGGCGGGGGGGGGTGTGTGTGGGGGTTGAGGGGGTGACAAACTCCTGACATCAATGGGGTGGGGAAGACCCCTCCCAGCAGATGCTGGGGAGACGGAGGGGGGGGCTCCAGCCACGCCCAGCACAGCCCAGGGTATTAAAGGGGATGGGGGGGGGGGGAGGAGGAGGAGGAGCGGGGGGAAGGTTTTTTGCCCTCCCACTGACGGATGGGAATAGATGGGGGGTAGGAAGGGGAAGGTCGAGGGGGGGGCTGATGAAAGGGAGGGTCGGGGGTGGTGGTGGGGTGATGGAGGGAGGGGGCTTCTGCCCTCCTACCGGCTGATGGGAATGGATGTGCGGGGGTGGGAGAGGGAGGGTCGGGGGGGGGGTAACGATGGGGGGGGGGGGGGGGGAGAGAGGGGTTTTTATGCCCTGATGGGAATGGATGGGGAGGGGGCTGGGAGGGGGAGGGTCGGGGGTGGGGAGGGGTATGATGGGGGAGGGGAGGGGGTTTCTGCCCTCCCACCGGCTGATGGGAAAGGAGGGGAGGGGTGTGTGTGGGGTGTGTGATTAATGGGGGCCATCGCTCACTGTCCAGCGGGGGACTCGGGGGTGGGCGGGGGTGTGTGTGTGTGTGTGTCCCCGCGCGGCGATAACGAGCGGCAGGAATAATGAGCGGTGTCACTCCGCCTTTCACGGTGATGGAAAGTCATTACCGGCGTCACCGCCGGCGACAGGCGGCCATGAATCAACCGCTCTGCTATGAAATTAAAACCGAATCACCCCCCACCCCCTCCCCAACCCCCCCCGACCCCCACTCCCCCCGTCCCTTCCAACGGGGGGCGGCGCTGCCCGCCCCGCTGGGCACCGGCCCCTCCAGGCTCACCCCGCATGCAGGTCCGCATGCAGAGGGGGGTGGGGGGGGGTTAGGGGGCTTCACTCTGCCCCCCCCAGCCTCCCACACCCCCAAGTTCACATTGATGGGTGAAACCCTTCCCCCTCCCTTCAATAAAGCAGAGATTTAGGGGCTCCCTTCCCCCCCCCCCCCCCATATTCACATTAATGAGTGGAAGGTTTTCCTCTCCCCCCCCCTAACAAAGCAGAGAGTTAGGGGGTCCCCCCCCCAAATTCAGATTGATGAGGGGGTGAAGGGTCCCTTCCCCCCCCCCTCCAAATTCAGATTGATAAGTGGGTGAAGGGTTTCACTCTCCCCCCCACCAACAGAGATTTAGGGGTCCCCTCCCCCCCAATTCATATTCATGAGTGGGTGAAGGGTTTCACTCTCCCCCCCCCAACAGAAATTTAGGGGGTCCCCTCCCCCCAAATTCAGATTGATGAGTGGGTGAAGGGTTTCACACTCCCCCCCCCCCCAAAGTCAAGCAGAGAGTTAGGGGTTCCTCTCCCCACCCCACCCCCCCCCCCAAGGTTGATACTGGTGAAGGGTTTTGGCCTCATTCATCACCCACCCCCCAAAGTAGAGAGTTGGGGGCTCCTCTGTGCCCCCCCAAGCCCAGATCCCTATCGGTGAAGGGTTTTGGCTTCATTCAGCCCCCCCCCAGCAGAGATTTGGGGGCTCCTGTCTGCCCCCCCCCCCCCCCCCAACAACAGGCTGCTGTGGCTGAAGGCTGTGTCTTTATTCCCCACCATCCAACCCTCCCTCTCCTCCCAGGGAAGCCACAGCCACGCTCCCAGCAGCCCCAGGGCTGGGCCTGGGAGGGGCTTGGGGAGCAGGAGGAGCCCCTGTGCCCCCTCTCCCTGGGGGGGGGGGGGGGGCTCCAGGCTGGGTGAGGAGGGGGGGGGGGGGGTCACAGGGAGACTCCCATCAGGTTCACCGGCCGCCCGCCGTAGCGCTTGGAGATGTCAGCCTCGATCTGCAGGACAGAGCCAAGGAGGGGCAGGGGGTGGCAGTGAGGGGGAGAGCAGAAGGGTGAGGGGGAGAGCAGAAGGGTGAGGGGGAGAGCAGAAGGGTGAGGGGGAGAGCAGAAGGGTGAGAAGGGTGAGGGGGAGAGCAGAAGGGTGAGGGGGAGAGCAGAAGGGTGAGGGGACACACACCCCCCCTGTGCCCCCTCCCCCTCCCTCACCAGCTTCTGGAGCTCCTTGGTCCTCTCCAGCAGGCGGTCGAGCTTGGGCTCCAGGGCAGCCTGCTCTGCCAGGGCCTCCTCCCGCTTCTGCCCCAGCAGCTCCCTCTTGGCCAGCTGCAGCTCTGCCTGCCGCAGCTTCTGCCCCAGCAGCTCGCTCACACGGTCCACATACCTGCGGGAAGGGGACGGGACAGGCTCCCTGTCACACCCCCACCCCCACCCCTCCCCAAGCTGCCACCCCCCCCCCAGCCCGAGCCACCTCCCCGCTGCAGCTCAGCTCCTCGCCTCCAGGGACAGGCTGAGGGAGCTGGGGTTGGGCAGGCTGGAGAGGAGAAGGCTCCCAGGAGACCTTCTGGTGGCTTCCCAGGGTCTGCAGGGGGCTCCAGGAAAGCTGGGGAGGGACTTTGGAGGGTGCCAGGGAGGGATAGGGCTGGGGGGGGGGGGGGGGAGATGGAGCAAAACTAGAAGTGGGGCGACTGAGATTGGATGTGAGGAAGAAGTTGGTCCCCAGGAGGGTGCTGAGAGCCTGGCACAGGCTGCCCAGGGAGGGGGTGGAAGCTTCATCCTCATCCCTGGAGGTGTTTGCAGCCAGGCTGGAGGTGGCTGTGAGCAACCTGCTGTGGTGTGAGGGGTCCCTGGCCATGGCAGGGGGCTTGGGACTGGCTGAGCCTTGAGGTCCCTTCCAGCCCTGACACTGCTGTGGGTCTATGAAGGGCAAGGGCAAGGTCCTGCAATGCAGGAGGAGCAACCTCCAGCAGCAGTAGAGCTGAGAGGGAGGGGAGCTGGAGCAGCCCCAGAGGGGAGCTGAGCAGTGCTCAGCAAGAGCTAAAGGCTGGGGGGCGAGAGGCTGGGGCCAGGCTCTGCTCGGTGGTGCCCAGGGGCAGCACAAGGGGCACACACTGGAAGCCAGGAGGCTCCTTTTGGTCAGGAGGAGAAGGCTGTTTGCTGTGAGGCTGCTGGAGGCCTGCAGCAGGCTGCCCAGGGAGGCTGTGGAGAGCTTCACAGAGAAGGGTCCTGGGAGTGCTGGGGGCCAGCAGGGTGCCCAGGAGCCAGCAAGGTGCCCTCGTGGCCAAGAAGGCCAAGGGGCTCCTGAGGGGGCATGGAGAGGAGTGTGGCCAGCAGGTTCTCCTCCCCTCCAGTGTGCCCTCAGTCCACATCTGGAAGAAGGGGTCAGGCTCTGGGGCTCCCCACCTCAGGAGGGGCAAGGGACTCCTGGAGGGGGGGGCTACAGGGCTGCAGAGCCCTGGAGCAGGCTGCGGGGAGCTTCCAACCCCCCCCCGGGCATTGTGCTGCTGGGGGTGCCCTGCTGGGGCAGGGGGTTGGAGCGGGGAGCTCCAGAGGTCCCTTCCAGCCCTCCCGCCCTCCGCCCACGCTGCGGTGTCCCCCAGCCCAGCCCGGCCCAGGGGAGGACCTGGGGGAGGCGAGGATGGTGAAGAGGTGCTGCATGCTCCGGGTGCAGAGCCGGCCCAGCAGGGCCCTGGTGGCGGCCAGCAGGCTGCCGACGCGGGCGCTGGTCTGGCCCTGCAGCAGGGCAGGGGCCAGCTGGAACTGGCTGACGGCCACCACGTCCGCCTCCTCCTGCAGCTCCGCCAGGCGCTGGCCCAGGAACAGCTCCAGCTGCGGGGGGGGGGGGGGCACAGGGCACACCCTGGGAGGGCCATCCCCGCGGAGGGCAGGGTGTGGCAGAGCTGCTCGGCCGGCAGCTGCCGCCCCCGGGGCCCCCCCCCGGTGCCCACCTCCATCAGCTCGTCGATGAACTGGTTGCGGGTCTGGGCGTGCTCCAGCAGCGTCAGGGCGTCGGTGCCACGGGCCACCCCCTCGGGCGCTGGGGTGGTGGGAGGGGGCAGGGAAGGGACCCTCACAGCTCACAGAGGCCGGTCACAAACACACCCCCCCTCCTCCCCCCAACAGCCCAGCCCACGCAGGGGGCTCAGCATCCATCCCCCCGCCCCCACCCCGGGCATCCTGGGTTCTGCCCACCCAAGCGGCCAGGGGGAGCCCGCCCAGCGCTGCGCTGCCCTTCCGCTGTGCCCAGCGGGGGCCCAGGGGGCGCTGCGGGCAGGGAGCAGGCGGGGGGGTGTGCTGCCTGCCAGCCTCCGGGCCCCCTCGTGTGTCCCTCTGCAGCCACGCTCACCCTCAGCGCCAGCCTCCAGCACCGTGATCTGTACCTCCTGGCTGTCCCCATCTCCCCAGTCAATGCCGTCTGCCTGCTGCAGGGGAGAGGTCACTCCCTGAGAGGGGGGAGCCTGGGACGCCCCCAGGTGCCCAGCCTGGCTCTGGAGCAGGGCCAGCCCCCATGGGGGTGCCTAGCACACCCCCCCAGGTGCCCAGCCTGGCTCTGGAGCAGGGCCAGCCCCCACGGGGGTGCCTAGCACACCCCCCCAGGTGCCCAGCCTGGCTCTGGAGCAGGGCCAGCCCCCAGAAGCCCCAGCCAGGGCTCCCCCACCTGGGGCTCCGGCTCTACTGTGATCCCCCAGTCGATCTCCTCGCTCTGGGCTGCCCCTTTGGCAGTGCCACCTTCACCCCCCTGGGCTGGCTCCAGGGTGAAGTCTCCCAGTCAATCTGTGGGGAGAAGGAGAAAAGAGACCTCCTGAAGCCCTGGGTGGGGACACACACACACACAAACAGCCTGACCCTAACCAACCAGAGGGGCAGAAGCAGACAGGGGCATTACCAGCCCCTGCCCCAGGGCTTGGCTGTGCCCCCAGGACCTGGGGGGGGGGGGAAAGGGGGAAGGGGGAGGGGGCCAGGACCTGGCCAGGACCTACTGTGTCCTCCTTGGGCTGCTCTGGCACCGCCTCCTCCACCTGAGGCCTCTCCACCCTCAGGGGCTGCAGCCCTGTCCTCCACTCGTAGACGGTGGTGTTGCCCTTCCTCCCAACGTGGCGCAGCATGGGCACCACCACCTCTGTGGAGCTGGCAGCTCCCCCCCCAGGCACGTCACTGCCAGGTGGAGGGCTGGGACCTCCCTTCCCCCACACCCCCACCCCCAGCCCCCCCCCCCCCCCCAGCAGCAACCCAGCAGCCCCAAACCTTGCCAGCCCGGGCGATGGCACCGGCCCTGCGGGCGTGGGGAGGGGGCTTGCTCCCTGCGTGCCCCACACCCACCTCTCACACACAAACTCCACCCAGGCCTGGTACAGCTCAATGGCCTCAGAGAGGGCGCTGGCTCCTGCTCCCACAGCAGCCAGCAGCGAGGGCAGGTCCTGCACCAAGGCCAGCAGCTCCCGGCGCACGTCCTGGCCCTGGGCACAGAGCAGGGGCATGGCAGGGAGGGCAGGGAGGGCACCCCAGCCTCTGCTTGCAGTGAGACACAGGCAGGAAAGGGGACAGAAGGTTGTGGAGTGACCTTACAGACCCCACCCCCGCCTCTTCCCCCTCCCCCAGCTTCTCCCACCTGGCAGGTGGCACAGGGAGGGCATCAGAGCAGAGGCACCGAGCTGGAGAGGCCTTCTGAGCTCATCCAGGCCAACAGCAACCCAGCTCCAAAGCCTTCCCCCTGGGCCTGTCCCCACACCCCCCAGCGAAAGTCTCTCTGCAGCCTCCCTGCAGGATCCCTTCAGGCCCCGGCAGGCAGCTCTGAGGTCCCCCCTCAGGGGGGGGGGGGGGAGGTGGGGAAGGGAGGGAGGTGGGGAAGGGAGGGAGGTGGGGAAGGGAGGGAGGTGGGGAAGGGAGGGAGGTGGGGAAGGGAGGGAGGTGGGGGGGAGGGAGGGGGGGGAGGGAGGTGGGGGGAGGGAGGTGGGGAAGGGAGGGAGGTGGGGAAGGGAGGGAGGTGGGGGAAGGGAGGGAGGTGGGGAAGGGAGGGAAAGGAGCGGGCTTGGAGGGTGGTGGGGAAGGGGAGGGAGGGGGCCTGGAGGGAGGGGAGGGAAGGAGCCTGGAGGGAGGGGAGGGAAGGAGCCTGGAGGGAGGGGAGGGAAGGAGCCTGGAGGGAGGGGGCCTGGAGGGCCCAAGGCAGGCCCTGGTTGGGGGGGGGTGAGGGGGTTGGGGGTGAGGGGCGGGGGTCCCACTCACGGCGATGCCGTACTGGCGGCAGGCGCCGAGGAAGCGCTGGCGCAGCTGGGCCGCCCGCAGCTGGCACTCCTCCTGGCGCCGGCTGAAGTCCTGCTGGGCCTGCTGGCACCTGCCCAGCTGCTTCCGCAGGGAGGGCAGCTCGTAGCTGATGCTGCGCACCAGCAGGCTGGAGAGCTCGGCTGGGGGGGGGGGGGGGGGCAGGGGGTGCTGAGAGGCTGTGCCAGCCCCCGTGGCGCCCCCCCCCACCAGGGTGTCCCAGCCCCCAGCAGCTCAGCAGAGCACAGGAGCAAGGGCACCGGGGGAGGCTGGAAGCGACCTCTGGAGCTCAGCCTGTCCAAGCCCCCGCCCCAGCAGGGCACCCCCAGCAGCTTGCCCAGCAGCACAGTGCCCCGGGGGGGGTTGGAAGTTCCCCACAGCCTCTCGGGGCAGCCTGCTCCAGGGCTCTGCAGCCCTGTAGCCCCCCCCTCCAGGAGTCCCCTGCCCCTCCTGAGGTGGGGAGCCCCAGAGCCTGACCCCTTCTTCCAGATGTGGACTGAGGGCGCACTGGAGGGGAGGAGAACCTGCTGGCCACACTCCTCTCCGTGCCCCCTCAGGAGCCCCTTGGCCTTCTTGGCCACGAGGGCACCTTGCTGGCTCCTGGGCACCCTGCTGGCCCCCAGCACTCCCAGGACCCTTCTCTGTGAAGCTCTCCACAGCCTCCCTGGGCAGCCTGCTGCAGGCCTCCAGCAGCCTCACAGCAAACAGCCTTCTCCTCCTGACCAAAAGGAGCCTCCTGGCTTCCAGTGTGTGCCCCTTGTGCTGCCCCTGGGCACCACTGAACAGAGCCTGGCCCCAGCCTCTCGCCCCCAGCCTTTAGCTCTTGCTGAGCACTGCTCAGGGCCCCTCTGGGGCTGCTCTGCTCCAGGCTCCACAGCCCTAGGGGCTCTCAGCAAGATGTTCCAGTCCCTTCATCACCCTCATAGCCTCTCTTGGACACTCTCCACCCTCATCTCTCTTGAGCTGGGGAGCCCAGAGCTGGGCTCAGCTGGGGAGCTGAGCTGGACACCCTTTGCCTGTCCACCCTTTGCCTGTCCACCTCAACCCCACCCCGCTTTGGTGACACAAAGCCACCCACTGACACCCGCCCAGGGCCCTCCAGAGCTTGCCCACAGCCAGAGCTGCCTTACCCAGGTAGGTGTTCTCCTTCTCATAGAGGGCTACAATCTCCTGCCAGTCCTGAGGAAGAAGCAGAGGGTAAGGGGGGGGGGAGAGGGGAGAGGGGGCTGCAAAGCTGCCAGCCCCCCCCCCGCTGCACGCCCCCAGCCCCACCTCACCTTCATGCGCTGGGATGAGTAACGTCCAAAGAGGTTCTTGGTGGAGGCCTCAGTGCCTTTGAGGATCTCCACAATCCTCAGGCAGTGGAAGTAGTGCAGGTCTGCATTGGAGGGAGGGGATGGGGTCACCAGGAGGGCTGCTGGGGACAGCCTTCTCCCCATCTCTCCTCCTCAGCCAGGGGGATAGTCGGCACAGCCAAAACCTTGGGCTCCCGGTGCAACGCCCAGCCCCGCCATGTCCCAGCCCCCCTGGGGTGTCCCAGCCCCCTGGGGTGTCCCAGCCCCCCGCTCCACTCACAAGCCCCTGCCAGCAGCTGCTTGATCTCCTCGTTCTCCGGCATGTCCTGGATGGCCACATTGATCTTCTCACGGATGGCCAGCACCTGGCTCTGCCATTTCAGGTTGCAGTGCCTCCTGTCCACCAGCCAGTCTGAGAGGCAGGTGGGAAGGAGGGAAACTGCGGGTCAGCTGGGAGAGGGACCCAGGAGGGGGTCGCCCCAGCCTGGGCTGCTCTGTGATGCCAGATGGAGGCAGGGAGCAAAGCCCTGGCGGCCGAGCTCCCCCTGAGTCCTGTCCCCACCGAGCAAAGGGATAAAACCCCAGCTCCCACCCCAGGGCTGGAGGGGAAAGAGAGGGGCGTGGAGGTGAAGGGGTCACCTCCCCGCTGCGTGTTGGGACAACCCAACACGACCCCCAGCACTGGGCTCCCAGGCTGCCACGTGGCGAGGTGACAAAACCTCCCGGGGCAGAAGGACACGCGTGACGGGTGCCACCTTCCCTCCGCGGAGTCCCCCTGCTGGGGGCCGGGTCAGACGTGCCGTACCCAGGAGCTTGCTGGTCTGGATGTCGATGGGCACATTCTGGTAGTCCTGGGGAGAGACCTGTGGGGAGACCAGGGGTGGGGGGACACGGCGGAGCTTGGCGGAGCCCAAGCGGGGGCTGGAGCCGCCTTACTGCGGCGCCAGGGTCCAGTCTGTTCCCCCTCCCTGCTCCTCCCGCCCAGCCTCGGTCCCTTCCCCGCTCCTCCTGCCCGGACACGACCTGCTCCCGCTCCTCCAAGCTGCGATCTCAGCCCCCGGCCCCTACCTGCATCCCTGCCGCGGCCGCCTCTCCTCTTCCGCCTTCTCCCGCCCCGCCCCACCGCAGCCAATCCCCTGCCTCTGCTCCCGCACCTTATCCAATCAAAACGCCGTCAGCCCAACAAGTCCCTCCTTCCTACCAATCAGAAGCTACCAGCATAGAGACAGAGCCACGTGCCGGGGCTCCGGTTGGCTGGGAGGAGGTAGGGGGCGGAGACAGCGCTCACCAATCGGAACGGGCTTTGGGGGGGGGGACACGGGCTGGGGGGGGGCCCCGCGGGGTACGCATGCGCAGTGAGGCAGAGCCCGGGGCGCCTCGGCAGGGGTCACCGAGGTGAATTCGGGATCCCGTCGCCGCCGATGCCCCAGCATGGAGCCAGCAGCCTCCCCCCGCCCCGGGATACTCAGCACCCCTGAGACGATCCCGGGGCCCTCAGGGATCCTTGGGAGGCTCCCAAGCAGCTCTCATATCCTATGAGGATCCCCAGTTGCCCCCAGACCAGATCCCCGATGCCTTTGGGATCTCTGGGTACCCCAGCACGAAGCCAGGAGTCCCCTGGAATCCTCAGCCACTGCTATGGGCTTCCCAGCTCCCTTGGGGGTCGCTGGGAGGACCCCAAGCAGAACCGATATTCTTTGGTGGTCCCCAGGTGCTCACAGACCAGATCTCAGATCCCTCTTGGATCACTGGGTTACCCCATCGCAGAGTCAGAAGCCCCCTCTCGTCCCCAGCTGCTCCCAGAGGGGTTCTCAGATCGCTTGGGAACTGATGGATCCCCCAGCATAGAGCCAGGCTCACCCTGGAGTCCCCAACCACCCCAAAGCACCCCAGCCGGCATCCCAGATCCCTTGGGGATGCCCACCTGCCCGCAGAGCAGATCCCGATCTCTATGGGATCCCCAGGACCGAGCCAGGATCCCGCGGGGACCTCCCTTCTGGGAGCAGCCTCTCTGGGTCGCCTGGGGAGGGCAGCTGCCGCCAGCACCCGGGAACGTCGTGGCCGCGGGTGCACCGATCGGTGTCACTCATCCCCGAGCCAACACGTCCCCGTGGGACACGTCCTGGCGTGAGGGCGAGACGGTGTCTGTCCCGTGTCCCTCCCAGCATCACCGTGTCCCCAGGCTGTCCGTGACCGAGAGCGGGGCGGTGGCAGCGTGGCGACGAGCCCGGCGCGGGCCGGCAGGTGCCCGCGGGGCAGAAGGAGCCAGCGGGGAGAAGCGGGAGCAGGAACCGGTCTGGCAGCCCCACCACGCCAGCCGCTGGTTTCGGTTAGAGCCGCCGAAAGCCACCGGAGCCACGTTCCCGCCGGCTGCCCTTAACTCCTGGCTGCCCAAACACGCGCCCCGTGCCAGCGCCCGCTGCCCACCCTGCCCTCCAGCTCGACGGGACGGACGGGCACCGAACCGGGGCCCGGTGCCGCGGTCGGTGCCGTCACCCCGGAGCCCGTCGCGGCCCGTTGGCCGCGGCCGGGGCTCAGCCCCGGGTTCCCCCTCGTCATGAATATTCAGGCGAGCCCTGGCCCGGCCCCGCTGTTTGCTCAGGCGAGGAGGGGTTTGCGGAGGGTTCACCTTGACGGCTGGGAGCGAACCGGGCAGCCGCAGGTAGACGGCACCTGCCCGCGCACGGCAGCCACCCCGGCGCCCCCGGGACGACCACTCCCACCCCGGGCTGGGCGGCCGCAGCGGAGGCGTGGGAGGTGAAGGTACACGGAGGGGTGCCCGTGGTGGGGAGTGGGACGTGGAAAGTCCCCTTTGGCAGCTCGGTGGCACGGCACGGCTATGGTTTGGTGATGGGTGCCGAGAGGGCAGCTGGGGACATGGTTTTGAGGGTGGGGGACACAGCAAATCTGCCCAGGGGTCACCAGCTATCCTCCCTAGGGGGGTGGCACCAGTCTTGGTGTTCTTGTCGTCCCCCCACCCCGTCCCGGCACCCAAAAGTAATGCCAGAGGCACCGTCCAGGAAGAGCTGGGCAGAGGTTGGTCGCGACTGAGTGGTGCGGGAATATGGAGCTGGCTCTCGGGACACGGAGCTCGCTCCCGGGATGGGGACAGGGTGCTGGGAATCCCCTCCCTGCTCGCTGCCAGGGAAGCGTTTGGTTCCACGACCCAGGAGCCGCCTTCCCTGTCCCTGCCCTGGAGCCACGCTCGGTACCGAAGCCTTCCCGGAGCTTTCCCAAGCAGTGGTGGGCCCCCACGACGTTGCCGCAGGGACAGGCAAGAGGAAAACCCCAGCCTCGGGGTGCAGCGGGCAGTGACACCTTGGTCAGGACCTCGACACCTCCCTGGCTCCCACCTGCTTCCCAGTTCCTGTTTCTGTTTGCTTACCGGGCTCCCTCCCTGCCCTGCTGCATGCAGCTAACACTCCTGGCAGCGCCCGCAGCCTTTCCCTGGGGCTCAGCAATCCCGATGTCACCCCAAGTGTCCCCTCGGGGTCCTCCTGCCCCGGGACTCCAGCCCCCGTGCAGGTCCTCCACCAACATCCCAGCAGAGACGGTGGAAGGACTCCCGGAGCCACCCTTGGCAAACACATCACCGAGCCCGTGTCCCTTGTCCCCGTCGGCAGGGGGATGGCAGGACTTAGGGGGGCTGAAGGACCACCCCCAGAAGTTATTCTGACCCCCACCTCTATTTCAGGGGCCGGTGGCGATGGCCGACAGCCACGGCTGGTGGAAATTGACCTTCCTGCGGAAGCGCCGCTCGGTGCCCACGGTGCTGTACGAGAGCCCCGACGGCCCCGCGGCCGCCGGCGGGGAGAGCCAGGAGGGGGCGGGTGAGGAGGGGCCACCAGGCTTCACGGCCCGCCTGGAGAAGATCGTGGACAAAAGCACCAAGGGCAAACACGTCAAGGTCTCCAACTCGGGGCGCTTCAAGGAAAAGAAGAAAGTGAGGGCGACCCTGGCTGACAACCCCAACCTCTGCGCTGCCGGGGAGAGGGAGGAGAAATGACACACCACCCCCGGCTGTCACCCTCTGGCCACCACCACTGGTTGCCCAGCCCACCTTGGCTCTGCCCCTCCTGGGGATGCTGGACCATCGAGCTTCAGAAGGAGAATGGACTCAGACTGGAGCTTATTCGAGGGAGAAGCAAAGACACTGTTTAATTGCAGCCACCCCCCGGGCTTGCAGCACCCCAGGGGCAGAGGGAGGATTGTCCCTTTCAGTCCCCCACGGGCAGCAGGAGCCCCCGAGGCCGACTGGTTCTGTACTGGGACGAGGACGCTCAACCCACCTCAGCTGCTTGCCACAGACCGCTGGAGCTCATCGTCCGCCCAGCTCTGCCCTGAGCACCACGGCCCCGATCCCAATCCCGGCCGTGGGAAGGGAGGCTTGGGAGAGACCCCCAGCCCATGAGGCTGCTTGGCACCACGTCCTCACCAGAGGTCACCCTCAGACCAGGGGATGCGACGCTTCCCTGCCCCGAGGAACAATCCTGCAGGGCTGTGGAGGCCTCCATGCTCCCCAGGAGCCGCCCTGTTCCCACTCACGTCCAGGAATCGCTCCTGGAGAAGGGAAAAAAATCAACCACGGAGCGCCGGAGCCGATTCCAGGGGAAGCCACCACGGCCGAGCTGGGAGCTCCAGGATTTGTTGGGACTGTTGGAAGCTTAAGCCTCCAATCAGCCCTCCCCACCGCTGATAATTAACTGTTGTTAATAAACCAGGTCTGGAATCAACAGCAGCTCGGGAGGGGGCCACGGGCAGCGCGGGAGAGCTCAGTGGAGCCTCCAGTCCCAGCTGAAGGGCTGCGGATCCCTCCTGGGGGATCCTTCCGGGACCGGTGCCGGCCACCAGCCACGCCGAGAGTCCCCAAGCCCACGGAGGCGGTGGGGGACACGCAGGGGGTGGCCACCACCAGCGCTGCGAGCCCCGGGGGTGCCCTCCCTGTGGGGCAGGGTGCGGCTGTGCCTCGAGTCAACAGCAGCAGCCACTTCCCGGCTGTGACAAAAGCGGGACGGTGCCAAGCGCCGGAGTCCAACCCCTGCTCCCTGGCACAAACGCTGTGCCAGGGCTGCTTCCCCCCCGGCCCCCGCCCTCGGCTCTGTTTGCTCTGCTGGCTCACAGGCTGCTCTTTGTCCCGGGCTGGCAGCGCCGGATGGATCCTGCCTGGCAGGGAAGGGAGGGAGTGGGGAGGAGGAGAGGTCAGCTGGTGCCAATCGGCTCATTGGTGCCCATGGTGGTGGTACCTGGGCTCCCACCACACTCTCAGGTGGGAAGGGGAAGAGGGAGCAGGGAGGAGGAGCTCAGCTGGTGCCAATCGGCTCATTGGTGCCCATGGTGGTGGTACCTGGGCTCCCACCACTCTCTCAGGTGGGAAGGGGAGGAGGGAGCAGGGAGGAGGAGCTCAGCTGGTGCCAGTCAGCTCATTGATGCCCATGGTGGTGGTACCTGGGCTCCCACCGTGCTCTCAGGTGGGAAGGGGAGGAGGAATCAGGGTGGAGAGCTCAGCTGGTGCCAGTCAGCTCATTGGTGCCCATGGTGGTGGTACCTGGGCTCCCACCGTGCTCCAAATGCCAGGATGGGTGGGAGCCCCCTCAGAGCAAACCATGGTGGGCTAATCTATGCCCATTCTGGTAGTACCCAGCCTCCTGTCACGTTCCTGATGCCAGGGTGGGTGGGAGACCTGGCTGTGTGGTGCTGCCAGCCCCAGCGAAGCCCCCTCCAAGCTGCCCCCTCCAAGCTGCCCCTTCCTGCCGTCCCCCCTCAAAGCAAGGCCGGAAGCCTCCTGTCCCACCCCAGGCACCCAGTGAGCCTGCAAGAGTGGCACAAGGTGTGTGACACCCCCCCCAGGGCCACCCAGCCCAGCTCCCCTCACCCCAGTACCAACATCCTCACCCTCCCCTCCCTCTGCCACCCACCGCAGGGCTTTGCCCAGGCTGGCACAGCTGGGAACCCACCCTGGGAGCCCTCGGTGCGCTGGGGCACGATCCTGCCCCAGGATCCGGCAACTGCCAGAGCAAACACGAGAGCCAGGGAGGGCAAAGGTTATCAGGGACTGGTTTCACTGCCCAGGGCAGCGAGGGTTGCCAGCCACCCTCTGCCAGGGCCGCACCAGCTGGCACCCCTTGGCCCCACACCGGTAAACATTAACCCAAACCCACTGTGCCCATCAGGGTTTATTGCATCCATGCAGGGACAGGCAGCTGCAAGGGGGTGGGGGTTGGGGGACAGGAGGTGTTGTGCCACCCCCCAGTCAAAAGGAGCAGGGTGAGGGTTAGGGATGCCAGAGCCCTTGGTGGGGGTGGTGCTGGTGGCAACAGGCAAAGCCAGCCACGAACACTGGTGGCACAAACACTGGTGGCACAAAAGCTGCAGGGAACCAAATTCTTGCACAGAGTGGTGGTGGCAAAGCCACAGCTGAAGGAGGTCTGCCCCGGGGGGGTGTGGGCACGCTGCATGGCTCAGGCTAAAACCCAGGGCAGGAGAGGTGGCAGAGGCAGGGCACGGGCAAGGGGGGGGGGGGGGGAGAGTGCTGGCTGGGGGCTTTCTTGGTCCCTCCATGATTACCACCATGATCAATCAACCACCAGCAGCACTGGGAGAGGTGATGAAGAAGCAAAGGGACTCAGGGCCCCCACCTGCTGCTCTCACCCACCCCCGGGAGAAGCAGAAAGGGGCTGAGGGTCTTTGGGGGCCAAAGCTCAGCTCCCAGGGGAGAGCAGAGCCAGGCCGGCCCCGCTCCCGGGGGCGAGGGGGCACGAGGAGGGGCAAGCTTTGGCACAGGTGCTGCTCCTGGCTGGGTGAAGGAGGCCAGAGGCAGGGGTGGCCTCACGGGGCGAGGCGCTGGAAGACCCAATCCCCCTCCCCACGGTGGGTCATGGCCCCCAGCGGGAGGAGCTGTCCTGCCGGCGGCGGAAGACGATGCGGTCGTGCAGGCGGTTGGTTTGGCCCTGCCAGAACTCCACCACCTCTGGCTGCAGGATGTATCCCCCTGGCAGAAGAAACACCAAGCTTTAGGGGGGGTGTGTGTGTGTGTTCACTGGGAGGGGGGGGTCCCAGCCACCCCCACCCCCCCCAGGGACTCACCAGTACGCCGGCTTGGGCACCGTGCTCTCCCGGTACTGCTCCTCCAGCTCCGCGTTCTTCTTCCTCAGGTACTTGGGGAGGGGGGAAAGGGGATGGTGGGCAAGGGAGGGGGCAGCCAGGGCAGCCCCAGGGTCCTCACAAATGCAGGCTGGGTGAGGAGTGACTGCAGAGCAGCCCTGAGGAGAAGGGCATGGGGGTGGCAGCGGGTGGAAAGCTCAGCACGAGGGGGAAAGTGGTCGCTGGCAGCCCAGCAGGCAGCCGTGGGCTGGGCTGCAGCCAGAGCAGCAGCACAGGGAGGGGATTCTGCCCCTCTGCTCTGCTCTGCTGAGACCACACCTGCAGCACTGCCTCCAGCTCTGGGGCATCCGGTATAAAAAGGACCTGGAGCTGCTGGAGAGGCTCCAGAGGAGGCCACAGAGATGATCAGAGGGTCAGAGAACCTCCCCTGTGGGGACAGGCTGGGAGAGTTGGGGCTGTTCAGCCTGGAGAAGGCTGCAGGGAGACCTCAGAGCAGCCTGCCAGTGCCTGAAGGGGCTCCAGGAGAGCTGGGGAGGGACTTTAGACGAGGGCTGGGAGCGCCAGGATGAGGGGGAATGGCTTTGAGCTGGGAGAGGGGAGGCTGAGACTGGAGAGGAGGAAGGAATTCTTGGCAGTGAGGCTGGCGAGAGCCTGGCACAGGCTGCCCAGGGGAGGCTGTGGCTGCCTCCTGCCTGGAGGTGTTCATAGGCTGGATGAGGCCCTGGGCACCTCGTGGGTGGGCTGGGGCTCACCTCCCTGTCTGGAATGATGCTGCTCTGCCTGCTGACCGCGGCCCCGATCTGGCTGCTCCTGGGGCGGGAGTGGAAGTAGCGCTCCGACTCCTCCTCCGGCAGCCGCCGCACCGAGCCCTCCACCCGCACCTGCGCCGGGCCCCGCGGCTTGGGAGCGCCCCCAGGCACGGAGCACCCCCGCTCCCTGACCCCCCCGCTCCCTGACCCCCCCCCCCAGCATGGCCACAGCCCAGCCTGCCTCATCCTGGGATACATCCCAGCGGGAACCCCAGGCAGAGTGGGAACCCCCAGGCAGAGCGTGGCCCCCCTCGGCAGAATGGGACCCACCCCCCCGCCCAGGCAGAGTGACTCCCCCAGGCAGAGTGTGCCCCCCAGCCAAATGTGTGGGACCCCCCAGCCAAATGTGTGGGACCCCCAGCCAAATGTGTGGGACCCCCAGCCAAATGTGTGGGACCCCCCCAGCCAAATGTGTGGGACCCCCCAGCCAAATGTGTGGGACCCCCAGCCAAATGTGTGGGACCCCCCCAGCCAAATGTGTGGGACCCCCAGCCAAATGTGTGGGACCCCCCAGCCAAATGTGTGGGACCCCCAGCCAAATGTGTGGACCCCCCAGCCAAATGTGTGGGACCCCCCAGCCAAATGTGTGGGACCCCCAGCCAGAGTGTGACCCCCAGCCAAATGTGTGGGACCCCCAGCCAAATGTGTGGGACCCCCGCCAAATGTGTGGGACCCCCCAGCCAAATGTGTGGGACCCCCGCCAAATGTGTGGGACCCCCCCAGCCAGAGTGTGACCCCCAGCCAAATGTGTGGGACCCCCAGCCAAATGTGTGGGACCCCCCCAGCCAGAGTGTGACCCCCCCAGCCAAATGTGTGGGACCCCCAGCCAAATGTGTGGGACCCCCCCAGCCAGAGTGTGACCCCCCAGCCAAATGTGTGGGACCCCCAGCCAAATGTGTGGGACCCCCAGCCAAATGTGTGGGACCCCCAGCCAAATGTGTGGGACCCCCAGCCAAATGTGTGGGACCCCCCCAGCCAGAGTGTGACCCCCCAGCCAAATGTGTGGGACCCCCCAGCCAAATGTGTGGGACCCCCCCCCAGCCAGAGTGTGACCCCCCAGCCAAATGTGTGGGACCCCCCAGGCAGATGCGGGACCCCCACCTAAATGTGCGACCCCCACCCAAAGGGTGACCCCCACCTAAATGTGCAACCTCCACCCAAAGGGTGACCTCCGCCATCCCTGCCCCAGGAGGGGAGCACCAGCTGCTGGGCACCATGGCAAAGGTCCAGCCCCGCTCCCTGTGCTTCCTCTGCTGCCCCCCTGCTCCCCCAACACCCCTGAGGGACCTCAGCTCACCTGCCTGTTAAGGGGCTCCCAGTAAAAGACGAGAGAGGCGAAGGGGTTGGCGTCCTGGGGAGAGGAGGGAGAGGAGCTGTCAGCAGCCCAGCGCTGCCCCCAGCTTAGAGACAACTCCCCCCCCATTCTTTGTGCACCCACAGCAGGTTTGCAGATGGCACCAAGCTGAGCGGGGTGGGTGGCATGCCTGAAGGGTGGGATCCACCCAGGAGGACCTGGACAGGCTGCAGAAGTAGGACCACAACAGCTTCATGAGGTCCAACAAAGCCATTGCAAAGCACAAGCCCCAAGTCCAGGGTGGGGTGAAGGGCTTGGGGTGCTGAGGGGGTGAGAATCACGGAACTGATAGAGCCAGAGAACTGTCAGGGTTGGAAGGGAGCTCAAGGCTCAGCCAGTTCCAACCCCCCTGCCATGGGCAGGGACCCCTCACACCAGAGCAGGTTGCTCAGAGCCACCTCCTTCAAACCCTCCAGGGAGGAGGCTTCCACCACCTGCCTGGGCAACCCGTGGGCAAGCAGCTGGACAGGAGCTGGCACTGAGTGCTGCCAGCCCAGAGCCAGCCCTGTCCTGGGCTGATCCCCAGTAGCGTGGGCAGCAGGGGCAGGGAGGGGATTCTGCCCCTCTGCTGTGCTCTGCTCAGACCTCCCCTGCGGTGCTGGGGCAGCTCTAGAGCCCTCAGCACAGCAACAGGCAGGGACCTGGTGGAGCGGGGCCAGAGGAAGCCACAGCAGGAGGAGGAGGAGGAGGCTGGAAAGTTGCTGTCCCCCGACCAGGGACCACCCCCAGGACCCCCGCCCCCGGCCGCAGCCCTCACCAGCTCCTTCCCCTTCCGGCTCTCGTGGTTGGTGAAGAAGCGAAAGCCATCAGGCCCAAAGCCCTTCAGCAGCACCATGCGGGCCGAGGGCTTCCCGTCCCTACGGCGGCAGAGGGGAGGCCATGACAGGGATGGGGTCATGGGCACCCCCACCCCCGTCCCCCTCCCCTTGCCGTGGCATCCCCCCAACAGCCTCACCTGGTGCAGGTGGCCAAGCACATGGCGTTGGCCTCCCCAATGTCCGGGCAGCCCACAGCATCCTTGAACCAGACCTCGAACTGCTGGATGGGGTCACGGGAGGCCAGGTGCTGCTCCTCGAAGGCCTAGGGACACGGAGGGGGGCGGTAAGGGGCGGGCACCCCGGCGTCTGGGGACACAGCGGGCACTGGTGGGGGTCGTACCAGACTCAAGGGCACAGGGGACAAGGTTACCCCAGCCCTAAGGTGCAGGAAGTGCTACGAGGGTTGCCTTGGGGATACAGCCAGCGTGAAGGGGGGGAAGGGGGGGAAGGGGGCGGTCAAGCCAAGTCTGGGGAGGTCACCCCAATACCTGGGGCACAGCCAGCAGGAGAAGGAGACCACCCTGGTTCCAGGGTCAGGGGGAGAGTCCCTTGGGGACAATGCGGGGAGGTCACCCCCGCTCCAGGGGCAAAGCCAGCATGAGGAGGAGAGTCACCGCAGGTGCAGGGTCCCGACCAGCACCGTCAGCGGGTTACCCTGGGGACCGCCTGCACAGGGTCACCCCAGTTCCAGTGTCACCACCGACACGATGAGCGGGGGTGGTCCTTGGGGGCATCCTGAAGGGTCCTTCCAGGGCCAGAACAGTTGTCCCCACGCTCCTCCAACCCCATCACCCCCTCCCCACCTCCTCATCCCCCCGGTAGCTCTTCCGCAGCGGCCCCAGGTCCATCCCGGCGTGGCCGACGGTAGCCGAGCGGGGCCAAACCGCGCGGTACCCACGGTCTGCGCCACGGCCGCTGCCCCGCCCCCGGGGGCGTGACCAATTCTAACCACGCCTTGCTCCCCTCTCCATCCCGGCCAATAGGAAGGCGGCAAGCGCCCCCTCCGCAGGAACAGCGTGAGCCAATTGGAGGGGGGCGGAGGGGGCGGGAGGCTGGAACCCGGAAGTGGTGCCAGGGGGTGAGGAGGCGCATGGAGGGACCCTTAAAGGTACAGAGACACACACACGCCCCCCCCCAGGGCGGGGGGCGAGCGGCCCCAGGCGCCGGGACGGGGCTGGAGGTGGTCGGGAATAGGGAGAGGGGACACTGCGGGGTGAGGGAATGGAGGACAGGCTGAGGAGAGGGGGAAACAGTGCAGGGGTGGTGGAGGGGGACATGGAAGTGGGAAGGGGTTTGGGGACGTCGGGGATAAGGGAGCTGGGAACAGCTGGGCCTGGGCGGGTACTGTGGGGTGGTGACAACAGACAGGGGCTGGGAAATGGGAGCCAGGGGTAGGCAGGACGTGGGGCTGGGGGATACTGGGAACAGGCAGGGCCCTGGTGCCAGCGAGGGGACATGGCAGGGATGAAGGGAGGGGAGCATGGGGTGGGTAGGGGGCACAGGAGGCTGCTGGGGAGCCGCCCCACGTCCCCTCGTCAGGTCCCCTCTAAGCAGGCTCGGGGTCCGGGGGCCGCTGTGCCCTGACCCTGGCACCAATGGCCGACGGCGGGGCCGAGTCTTGGAACGAGGACAAGCACCCAGAGGACCCCACAGCCTCCCAGCCCCCCACAGCCAGCCCGGGCCACGGCAGGTACGAGGCAGGGACAGGTGCCGGTGCCGGTGGCACCCGCCCGCCCTCAAACCGAGGAGAGGGCTGCGACCCCCGAGGGCCGCGACCCCCGAGGGCCAGCGCCGAGCCCGTTCCCTTGCCGCCAGCAGGACCCCGCTGCGCGCCGAGGACACCTCCGCCAGGAAGAGACCTCGGCTGTGCCCGGGCACCCCCCCGGAGAGCCCGCGGGTGCCAGGGGTGCCAGGGCAGGCTGGGGGCCGCGGGCAGGCAGGGTGACAGGGCTGTACGCCCGGCTGCTGCGGGAGCTGGAGGCAGAGGTGGCCGAGCTGCAGCGGGCGCTGGCGGCCCGGGACGAGGCCGTCCTGCACCGGGACCGCCGCATCCGGCAGCTGGAGCTGGAGAACCGGCAGCTGCGGAGCCACGTCCGGAGCCTGGAGGAGGAGAACGATCTGCTGTCCTCCGGGGACGGGCAGGGGGCAGCCGTGACCACCGCTGCCACTGCTGCCACCGCTGCCACTGCTGCCACCAGGACCTTGCTGACTTCGGGCAGCGGCTGCATGGGTAAGGACAGGTGGGCAGGGTGGCAGCTGGGAGCTCCTGCCATGGGCACCCGGGGTGGCGTCTGAGTGCCCCAGCCATGGGCACCCGGGGTGGCAGCTGGTGCCCCAGCCATAAGGACCCAGTTTGTGGGGTGGCACTGGGACAGAAGAGGCTGGATGAGGACAGAGGGATGGAAGGGGACAGGGATAGAAGAGGCTGGATGAGGACAGAGGGATGGAAGGGGACAGGGATAGAAGAGGCTGGATGAGGACAGAGGGATGGAAGGGGACAGGGATAGAAGAGGCTGGATGAGGACAGAGGGATGGAAAGGGGCAGGGTCAAGCAGGTGGCACTGGGGCAGAAGAGGGTGGATGGGGATAGAGGCTTGGGCCATGGACAGGCCAGCAGGGGCCAGAGGGGAGCTGCCAGGCCCTCCTGTGCTCAGGGACAGGATCTGTCCCACAGCTGAGCCCCCTCCTTGTCCCCACAGGTGTCAGTGACAGCAACATTCAGTTCCTCAAAGGCCTCTTGGGGCTGCTGGAGGGTGACAGCACAGCTCAGGTGGGTGCTGCTCCCACGGGCTGGGGGTGGTTTGGGGACAGCAGTGTCCCCCAGCAGTGCTGGGGCTGGCAGGACAGCCCTGCCCTGCCCTGCCCTGCCCTGCCCTGCCCAGCCCACTCTGTCCCCACAGGTTGGGGGCTCCAGCCCTTCTCTGCTGCCAGCCCTGGGGAGCAGGGCTGTGCCCCAGCCGACGTCCCCAGGAGTCCCCTGGCCTGGCAGCTGCGGGCAGGGCTGCCTGGTGGCTTCCCCCAGTCCCTGGGCACTGAGGAGAGGGCTGGCAGCCCAACCCTGCTCACCAACAGCACCTGCCTCTGGGAGGAGAGCGTTGGGGACACGCTGCCCGACGGCACCCCACTCTGGGCATCGCCCATCGAGGTGGGTGGCACTTGGGGAGGGCCCACCAGAGATCCAGCTGAGGCTCTTGGGGTGCTAGTAAGGACCTGGGGTCCCCCCAGAGACCTGGGGTCCCCCCAAGGCTCCTGGGGTCCCAGCAGGGACCTAGGGTCCTGCCAAGGTTCCTTGGGTCCCCCCAGAGACCTGGGGTCCCACCAAAGCTCCTGGGGTCCCAGCAGGGATGTAGGGTTCCACCAAAGCTCGTGGGGTCCCATCAAGTGTCCTGGGGTGCTGTGGTTGGAGCAGAGATCTGGGATCCCACCAAAGCTCCTGGGGTCCCAGCAGGGACCTAGGATCGTGCCAAGGTTCCTTGGGTCCCACCAAAGCCCCTGGGGTCCCACCAAGACTCCTGGGGTCCCAGCAGGGACCTAAGCTTCCACCCAAGCTCCTGGGGTCCCAGCAGGGACCTAGGATCGTGCCAAGGTTCCTTGGGTCCCACCAAAGCCCCTGGGGTCCCACCAAGACTCCTGGGGTCCCAGCAGGGACCTAAGCTTCCACCCAAGCTCCTGGGGTCCCAGCAGGGACCTAGGGTCCTGCCAAGGTTCCTTGGGTCCCACCAAAGCCCCTGGGGTCCCACCAAGACTCCTGGGGTCCCAGCAGGGACCTAAGCTTCCACCCAAGCTCCTGGGGTCCCAGCAGGGACCTAGGGTCCTGCCAAGGTTCCTTGGGTCCCACCAAAGCCCCTGGGGTCCCACCAAGACTCCTGGGGTCCCAGCAGGGACCTAAGCTTCCACCCAAGCTCCTGGGGTCCCAGCAGGGACCTAGGGTCCTGCCAAGGTTCCTTGGGTCCCACCAAAGCCCCTGGGGTCCCACCAAGACTCCTGGGGTCCCAGCAGGGACCTAAGCTTCCGCCCAAGCTCCTGGGGTCCCATCAAGCGGCTTGGGGTGCTGCTGGTCACAGGGCTGTGGTTGGAACAGGGGGATCAAGGAAGGAGGCTCCTTCAGGACCTGGGCTAGGTGGCCCAGGAGGGTGCCCAAGGCAATGGAGGAGCTCAGGAGACCCCCGCAGGGGCCTGGGGGCAGGAGGGAGCTCCCCAGCGCCCCCAGGCCCCCGCCAAGAGCTCTGCCTCTCGCCGCAGGAGAACGGGAGACCCAAACTGGAGCTGGTGCCCAACTCGGGGGTCTACATCACCCACCCCCAGCTGGATGACCTCTCCCAGGTGTCCACTGAGAAGCCCAAGCTGATGACCCGGCGCCTGCTGGGTTACTTCTTCTCCCGGGAGACCCTGGCGCGCTCCTCGGCCGCGGGGCAGCGAACTGCCCACAACAACCCCAGCATGGAGCGGCCTCTGCGCCTGCCCGTGCCCGTGGTCACTGCCATCAAAGGTAGGGCGCCAGGGGGCGCTGCCAGGGGGTGGGAGGGCACCAGGGAGGGCTGCCCGGGGGGTAGGAGGGCACCAGGGAGGGCTGCTGGGGGGGTAGGAGGGCACCAGGGAGGGCTGCCCGGGGGGTGGGAGGGCAGCCCAGGGGTGGTGAGGCACCAGGGAGGGCTGCCCGGGCGGTAGGAGGGCATCAGGGAGGGCTGCCCGGGGCGGTAGGAGGGCACCAGGGAGGGCTGCCAGGGAGGGTAGGAGGGCACCAGGGAGGGCTGCCCGGGGCGGTAGGAGGGCACCAGGGAGGGCTGCCCGGGGCGGTAGGAGGGCACCAGGGAGGGCTGCCCGGGCGGTAGGAGGGCACCAGGGAGGGCTGCCAGGGAGGGTAGGAGGGCACCAGGGAGGGCTGCCAGGGAGGGTAGGAGGGCACCAGGGAGGGCTGCCAGGGGGCACTTGGCCCCTCAGCTTTAGTGCATGGACCTGAGGATCTCAAAGGTCTCTTCTGGCCTCAACAGTTCAGTGCCACCGTGGTGGGGCCAGGAGAGGTCCCGGTGCCAGGGTGGTCACCGTGGTGGGGCCAGGAGAGGTCCCGGTGCCAGGGTGGTCACCGTGGTGGGGCCAGGAGAGGTCCTGGTGCCCTGGTGGCCACAGTGTCAGCTGGTGCTGGGGCTGGGTGCCCCTCTGCCCCCCCAGAGTACGTCACCAAGATGTGTGGCCGTGGCTGCAACTTCAACGCCGTCATCAACAGCAAGTGTGGCACCTCCCGGAGGGCTGTCAGGAAGAGGGTGGTGAAGATGGAGTGAGCTGAGCCCCACAGGGTGACCACAGCCCTTGGGCCACAGGGTAGGGACAAGCCCAGAGCCTGGAGCCCTCCAGTGCTGCAGACCGGGAGGAGGGACGAGGAGGGCCCCAGCAGGGCTGGGAGGATCACCCTCCCCCCACCACCCCCACCCCAGAGAGCAGCTGGATCAGAGCCCAGGGGCAGGTGTCCTGCAGGTGCTGGCAGGGGCAGGACAGGAGCCAGGGAGATGCCAGTGCCCTGGGGGCAGTGTTGTGGTGCCAGGGGCAGAGCTGCTCCCTCACACACAGCCACAGAGGCACAGAAGGGTAGGGGGTTGGAAGGGACCCTCTGGGGAGCACCCAGCCCAAGCCCCCTGCCCAGGCAGAGTCCCCAAGGGAAGGGCACTCAGGAACACCTCCAGGGGGGTTGGAAGCTCTTTCCAGAGCTGGAGGCTCCAGCACCTCCCTGGGCAGCCTGCCCCAGGCTCCAGCAGCCTTCAGTTCAGGAAGTTCCTCCTCATGCTCAGGTGGAGCTTCTCCTGTGCCACTCTGTGCTCACTGCCCCTTGGCCTGGCACTGGGCACCGCTGCCAAACAGCCTGGCCCCAGCCTCCTGCCACCCACCCTTGAGGTATTGATCAGCATTGATCAGATCCCCCCCCAGGCTGCTCTCTTCCAGACCAGACAGCCCCAAGTCTCTCAGCCTCTCCTCACCACGGAGCTGTTCCTGTCCCTCACCACAACCTCCCCCAGCAGTTCACAGCCACCAGCAGCTCAGGTGTTGCAGCTCCAGAAGGCCACAGCCCAGGGCCTGGTTTTCCTCTCCTTTCCAGCAATTTGCCATTGTTTGGATGCCTGTCAAGAAATGTTCAGTGGCCAATGGTGAGGCTTAGGTTGAAGGTTGGACTCCTCCAGCCAAAACAGCACAGCAGCCACGGAGCTGCTGGAGCAGGTCCGGAGGGAGGCCATGAAGATGACCCAAGCCGTGGGGAGAGGCTGAGAGAGTGGAGGTTGTGCAGCCTGGAGAAGAGAAGGCTGCAGGGAGACCTCAGAGCAGCCTTCCAGTCCCTGCAAAGGGGCTCCAGGAGAGCTGGGGAGGGACTCTGGGCAAGGGCTGGGAGGGCCAGGCCCAGGGGCAGTGGTTGGAAATGAGAGCAGAGCGGATCTGAGACTGGATGTGAGGAACAAGCTCTGCACCAGGAGGCTGCTGCAATGCTGCCACAGGTCGCCCAGGGAGAGGGGAGATCTTCCAGGGGAGGCTCCAAAGGCTCTGAGCAACCTGCTCTAGGGAGGACTTCCCTGCTGACTGCAGGGGTGGGGTTGGGGAGGGGAGTGTTGGTCTGGATGGGTCCCTTCCAACCCAAACCACTGCAGGATCCTCTCCACTCCCATTTCCCTTCCTGCCCGAGAAGGCCACCAGCAACCTCCCCTCCTTCCCCACTGCTTCCAGCACCACAGCTCAGGAGAGAAAACGACCCTTTGGGGGGTTGGGGGGTGGAGGAGTGTGTGTGTGTGGGGGGGGGGCACAGCCTCTGCCCTGGGTTTGCCTTTGGCTGACTGAACTGTCTTTGAAGCAAGGAGAAGCTCCCAGCAAGGAAAACCTCCCCCAAAAGGGTCCAAAAGCAGTGCCAGGGCAGTTCCCCAAAGCTGTCAAAGAGAGAAACCCAGGAAGGCAAAAACCATGTGGGGAGGGAGGGGAAGTTAACAGCTAAATAATAATCATCATTAATTAATTAATAATAATTAAAAAAAGGTGGGGGGGGAGGGGAGAAAGAAACAATAAACAGAATCAAACCAAACCCAAGGCAGGAGGTTTTGCTTGGAGTTTTTTCCTTTGCCTTTCCTCCTTTCTTTTAAACATGTAAAGTAAACCACAAAAAGCAATAGAATCTATGGTACAATGTACACTATACACAGGGGGAGGAGGAGGAGGAGGAGGAGGAGGAGGAGGAGGAGGAGGAGGAGGAGGAGGAGGGAGGAGGAGGAGGAGGAGGAAGGAGGAGGAGGAGGAGGAGGAAGGAGGAGGAGGAGGAAGGAGGAGGAGGAGGAAGGAGGAGGAGGAGGAGGAGGAGGAGGAAGGAGGAGGGAGGGCAGCACAGGGAGGGGAAAAAAAGTCCCTCAAAAGCAAAGGAAAGGGAAATTCCAGGGCCTGTGGGAGAGGGAGAAGTCAGCTGAGAGGCACAGCAAAAGGGTTTGGGGAGTGGGAGAGAGAGAGAAGTAAGCAGAGTAGAGGGAGGAGAAGTCTTTGTAATGGCAAAGAAGTGGCAGGAGGGGACAGAAAAAAGGGGATAGAGTCCTCAAAATTCCAAAGGGAATTCCATGGCAGGTGGGACTGGGGAAGTGGGAGAGGGAGAAGGCAGCTGAGAGGCATAGAAAAGGGTTTTGGGAGTGGGAGAGAGAGAAGTAAGCAGAGAGAGGGAGAAGAAGTCTTTGTAATGGCAAAGAAATGGCAGGAGGGGACAAAAAAAGGGGATAGAGTCCTCAAAATTCCAAAGGGAATTCCATGGCAGGTGGGACTGGGGAAGTGGGAGAGGGAGAAGGCAGCTGAGAGGCATAGAAAAGCTTTTTGGTAGTGGGAGAGAGAAGTAAGGAGAGAGAGGGAGAAGAAATGTAATGGGAAAGAAATGGCAGGAGGGGGGAAAGGGTTGGGAAAGAAGTCAGGATGGGAAGAAAAGGGATTGAAGTCCCCAAAATTCCAAAGGGAATTCCATGGCAGGTGGGAATGGAAGAGTGGGAGAGAAAGAAATCAGAGAGACAAACCCCCTTCAGTACAGGGCAAGAAAGGGCAGGAGGGAGGCAAGAAGAGGTTGAAGCCCCCAGGAGGAACAACTCAAAAGGGATTGAAAGTCCCCAAAATTCCAAAGGGAATTCCATGGCAGGTGGGAATGGAAAAGGAGGGAGGGAGGATTCAACAGAGAGACAAAAATCCTTCAGGATTGGGAAAGAGATGGCAGGAGGGAGGAAAACCAAAGGGGGAGGTGAGGCAAGGGGCGGGGCAGGGCAGGGCAGGGCAGCAGAGCTGCAAAGCAGCGCTCAGGACCCAGGGTGCTGGTTCTGGGGGGGGGGTTGGGGAAGCATAAGGCAACAATCTCCATAGAAAACCTGGGACCTTCCCAAGGGATTGGGAGCTACTTAGAGACTTTAAATAGAAAGTTAGGAATGTGCTGTGGAGCCTCTCCCAGGCCGCCCAACAGCGGCCAAGTCCCCTCCAGCCCCAGCTCCTGGCAGGCTCTGGGCTGTTCCACTGAGGAGCTGCAGATCCGTGCTCCAAGGACCTTCAGGATCAACCCTCTTGCATCCATGCTCCAAGGACCTTCAGGATCAACCCTCCTGCATCCATGCTCCAAGGACCTTCAGGATCAACCCTCCTGCATCCATGCTCCAAGGACCTTCAGGATCAAACCTCCTGCATCCATGCTCCAAGGATCTCCAGGATCAAACCTCCTGCATCCATGCTCCAAGGACCTTCAGGATCAAACCTCCTGCATCCATGCTCCAAGGACCTTCAGGATCAACCTCCTGCATCCATGCTCCAAGGACCTTCAGGATCAACCCTCCTGCATCCATGCTCCAAGGACCTTCAGGATCAACCCTCCTGCATCCATGCTCCAAGGACCTTCAGGATCAACCCTCCTGCATCCATGCTCCAAGGACCTTCAGGATCCAACTCTTGCATCCTCCATAAGGAGGCTTCTTCCTTGGAGCAGCTCTGGGTTGGTCCACCAAGGATCTGCAGATCCATGCTCCAAGGATCTTCAGGCTCAACCTCCTGCATCCATGCTCCAAGGATCTTCAGGATCAAACCTTTGCATCCATGTTCCAAGGATCTTCAGGATCAAATCCTTACACCCTTCATAAAGAGGCTTCTCCTTCCTTGGAAGAGCTCTGGGTTGTTCCACCAAGGATCTGCAGATCCATGCTCCAAGGACCTTCAGGATCAACCTCCTGCATCCAGGTTCCAATGATCTTCAGGATCAAATCCTTGCATCCACATTGCAAGGACCTTCAGGATCAAACCCTTACACCCTTCATAAAGAGGCTTTTCTGTCCCTGGAGCAGCTCTGGGTTGTTCCACCAAGGATCTGCAGATCCATGCTGCAAGGGCCTTCAGGATCAAATCCTTGCACCCATGCTGCAAGGACCTTCAGGATCAAACCCTTGAATCCACATTCCAAGGATCTTCAGGATCAAATCCTTGCATCCACATTGCAAGGACCTTCAGGATCAAACCCTTACACCCTCCATAAGGAGGCTTCTTCCTTGGAGCAGCTCTGGGTTGGTGCACCAAGGATCTGCAGGTCCATGCTCCCAAGGATCTTCAGGATCAACCTCCTGCATCCATGCTCCAAGGGTCTTCAGGATCAAACCCTTGCACCCTTCATAAGGAAGCTTCTCCTTCCTTGGAGCGGCTCTGGGTTCTTCCACTGAGGATCTGCAGATCCACGTTGCAAGGATCTTCAGGATCAAACCCTTGCATCCACGCTGCAAGGATCAGGATCAAACTCTTACACCCTCCATAAAGAGGCTTCTCCTTCCTTGGGGGCTACCCAAGTGGCAGCAGAAGGAAAGGGCAGGAAGCTGTTCCCCCAGCCCAGCTCAGAAGGCTTCCTCTCCTTAGCCAGGGACGCCGGGAGTGCTGCAGGGGTCGTGGGCTTGGTGGCCCAGCAGGGCTGGGGGGAGGAGGAGGTCGGTGGGGTTTCTTTTCTCCTGTGTCCACAGAGGTGTGGGGCAGCTCCTGGCCCTACAAGTTCTTGGTGACCAGGTGAGTTTTGTAGTGCTTGGTGAGGTGGTCGCTGCGCATGAAGCGCTTCTGGCACTGGGCGCACTCGAACCGCTTGTCGCCTGCGGGGGACACAGCACAGGGGGAGGTCAGGGCGGGGGGCAGCTGGTGCCACCGACCTGCTTTTGGCCCTCCTGGAGCATCACAGTGATACATTAGAGATTGGAAGGGGCTGCAGCGGGGTCTGGGGCAGGGTGAGGGGGCACAGGGCTGGGGTGAGGGGGCGCAGAGGGGCCTGGGGCACGGTATAGGTGTGCAGAGCGTGGGTGTGCAGGGCAGGGTGTGGGGGTGCAGGGGGGCCTGTGTCAGGTTGAGAGGGTGCAGGGCAGGGCGTGTGGGTGCAGGGCAGGGCGTGGGGGCGCAGGGCAGGGCGTGGGGGCAGGGCAGACCTGTGTGGGTGCGGGCGTGCCGCTGCAGCTCGTCGCTGGCAGGGCAGAACACCCAGTTGCAGACGAAGGGTCGCTGCATGGGGCAGAGTTTGGGGGGCAGGGCAGGGCGTGGGGGCGCAGGGCAGACCTGTGTGGGTGCGGGCGTGCCGCTGCAGCTCGTCGCTGCGTGTGAAGCGCTTGCCGCAGAACACCCAGTTGCAGACGAAGGGTCGCTGCATGGGGCAGAGTTTGGGGGCGCAGGGCAGGGCGTGGGGGTGCAGGGCAGGGCGTGGGGGCGCAGGGCAGGGCGAGGGGGCGCAGGGCAGGGCGAGGGGGCGCAGGGCAGGGCGAGGGGGCGCAGGGCAGGGTGTGGGGGTGCAGGGCAGGGCGAGGGGGCGCAGGGCAGGGCGAGGGGGCGCAGGGCAGGGCGAGGGGGCGCAGGGCAGGGCGAGGGGGCGCAGGGCAGGGCGAGGGGGCGCAGGGCAGACCTGTGTGGGTGCGGGCGTGCCGCTGCAGCTCGTCGCTGCGCGTGAAGCGCTTGCCGCAGAACACCCAGTTGCAGACGAAGGGTCGCTCGCCGGTGTGCAGCCTGACGTGGGCCCGCAGCAGGGAGGTCTTCCGGAAGGTTCTGCCGCACTCAGGGATGTGGCAGATGTGCTTCTTCTTCCCAGGGTCGCCAGGCCTAAGGGGGAGGCAGCAGGACAGGGGTTTGGGTTGGGGAAGGAACTCCCAAGGTGTGGAGAATGGGACCTTGAAAAGGGTCATCCAGGTGCAGCCTCCCCGGCCGTGGGAAGGGACATCTGGCACCGGCCAAAGGTTGCTCAAGGTTGGACTTGAGGATCTCTGAGGTCTCTTCCAACCTGGTCAATGGTTCTGTGAGGGTCCCATCCAGCCTGGCTTGGAGCACTTCCAGGCTTGGAGCACTTCCAGGCTTGGAGCCTCCACAACATCTCTGGGCAACCTCTTCCAGTGTCTCACTGCCACGGGCAAGAGTTCCATAGATCCACAGAACGGGTTGGGTTGGGAGGGAGCTTCAAGATCAGCCAGTTCCAGCCCCCTGCCATGGGCAGGGACACCTCCCACCAGCCCAGGCTGCTCAAGGCCTCATCCAGCCTGGCCTTGAATAACTCCAGGGAGGGGGCAGCCATAACCTCCCCTGGGCAACCTGTGTCAGGCTCTCCCCACCCTCGCTGGAAAGATTTTCCTGATCTCCAGACTCAATCTGCCCTCTTCCAGCTCAAAGCCACTGCCCCTGGGCCTGTCAGTGTCACCATCAGAAGCACACAGTGGGTTGGGTTGGAAGGGACCTTAAAGGTTATCCAGTTCCAACCCCCATGCAGGGACACCTGGGCAGGGACACCTCCCACCAGCCCCAGGCTGCTCAAGGCCTCATCCACCCTGGCCTTGAACATCTGCAGGGAGGAGGCAGCCACAGCCTCCCTGAGCAACCTGTGCCAGTGTCTCAAACCCTCAGAGTAAAGAAGTTCCTCCCAGTGTCCAACCTAAATCCATCCTGCTCTAGTCTCAAACCACTGCCCCGGGGCCTGTCAGTGTCACCATCAGAAGCACACAATGGGTTGGGTTGGAAGGGACCTGAAAGGTTATCCAGTTCCAACCCCCTGCCATGGGCAGGGACACCTCCCACGGGCAGGGACACCTCCCACCAGCCCCAGGCTGCTCAAGGCCTCATCCAGCCTGGCCTTGAACACCTCCAGGGAGGGCACAGCCACAGCCTCCCTGAGCAACCCGTGCCAGCGCCTCAGGATAAAGAACTTCCTAACCCGACCTTCACCTCCCCTGCTCTGGTTTCAAACCTACGTCCTATCAATGCCACCAGCAGCCCTGGGGACGAAGGGGAAGGTCCACCAGGGCTGCCCCTTTCCCCCCCCCCTGCATGCTCACCTCTTCTCCCCATCCTTGCAGTTGGGGCAGGTGCAGGCCATGCGCCTCCTCTTCTCCCCCGGCTGAACCTCTCCGGCCAGCGCCTGCTCCATCTGCAGCTGGATCTGGGTCGGGCTCAGGCCACTGATGGTCAGGTTGTTGCCAGACACGTTCTGCACCGTCAGCTGCTGCTGGCCTGGGATGGGAAGAGCCAGGAGAGGGAGTTGGGGTGGGGGGGGGGGGGGGGGGTGGGGGGGAAGAAAGAGAAAGAGGGAGTCAGGGTGTGCCCCTCCAGCTCCAGGATGGCTCCAGGCCGCAGCTTCTCCGCTGGAAGCCTCCCGGAGGCGGCGAGCAGAGGAAGGAAGCTCATCTGCTCCAGGCCACCACCTCAGGGTCTTGCTGGCCACCCTCTCAAGGCCCACATGCAGCCCCTCACCCACCAGGTGCTGGTGCCCAGAGGGGGGGGTTGGTAAGTCCCTTTTTTCTGAATATACTGTGCGGTTTTTCAAAGTTTTCAGGTTGGGGGTTGGGGCTTTTGGCTTTTTTTTTTGGGGGGGGGGGTGGTCTCCTTTAAGTTTGGGGGTGCTTTTGGTTTTGGTTTGGTTTTGATTGATTTGGTTTTGGTTTTGAAGCCTTTGGGGGTGGGGACCAAAGAGGAGGGGGGGGGGGGCACGAAAAAGAAACTTTGAAAAAACGTGCAATATATTGATGAAAAAAATGGGACTTACCCCAGCACCCCCAAGGGCCTCTCCAGCTTCTCAGAGGGGGCAGCAGCACCCAGCAGCTGGGACAGGGGCTGGAAAGAAGAAGATGGGGGTCAGCATCAGCAAGCGGGGGGAGGAGAAGGAGGAGGCGGAGGAGGAGGAGGCGGAGGAGGAGGAGGCGGCGGAGGAGGAGGCGGCGGAGGAGGCGGAGGAGGCGGAGGAGGAGGAGGCGGAGGGAGGAGGCGGAGGAGGAGGAGGCGGAGGAGGAGGAGGAGGAGGAGGAGGAGGCGGAGGAGGAGGAGGCGGAGGAGGAGGAGGCGGAGGAGGCGGAGGCGGAGGAGGCGGAGGCGGAGGAGGCGGAGGAGGAGGAGGAGGAGGAGGAGGAGGAGGAGGAGGAGGAGGAGGAGGAGGAGGAGGAGGAGGAGGAGGAGGAGGAGGCGGAGGAGGAGGAGGAGGAGGAGGAGGCGGAGGAGGAGGAGGCGGAGGAGGCGGAGGAGGAGGAGGGAGGCGGAGGCGGAGGAGGAGGCGGAGAAGGTGGAAAAGGAGGAGGAGGAGGTGGAAAAGGAGGAGGAGGAGGTGGTGGAGGAGGAGGAGAGATGTAAGGGTGGGGTGCAGAAGGAGGTGGAGGTAGAGAGGGAGGATGGGGTCGGGGGTGCAGGCAGAGCAAGGATGCCAGGAGCAGGGAAAGCACAGAGCCAGGGCAGACTGCAGGGCACGCTCAGCACGGGGATGGCCTGGAGGAAGCCAGGCTGAGACCAGGCTTGGTCTGTGTCACCCATGGGCAGCAGGGCAGAGAATCACAGAGCTCTAAGCTGGAAAAGACCTTGAGGATCCTCCAGTCCAACCATCACCCAACTCCACCAAGCCTGGTGCTGAACCACGTCCCTCAGCACCACAGCCCCGTGGTGGGAGACCTCACTGCTCTCTGCAACTGACTCCCTGGCAGGAGGTTGGAGTGAGGTGGGGGTTGGTCTCCTCTCCCTAGGGTGAGGAGGAGAGGAAATGGCCTGAATCTGTGCCAGGGGAGGCTGAGGTTGGACCTGAGGAACCATTTCTGTCCTGCCAGAGTGGTCAGGGATTGGCACAGGCTGCCCAGGGAGGTGGTGGAGTCCCTGTCCCTGGAGGGGTTCCAGAAACGTGTGGCCATGGCACTGGGGCCACGGTTTGGTGGCCATGGTTTGGTGGCCATGGTGGTGCTGGGCTGCTGCTTGGACTGGACGACCTCAGAGGCCTTTCCCACCCCAAACAACTTCCCCATTCTATGATTCTGCCTCCTTTTAAACACCTCCAGGGATGGGGATTCAACCCCCTCCCTCGGGCAGCCTGTTCCAGGGCGATTCTTCCCAGGCCCCTTCCCTGCCCTGTGGCGCCCCAACCACACCCTGCCACAGGCAGACAGCAGCCAACATCTCCCTCTGGCATCTCCTCTGCTGCTCAGGGCTGGGCCCCGTGCTTAGGGGCAAAGCAGCAATTAAAAAACCCCCTTTAAAGCAACCCTAGAGGGGATGGTGGCCCAGCTGGGGAGGACAAAAACCACAGCAGGCTGAGCTTTCTGCTGACATGGTTGGGACAAGCAAGGAGGAGGCAGCTGCTGAGTGCAAAAGAAAGATCTGCTGAGAGAGAAAAACCAGCCCCTGGCAGCAGGTCTTGCTGGATCAGAAGAGAAGATAAAACCTCCCTCAGATATGGCTTCCCACCCTTGGTGACAGCCCACAGCAGCAGCACTGGGCTGGGGAAGGGCTGGTGGGCAGGAGGAGGGGACACAGGACGTGTCTGGCCTGGTGGTGCAGGGACAGACCTGCAGCAGGCCTGGCTGAGGCTCACAGATTGCTCCAGGGCCACGTCTGGGCTGGGGTTGGCTTGAAGAAGACATTTGTCCCACGGAGGTTGGGGGTTGGGTTGACTCTCAGGGTGGTCAGGCATTGGAACAGGTTGCCCAGGGAGGTGGTGGAGCCATCAAGGTTGGACTTGATGATCCCTGAGGTCTTTTCCAACCTGGCTGGTTCTGTGAAGATCCCTGGAGGTGCTCTAGAAACACGGGGCCATGGCACCTGGGGCCATGGTTTGATGGCCATGGTGCTGTTGGGTTGCTGGTTGGACTGGATGGGCTCAGAGAGCTGTTCCAACCCAAACAATTCTCTGGCTCTATGATGAGAGAGCTCCAGGAGCACAGAACCTTTGAGGTTTGGCTACTGGAAGCCCAAGCCAGCAGCCAGTGGATGTGAGGAGATGGCCCAGCCCCAGGACCTGGCAGTGTGCTGGGGCTGCTGCAGGAGGGAAAGCCTCAGGGCCCCATGGCAGAACAGAGCCAGAAGTGAGGAGATTCAGACTGGATGTCAGGAAGAAGTTCTTCCCCAGGAGGGTGGTGAGAGCCTGGCACAGGTTGCCCAGGGAGGTGGTGGAAGCCTCATGCCTGGAGGTGTTGAAGGCCAGGCTGGAGGTGGCTGTGAGCAACCTGCTGTGGTGTGAGGTGTCCCTGCCCATGGCAGGGGGTTGGGACTGGCTGAGCCTTGAGGTCCCTTCCAACCCTGACAGCTCTGTGATTCTATGTCCCTCTCCCTGGCTGGTGCCTCTTGTCCCCACTCTCAGGTGACAGAGCAAGTGGAAAGGGCCTCAAGCTGGGGCAGCACTGGGACACAATCAGGAGGTGAGCATGGCCTGGAGGAAGCCAGGCTGAGACCGGCCTTGATTCAGACTTTCACCCATGGGCAGCCCCCAGCAGGTCAGAGAGTGAGAACCATTGGGAAAGATCCTGAGGCTCCTCCAGTCCAACCAGCACCCAACTCTGCCAAGCCTGGCGCTCAGCCACGTCCCTCAGCACCACACCCCTGGGGTGGGAGACCTCACTGCTCTCTACTGCTCCATGAAAGGAGGTTGGAGTAAGGTGGGAGTTGGTCTCTTCTGCCCAACATCAGGTGACAGAAGGAGAGGAATTGAGCTGAAACTGTGCCAGGGGAGGCTGAGGCTGAGGTTGGCCACGAGGAACAATCTCTGTGCTGCAAGAGTGGTCAGGCACCGGCACAGGCTGCCCAGGGAGGTGGTGGAGTGCCCATCCCTGGAGGTGCTCTGCAACCCTCGGGGCCACGGTTTGGTGGCCACGGTTTGGTGGCCATGGTGCTGCTGGGTTGCTGGTTGGGACTGGACGATCTCGGAGGTCTTTCCCCAACCCAAACCCATTCCCATCCCTCCTATACCCTCCCAGCCCGCTGCAGAGCAGGACAGCAGCCTACCTCCAGTGTTGGTGATGGTGACAGGGACCCCCTGGACCTGCACACCGTTGATGTTGATGGTCTGCATGGCCTGGGCAGCAGCTGCCAGCTGGGCAGCGTTCAGGCTGATGATGCCCCCGGCCGGGGCGATCTTGGGCAGGGTGCGCTCCTTGCGCGCGGCTGCTGCCTTCCTGCTGCTGCTGCTGCTGCTGCTGCTGCTGCTGCTGCTGCTCCCCACGGGGGCAGAGCTGCTGCTGCTGCTCCCCGAGGCACTGGGCTGCTGCAGGAGGTCCCAGATGGAGTTAAGGGAATGCCTGAAGGGTCCTGGAGTACCACTGTCTGCAGCTCGCCCGAGGGGGATTTGAAGTAGATCTGATGGGAGGAGAGGAAAGGAATGAGAGCAGCCAAGGGCGCCAGGGGACCCCCACCCCCAGCCTCTCTCTGGCCATCATGGTGCTGGCCCTGGCCACGCCCACCCAGGGATGCTGGCCCTGGCCACGCCCACCCAGGGATGCTGGCCCTGGCCACGCCCACCCAGGGATGCTGGCCCTGGCCACGCCCACCCAGGGATGCTGGCCCTGGCCACGCCCACCCAGGGATGCTGGCCCTGGCCACGCCCACCCAGGGATGCTGGCTTGTGATGAGGCAAAGAGCTGGAGAAGTTCAGCTTGGAGAAGAGAAGGCTCCAGGGAGGCTTCAGAGCAGCCTTCCAGTACCTGAAGGGGGCTGCAGGAGAGCTGGGCAGAGACTTTGGACAAGGGATGGAGTGACAGGAAGAGGGACAATAGCTTTGAGCTGGGAGAGGGGAGATTGAGAGTGAAGAGAAGGGAGAAATGTTTGACACTGAGGGTGGTGGGACCCTGGAACAGGTTGCCCAGGGAGGGGGCAGATGTCCCATCCCTGGAACCATCCTAGGTGAGGTTGTTTGGGGCTCTGAGCAACCTGCTCTAGTTGGGGCCATCCCTGCTGACTGCAGGGGAGGGGTTGGACTGGATGAGCTTTAGAGGTCCCTTCCAACCCACCCCACTCTGTGAGTCTCCAAGTCGTGGGAAAGCAGCAAGGGAGACCTCACAAAGCCCTGTGGAGGGAGGAGCTGAGCTCCGAACCCTCCTCGGACATCATCCACACAAGCCACGGCCAAGCTGGATGCCAGGCTGGGAATACCTGACAGCTCACAGCCCCCTTCAGCTTTTCAAAGGCTGGGTGAGGGCCTTGGGGAGGAGAAAAGAGGGCAAGGAAACCTTGCCAGGAGGAGCAGGAGGAGGAGGAGGAGGAGGTACCTGGGTGGGGACGGGCTCCGTCGTCTGGATCTGGAAGTTCTGGGAGGACTTCTGGGGGACGGTGGGGAGCGTGGCGGAGGCAGCCTGCACCACACGCAGGGCCTGCTGCGGGATCTGCACCACCTGGGGCTCCTGCTTGGGCTGCACCACCTGCACCTGCTGCACCACAGCCGGCTGCCCGGAGCCCGGGCTCTGCACGATGAGCAGGTTGTTGCCCGCCTGGATGATGTTCTCCGCCGTGGTCTCGATCAACACCGTCTCCACCTGCTCGGCCACGGCCACGGCCTGGGCGGGGGACGCAGCCTTCTTCCGAGGCTTCTTGCTGGGCTTGGAGGGACTCTCAGCCATGAGCTGAGCCTGGCTGCCCTGCTCAGCGCTGTTCACCAGGTTGTTGACGGGGAGGGCGAGAGTCACGTTGCCGCCGCCGGCCAGCTTGACCACGCCGCCGGCGCCCTGCGCCGGGAAGCGCCGCCCTTCTGCGCCGGGGCCGGCTTGATGGGCACGGGCTTGTGAGAGGAAGAGGGAGGAGCGAGGATGGCTTGGTTGGTGCCAGGAATAATTTGGATCTGGTTGGTGAGGTTGGGCTGGACCTGGATGGTCTGTCCCCCGCGGCCTGCAGCTGGGGCACCGCCTGGTACTGGATGTTGGCGGCCGACCGCGCGCCCTTGTTGATGACGGCCGGGTTCTGGATGGCGAAGACCAGCTGCCCCCGGGGTAGGAGGTGCCAACCTGAGAGCCCTGGATCTGGAAGAGGTTGCCTTTGGAGGACAGGATCCCAAAGCTGTTCTTGCCAGAGCCCAGAGGGAGAGGAGCGGGCTTGATGGGGACGAGCTTGCGAGGCGTCGGCTGCGGAGGGGCAGGAGGGGTCACGGCGGCTTCCACGGCGGGGGGACCAATCTTGCTACATGTCGCTGCCAGCAGGGCCAGAGGGGATGGCTGGGAGTCCTGGGGAGCCAGGGAGGAGATGGGGGGAGAGAGAGAGAGAGAGAGAGGGGGACAGGCCTTTGTGCCCAGCACCTGGAGATGGCAGGCAGCAAAGGGCACACGCTGTCCAAAGCCACCCGCGCCGCCGAGGCAGCCCTGATGGAGGGAGCTGCTTAATGACCCTGCCCCAGCTCCGCCTTCAGCTCAGCCTCCTCACTCTGCTTTTAGCCAGCAGGGTGCTCACTGCCTTGTAACTGTGTCCTTCTGCTCCCTCAACCTCAACCAAGCTGCAACCCCCCTGCAAACCCCCTGGTATCCACACCCGGGGTGCCACAGGCAGTTTTAAGCCCAAGGCCTGGATGTGTTGCTGCGTGATCTGCTTTAGGTGACCCTGCTCTGGCCAGGGGGGTTGGACTGGATGATCTCCAGAGGTCCCTGCCAACCCCTACCCTTCTGTGACCACCTTGTGATATCAGCTGCTGATGGGAGCCTGAAGGAAAGGATCCTTAAAGGAGGCTCCTGGGAGACCTGAGAACAGCCTTCCAGTGCCTGGAGGGGGCTGCAGGAGAGCTGGGGAGGGACTTTCACTTTGCAGGGATAGGACAAGGAGCAATGGCTTTGAGCTGGAAGAAGGCAGATTGAGAGTGGAGATGAGGAAGAAATTCTTTCCAGTGAGGGTGGGGAGACACTGGAACAGGTTCCCAGGGTAGGCTGTGGCTGTCCCCTCCCTGGAGGTGTTCAAGGCCAGGCTGGAGGAGGCCCTGAGCAACCTGGGCTGGTGGGAGGTGTCCCTGCCCACAGCAGCAGGGATGGAACTGGCTGATCTTGAAGGTCCCTTCCAACCCAACCCATTCTGTGAACCTCTGAAAACATGGCAAGGGGAGGAGAAGCAACAGCCCAGAGGAGCTGGAGCTGGGAATTAGTCCAGAGTGTGGCTCCCCAGCCTGTCCTACAACCAACCCTTCTCCTGACACAGCACTGCTGGCTAAGGCAGAGGCAGGAGGGGCCAAAGGATGTGGCATTTGCTGTCCTGCACCCAGGACACATCACCCTGTCCCCGTGGGGAGCTGGGAGGCCACTGCTGCCCCAGAGCTCACCTGGGCAGTGGAGGCAGCTGGCTGAAGGTATTCACTGGGGCTGACAGCAGCAGTGGCAGCCATGCTGTCCCTGGATCTGTGAGGAGGAAGCAGAGAGAAGGAGGAGTAAGACCAGCAGCAAGAGCAGAGACTGCAGCAAGGTGATCCCAACGCCCTCAGTGCCTGAGGGACTCTCCTAGTGTCCCCCCTGCATCACCCCAAATGTCACACCTCACCCACAGGCCTTCAATGAGGGGGTTCCAGAGAGGGGCAAGAGGAATCCCAGCAGCTCAGCACCTTCCCCCTGCCCTTTCCTTTGACCTCTGCTGGCCACACCTGACAGCAGCCAACCTCAGGAAGGGCAAACTTGACCTTCTCTGAAGCAGCGCCCACCACCAGGCCTGTGGCTGCAGGAGTCCCTGGGCAAAAGGCAGGTCTGCCCTGGGGAAAGAAGGGGTTCTTCTGGTTTGGAACTGGGGGGGGTGGGCACAGGAGCTGCTGCCCACACCAGGGTTGGTTAAGCTGAAAGCTGAGAGAAAAGTCCTGCAGGCCACAGAGCCAACGACCACCTACAAGCAGAGGTGAGGGCCCCCAGCCCCCACTCCTGCACCCCTTGGCTGCCCAGGAGACAGACATCTCCTCCCTGGGAACGTGAAGCCTCTCACCAAACAGAAACCACCAAGCAAAGCAAGTGCCCAGGCCCTGGGCCAGGTCACCAAGGAGCTCAGCTGGCAGCGCAGCCTCCGCCGAGGCTCTTCCACAGCCCTGCCGCGACCGAGGCCAGAAATCCCCAGGGAGAGCCAGGGCAGGGGCCCAGGAGCCAGGGCTGGGGCCCAGGAGCCAGGGCTGGCTTGGCCCTTTGCTAAGCAGCACGGCCCAGGGATGCCAGCACGGTGTGGGCACGGCTGGCCCCGTTCCTGAGCAAAGGGCAACCCTTTCCCTTGGAGCTGCCGGTCGCGGGGCAGCCCCTGGGGGTGACGGCATCAGCTGGTCGCAGGCAGCGAGCCGGCTGCTGAGCAAAGGAAGCTTCCTGCCTTCTTCAGAAGAGAGCTGGCAGCTTGTCCTGGTGCCCAGGCTGGGTCTGCACCCTCCCTTTCAGCAGAATTAGGGCACTGCTGAGGATTAACAGCCCTGACTACAAATAGGAGCAACGCTGAGCTGGCCAGAACAAGAGCCACAGAGCAGGAGAGATCTCATTAGCCCATGTAAATGAATCAGGATAATGATGGTTGGGGGGTGGGGGGAGGAAGAAGCTTTGTGTCACTGCTGGGTGACCCCCTCCACGAGGTTGTCACTTGGCTAAGTCCCCTCTGAGGCCAGCAGTGGTCAGTTTCACATCTGAAGGGTGGAAGGTGGAACAAAGCCACTGGGCAAAGCAGAGAAACCAAGCAGCAGGTGGCAAAGCCTCTCCCCGCCCAGGACAGGAGCGGCAGTGGAGCTGTCCCTGGCCTGGCAGGGGAACGTTTCTGCAGCTGAGCTGGGCTGCACAGAGGCAGGAGGTGCCCTCAGCAGCCTCTCACACAGCTGTGCACCAGGAAAATTCGGCCACTCTGCTTTAAATACTGAACAAAGAACCTGCTGAGTGGTTCAGGTCCACCTTGCCCTCCTGTGAACCCCTAACCAAGGCTGGAGAGGAAGAGGACTCTCCCTTAAAGCAGCTAAAGAGCAGAGCAGTGACTCATGAAACTCATTCTCCTCTGGCCACCTCCTCTTCCTCTGCTGCTCACAAGAGGAGTTTTGTAGGGAAACCATCTCCCTGCAGCCTGGAAGCAGCAGCTTCCTCAGCCCTTTGCCCTGGGAAAGGGCAAGATGATCAAAGCTCAGCAACTTCTGGCTCAAGAATCATTTCCTTTGTGACATTCTTCACTCCTGCCCCAGGAAACATGGATCAAGCACCTCACATCCCAACCAGCTGCAGCTCTGAGGAGCTGCTGGAGCCCACCCATGGGCAGGGACACCTCTCAGCTAGACTCAGCTGCTCAAGGCCTCATCCAGCCTGGCCTGGAACACCCCCAGGGAGAAGGCAGCCACAGCCTCCCTGGGCAGCCTGGGTCAGAGTCTCACCAGCCTCATACTGAAGAACTTCTTCCTCAGCTCCACTCTAACCCTGCTCTGCCTCAGCTCCAAACCATTCCCCCTGGGCCTGGCTCCAGGCACCCTCAGCAGAAATCTCTCTGCAGCCTCCCTGCAGGATCCCTTCAGCTCCTGGCAGCAGCTCTGAGGTGCCCCTGGAGCCTTCTCCTCTGCAGGCTGCACAGCCCCAGCTCCCCCAACCTGTGCTCCCAGCAGAGCTGCTCCAGCCCTTGGCTCATCTTTGTGGCCTCCTCTGGCCACCCACCCTTGAAGTATTGATCAGCATTGATCAGATCCCCCTCAGGCTGCCCTTCTCCAGGCCAGACAGACCCAACTCTCTCAACCTTTCCTCATCTCAGAGCTGTGCCAGTCCCTCACCACAAACCCCACACCAGTTCACAGACACCATCAGCTCAGCTTGGGGGCGGGGGGGACACACACACACGACTCTTTGCTCCCCTGAAGACCCTTCCCACCTTGCCTGGTGGATAGTTTTTTTTGCTGAGGGGAGGGGTATGACGAACACAATCCCAGCTCTCAGCCCTGACCTTAGTTAGCACAGGCTTTAATTAACACCTCGAGCCTGAAGGTGAATCAGAGCTCCCTAAAAAATCCATGAAAAGGACCTCGGTGACCTGCTGCTCAGGGCTGATGAAGCTGAGCAGAGTCATGAGGGGAGGGGAATAAAACAACCACCCACAATGGGGTGGCAACCCCATTTGTTTGTTGTCATGGCCAGAAGCAAACAGGTTCCAAGCTGGGCACACAGAAGGAGCTCAAACCCCTGCACTCTTTGCATCTCAAGAGCAGGAAATCAAGCCACCTCTTCAGCATAAAGCAGCCAGGGTTTTATCGCTCTCCTTGCCTGTTTTACCTCCTGCTCTGAGCACAGCTCTGGCTCAGCCCAGGCAGCTCAGAGCCACTTTGCCAGCACCAAGAGATTTTGGGGGTTTGGGGGGTGGTTTTTTTTTTTGTTTCCCCCTCCCCCCACCTCCTTCCTTAAAGCTGGAAGGGGAAATTCCCTGAAGCTTTGGGAGGGGTAAAAGAAAGGAGCAGCTAAAATAAAGCCAGGATGCATATGGGGATGGTGTGGAAGTAGCGGGCGGGGGCGGGGAGGGAAGCAGCTTCTCACTCTGCACAGACAAGGAAGGAGAAGTTTGTGAGGGGCTGGAGCAAGCAGAGGGTGGGCAGCTCCCTCCAGAACAACCAGAGACACCCCACCCCCAGCAGCATCAATCCGTTCGTGGCTCCCTAAGCAGCCTGTTCCAGCCCACGGCCCCAGGGGCCCCGAGGACCACCTCGGACCTTGTCTCCCCTGCTGCAGCCCCAGCTCCGGGGGGGCTCCTCCAGCTCCTCTATACCCCATGTCCGGCAGGAACGAGAGCCCCCGTCCCTACCCACATCCCAAGGGCCACAACGGGACGGAGCTGAAACGTCCAACCCCACAGAGACACCACCTCCCCACCACCCCCCCAGCCCCGGCCCCGGCCCGCTCTTCCCGGCCCCAAGGACCCCCACGGCAGCTCGGACACCCTCACTACGGGCACCTCCATCCCCCAAGACCGCCGCAGCATCCCGGACACAGCCGGTACAGCCGCACACCTCCGCCAGGAGCCCCTCGGAGCACGGGGCGGTCCTAGGGGACCCCCACCGCCCCCGAGCTCCTTCCGCCACGTACCGGGACACCCCCCACATACGACGGGGCCCACCCAGGCCACGGGAACGCCCCGCCCAGCCCCTCCCGGTAGCGGCGGCGGTCCCCGGGGAGGCGGGCCGAGGTGACGGGCCCGCCTCCGACCGGGCCCCGGCCCCGGAAGCGCCGCCTGTCCGCCCGCCCGGCGTTCGGGGAGGGCGGGCCGCGAAGGCCTCACGCCCCTTCCGGGCACGCCAACACCGCCGCTGCCGCCCCCCACGCCTCCGTCCCCCGCCCCAGCGCGCCCGCCCCTGCCGCAGGCCCGCACAGACCGGCCGGAGCGGCGGCGGCGGCTCCGACCCCCTCACGGCGCCATCTTCCTCCTCCGGGGCCGCCCGGGCACCGCCCTGGGTGACCCTCCCCCGGCGACCTCTTGACCAATCTCTACCCGGCTTTCCGGAGCGCTGACCAGTAGGCGACTAGATGTTTTATCGCTGGCCAATCCGCTGCGGCTAGCGTCTTGATGAGCAGCTCCTCCGAGCAATGGGACACGTGATGGAGTGACCGCTCGGCCAATAGCTGTGGACCTCCACGGTGACGGACGGAAGCGAAGACCCAATGGGAGGGTGGATCTGTGATCGACAGCGCGACTGGCTAATGGCAGCGAGGTCAGCCTGTCGCCGTCCGCTGATTGATTGACAAGCCGTGGCAGCGGAGGGGGCGGACTTCCCCGTGGGAGGGAGCCACCCAAACTCCGCCTCCGCATTGATTGACAGACACACAAGGCAATGGAAGACAGGAGGCAGAGGCGCTCCGCTTGTGATTGGCAGCGCGCCTGGAAGGGGGCGAGGTCTGAAACACTCGGACCTGATGACGGCGCGGGGTCCCCGCCGGGGCGGGGAGTCCCGGGGATCCCCAGTAGGGTCCTGGCCATCACCGCAGGCGCCGGCCCGGCTGCTCCAGGATTCCTCCGGCCCCGTGTTGCTTCCCGGGCAGGGACATTCCCTCCCTTCCCTGTGGTGCCGGGGAGTCTCTGCTGCTGCCGTGCCTCCAAAGGCTCCCCCAAATCCGGGATGAAGTGAAGCAGCCTTCCGGGGCTCCACGATTAAGCTCAGGCTCATCCACCTCCTGTCGCCCGTCACCGTCCCCTCGGGGCAGCTTTGGACACTCCGCGCTCCTGGCCGGGCACTGCGGGGTGCGAGGGGCATCCTGCAGGGAATAAAACTGGGAGGTGTGGGACCCGAGAGGACCCCCAAGCCTGGTGACACCCAGCCGCACGGCTCCTGAAGGGTCTCATCTTCCCCAGGAGTGGGGGTACCCGGGGGTGTCGGGGTGCCTGGAAGGGTTTGGGATGTTCAGGGGGAGTCGGGGTTTCCAGTCCCCTCATAGGAGTTGGGGTGGATAGATCAAGGTCCTTGGAGGGTGTTAGGGTGCCCAGTCCCTTGCCTGGATCAGGGTATAAAAGGGGATTGGGCTCCTCAGTCCCCTCACAGGAGTTGGGGCACTTCGGGAGGGTGTCAGGGTCCTTGGAGGGGTTTTAGGGTGCCCAGTCCCCTTGGCGGGGGATGGGGTGCACAGGGGTGTCACGATCCTCAACTGCCTCATAGAAGTTGGGGTGCTCGGTGGGGATACAGGGTGCTTGGAGGCACCTTGCAGGGGGCAGAGTGCCCAGCACCTGTGAGCCACACATCTCCACCCTGCCTACCTTAGAACCACCCACCCTGCCACTTGTGACCAAGAGGCCACCAGCCACCCCCATGACCAGCTGGGGGCTTCCCCGGTGCTTCCTGACCCCTTCTACCTCCCCCCCATGCTAGGTCTGCCAGGCCCTGGGGTGCCCAGCTGGCTCCAGCCCTCATGGGACCAGCACCTCCCACTGGAGCCAAATAATTGCTCGGTGCTTTGTTGTGCAGTGTCTATGGCCCCGGGGCCTTCATTTGTGGGAACTTGCTGTGGCGAGTGCCTCCCTTTTAATTACCTCCCCTCCTCATGCTCCTGCTTACTCACCGCCTGGCACCGGCGCCTCTGACCCCCGCCTCGGCCCCCGGCCCCCCACCGGCCCCAGCTTCATGCCGGGGTCCCGGTGGCACACGCTGGGGTGCTGGTGTCGTGCCTGGACGGACAGAGCGTCCCTCACACGCCTCAAGCCTTGCCCTGCCATGGAATGACGGCAGGTGGGTGCCCAGCCCCAGCGTGGCAGGTGGAAGGGGAGGGTTGAGGCTGGGTGCCCAGCGGGATCCCTCGGGTGGGGGCTGCCCACAGCTGCCCCCAGGACCCAGCTGTGGCTGAGCTCAGAAGGCACCAGAGCCAGCAACACTCTCGATGCCCTGGCATCACCCCCTGCGCACCAGGGGCACTGGGACAGGTGTGTGTGGGACGTGTGGTGCTGCCCGCTCCGTCCCCCACTTCTGACCCCGCACTCCGGCAGTGGGACCCCACAGCCCAGCACTGGGATCCCCACCTGGCATCCCTGCTCTCCAGGGAGAGCATCCCAGGGTAGGGGTCCCCGCGGGCTCAGCCCGGAGCAGGCTGCACCCCAGCCGTGCTGGGGCGAGGGAAGGGAACGGGGCCAGCCCTGCGGTGGGACCCCGGGGGAGCCGGGGGTTGGCAGCGGTGCCCAAGGGTGACTGCCTGGCTGGGTGCCCACACGGCCTCGGCGCTGCTCCCGGCATTCCCGTCCCGGCTGCTGGGGCAAGTCCCAGCCTGCCGCTCCCTGCCTCAGTTTCCCCAGGCGGGCAGTGACGCCGGCTCTGGGCTGCGAGCCCGGCGCAGACGCGGGCGCGGGCACGATCGCTGTCACCGTCCCTGGCAGAGGGGACATCCCTCTGGCCCTCACCGTGGCACCTCCGTGCAGCGAGCTGGGCACTGGCACACGGACTGGGATGGGGGACAAGGGTCTGTGTGGTGAGGAACGCACAGGTTGGCAGGGCAAGGATGGGACAGGGACAGAGGGACACAGGGGCGAGAGTCTGTGTGGTGAGGCAGGGGATGGGGGCACACAGGTCGGCAGGGCAAAGCTGGGACAGGGACATGGGGACACAGGGGCAAGGGTTGGCATGGCAAGGCGGGGACAGAGACACAGGGACACAGAGACACAGGGACAAGAGTCTGTGCAATGAGGCAGGGGATGGGGGCACAGAGGTTGGCATGTCAAGGCCGGGACAGGGACATGGGGACACAGGGACAGGGGTTGGCATGTCAAGGCTGGGACAACGACATGGGGACCCAAGGGACACCCTGTGCCAACCAGAGTCCCTGTCCCATCTCGCTGCACAGCAAGGCTGGGATGAGGACGTGTGGACATGGGGACAAAGGGACACAGGTCCATGCAGTGAGGTTGGCACTAGGGTGCGGGTGTGAGCAGAGAGGCAGGGGACAGGGCCACACAAGTTGGCACAAGCCGGGATGGAGACACAGGGACGCGAAGACGTGGGGGGCATGAGGAGGTGGCGACGTGAGGCAGGGACCCCCTGCAGAGCCAGGCTGCGGCGGGAGGGCCCAGAAGACCTGGAGCCGCGCCATGGGGTGAGGGCCCAGCATCCTCCGCTGTCCCCGGCTCCGAGTGTGCCACCCACCCGCCCCGCGGCCCGTGCCAGCTGGATGCGCCCCGGCTCGGGAAGCGCGCCCGAGCCCACGCTCAATTACGGCAATTACGGCACCTCCTCCGCCGCCAGCCCGGCCCCGCGCCCGCCCCGGCTCCCTCCCAGTTCCTAATGGTTTCTCTGGAAAATTAGAAAGTGGTTTTGCGGAGGCTCCTCCCGGGGTGCAGCAAGCGAGGGGGGACGGTGCCGTCACCGCTGCCCCCGGGGCTTGGCATCACCCGGCGCTGCCTCCCCACCCCTTCGGGTCCTGATCCCGTGCCAGCCTTTGCCTCCTCTGAGCCCCGCGGGGCCGCTGGGCATGGGGACAGGCTGGCACAGGGTTCTGCAGAGGCTGGGGAGGGGCTGGGTGTCCCCCATCAGCCCTGACCCTGACGGGAGTCCCAGAGCAGCCCTGTGCTGGGGGTGGCCCAGCTGGGTGGATCCTGCGACTGGTGCGGCAGTGTGGCCCTGTCCTCCGTGGCAGCCGCGTGTCCCTGTCCCCACTGTGGCCATGTGTCCCTGTGCAGCTCAGTATCCCTGTGCTGGTGCAGCAGCCTGATCCATCCCCGGTGCATCCGTGTGTCCCTGTTCCCAGTGTCACTGTGCGTCCCCTTCCCAGTGCAGTCCAGTGTCCCATTCCCAGAGTCCCCATCCCGGTGCATCCCAGTGTCCCTGTTCCCAGTGTCACTGTGCGTCCCCTTCCCAGTGCAGTCCAGTGTCCCATTCCCAGAGTCCCCATCCCGGTGCATCCCAGTGTCCCATTCCCCAGTGCAGTCCAGAGTCCCATTCCCAGAGTCCCCTTCCCCAGTGTGGTCCAGAGTCCCCTTCCCCAGTGCGGTCCAGAGTCCCCTTCCCCAGTGCATCCCAGTGTCCCATTCCCCAATGCATCCCAGTGCCCCATTCCCCAGTGCAGTCCAGTGTCCCATTCCCAGAGTCCCCTTCCCCAGTGCAGCCCAGTGTCCCATTCCCCAATGCATCCCAGTGCCCCATTCCCCAGTGCAGTCCAGTGTCCCATTCCCAGAGTCCCCTTCCCCAGTGCAGCCCAGGGTCCCATTCCCCAATGCATCCCAGTGTCCCATTCCCAGTGTCCCATTCCCAGTGTCCCCTTTCCAGTGCAGCCCAGTGTCCCATTCCCCAGGGCAGTCCAGTGTCCCATTCCCAGTGTCCCCTTTCCAGTGCAGCCCAGAGTCCCCTTCCCAAGTGTCCCTTCCCCAGGACAGCCCAGTGTCCCATTCCCAGTATCCCATCCCCAGTATCCCATTCCCAGTGTCCCCTCTCCATCCTCCTGTCCCTGTCCCCGATGCAGCTGTGTGTCCCACCCCAGTGCAGCTGTGTTCCCCATCCCTAGCACAACCCAACACCCTCTTCCCAGTACCTCCCAGTGTCCCATTCCCAGTGCCTCCCAGTGTCCCATTCCCAGTGCCTCCCAGTGTCCCACCCTCGCTGCAGCCACGCATCCCTGTCCCTGATGCATCCTCATCTCCCACCCCCAGTGAAGCTTCGGGTCCCATCCACGCCGCAGCCACACATCCCACCCCCAGCACAACCCCAACGCCCTCTTCCCAGTACATCCCAGTACATCCCAGTCTCCCCAGCAAGCCACGCTGGGTGCTCCCCCCCCTCCACCACCACACCAGGCAGGTTTCCCCACGCCGGTGACTGACAGCCGGGGCCGGTTGGGTGCTGATAAAGCAGGGAGATAATTAAAACCTGCAGCTAATTAAAAACTCCTCTTTTAAAGCTTCCCGAGTCGGCAGCTCCGTTGTCGTTTCCCCGTCGCAGAGGTCGAGTCCCGACAGCAGTAATTCCAGCTCTCTCCGGTAAGAAACGTGCCCTCCGGGCACGTCACGACCTGGCACGCACCGCGGGCAGGGGAAGCCCGGTCGTGATAATCCCAGGAGATATCTCTGCCAACCGAGCAGGTGCCCTGCCTTCAGCTTCTCCCCAGGGACCAAACTGCCAGCCCTGTGCCCTCAGCTTCACCGTGCCACAGGGCTGTGTGGTTCCCCCCCCCCCCCCCCACCCCGTTTTTCTTTAGTGCCAGGTTGTGCCCTCCAAATGGGGGACAGGGACTTGGGGTGATGGAAATCCCACCAGGAGCCAGGCTGGGTTGAGGGAGCTCACGCTGGGTACCAGCTGCCAGGTTTGCTCAGTTAAGGGGGCACAGGGATGTGATATTCCCATGAGGGGGTTGTGATCACCCCATGGGCACAGGGATGACTCAAGGCCACCCCCAAAACCTGCCCCACTCAGCATCATTCCCACCGTGCCAGCCACAGCAGGCTCAGACTTCCCCCAAGTTCTCACCAGTACCCTCAGGTGCACCTTCCAGTAGATTCATCACTACCCCAGCAGTGTCCCCCCCCAGGGCTGTCTGGGTGCAGAGCCTGAGGGTGGGGGGAGGCAGCACCCCTAAAACCTCAGGGCAGGATCTGCGTGCTTCAGCTCTCCCTGTCTGAGCTCCCACAGCCACCCCCAGGGGCTTCCCCCCCAGGGCTGGGGCGACCCAGACGGTGCAGCCCTGTGGCACCCGTAGCAGACCCCCTCGGGGCACCCCCTTCCGGGCACCTCAGCTCCTGGGTACCCAGGCTGTGTGGAGCTCAGCACCCCACGAGTGTGGGTGGGTGCACACAGGTGGGGGGGGGGGGCGCAGACAGAGGGACGTGGCACAGCTTGGTGCTGGGGGCTCATGCCCTGCGTATGTGGGCACACACGGGGGCGTGGCACCCGTGGGGGGCATCCCCACGTGTGGGCATGCTCCCAGCACCAAGCTGGCCCCACTGCCCACCCCCACCCCCACCAGACAGCAATTTGGTTTATGGCAGCAGAGGAAATTACCATCCGGCACCCTCCCCCCACGCCTCCCCCCTCTGAGCCGGGAGCTGTTTGAAGTGTCCTGCCCCAGGGCTGGGAGCAGCCTTGGCCATCCCCCTGTCCCCCAGGATCTTCCTGGGGCTGGGGGGAGACATCTCTCCTCCTCCTCCTCCATCCCTCCATGTCCCCAAACCCCTCTGTGCCCCTCCCCAGCTCAGCACTGCCCCATGCCAGCCCCTTTCACCCCCCTGCCCCATGGGGGTTCAGCAAGTGCCATGTGTCGTGTCCCCCCCCCCCCCCCCCCCAGCAAGGCCAAGACCATGCCCGGCTCTGGGGACAGCAGTGGGGTGAGGGCTAGTGGCATGGGGGGAGGCTGCTGCCTCAAGCCACTGGGGTCCTGGCTGCGGTTTTGGGGAGCACCAACCCCTCCTGTCCCCCCCAACTCTAGCTCCTTGCTGGACCCAGGAGCCCCCAGCCAGTCCTTGGTCCTCCCCTGGGACCCTGAGGGTCCCTGCTCCACTGCCAGTGCCTCCAACTACCTGAGCAGTGGGGAGGGATTGGAGGCGTTTGCCTCTTGCCTTGTAATTTATGCAAATGATCTCTCTAATTAGCTGTAATTTCAAGGCATGGCTCGGGGTTTCAGACACTCCGTGGCAGGGAGATGCACTCCCCCAGAATCCTCCAGCATCACCACAATTTCCTCCCCATCCGGGGGCCCAGCTCTGCTTGAGTTGGTTCCAGGAGCCCCCAGGGGACCCCCAGCCCTGTGCCACTGCCCCCTCCATCTGCAGGCTCTCAGCCCCCAGCTGCATCCTAGCAGCCCCTTCCCCCTGCCCAGGTGTGGTGTTTTGGGAGGGATCTGGAGGGCCCTGTGGGGGCTTTAGGGCCCAGCACTGGTGACAGGAGCAGGTCAGAGCCTTCCCAGGTCCTTGCCCCTGTCCCCATGCTGCCCCACGGCCTCCTGCCCCACGGCTCGGGGCTGGCAGGGAGAGGAGTTGTGTTGGGAGGCAATGGGAGAGGAAGCACAGCAGCCACCTCCTGAGACCCAAGTCCCTCCTGCAGCACCAGTCCCTGAAGCACAGGGGAGACTGGGAGGAGACCCTGGAGGGCAGGGACACGGGACAATGCTGCTGGGAAAGGCACAAACTTCCTGGTGGCCCGGGGGGGGAACTGGGGACTGGGAGACATCCAGCCCGGTGTCCTCTGCATGGGATCCCTGCCCCTTCTGCTGGGATGGGGACCGGGATCAGGCTGGGAAATCTCTCTGGATGGTGCCCAGAGCTGCACATGCAAAGTCTGCAACCTGCTTCCTGCCCCAGAGAGCTGCTGGTGGCCATGATACGGCTCCTGGGACGCGGCTGGAGAGCCCAGAGCCACCAGCTCAGCCCAAACAGAGCTTGGGTGTCCCCAGACTGGAGCGTCCCCCTTCCCAGTAGCCACAGGAGTGGCTCCCAGCACCTTCTGGGCAGGTGGCAGAGGTAGGGAGAGGAGGCAGAAGTCTGGGGCTGGGGTCCCCCTGCATCTCCTCTGAGCTTCAACGAACCACTTGAGCCCCAGAGCTTGCATTCATCACCACCTAGTTAGAGCCCAGCCCCCGCCTCAGCAGCTTGCCCTGCCCCTGGGCCTATCCCAGGCTCTCCGTTCCGGGGTCTCCATCGCGGGGTGCCAGTCCCAGTGCCCTGCTGAGCTACGGGGCCATGCTCACCCCACAGCCAGCCACGTTTTGGTGGCACTGCTGGGGGTGGTGGTGGAGCCATCCCTGGGATGATGAAAACCAGGAGAGTTTTCCCCAAGGCAAAGGAGTTCCCTGCGCCCTCCGCCCGGCCGGGTGCTTGGCAAAGGTGCCAGGGAGATGTGGGATCCTGGCGCTGCCAGCCACCATCCCCAGCTCTTGGCGGAGCCCCTCACACCTTCCCCTGCCCCGTGGGCTTCAGAACTGGGGTGGGCTTCTCCCAAGGGCCACGAAGAGCCTCTCTGAAGTCGTGGCCAGCAGCAGCCAAGCCCTGTGGCAGCCCAGGGATGCTGGCGGTGGAAATGGGGCCAGGACGCCCTGGTGATTAAGTGTCTCCTCTGGTCGTGGCGGTGCCACATGGCACCTCCTGGCAGCCTCCTGTGCTGGCAGCCTCAGTGGTGGGGAGAGGGGGTTGGACTCATCTGAGACCTCCTGGAGCCTTTTGGGCTGCACCAAATCCATCTGGGTCACGGTGGGTCTTGCCATCAGCACCACTCCCTCCTGCTGCAGGTCCAGCTCTGGCCCCAGAACTTGTCCCTCGAGCCTGTCCCATTTACCCCATGGCACAGGGCTGAGCTGCAACAGGAAAGGGGGAGGGGGGGGGGAGGATGACACTGAGACCCCCCACTGCCCCTCTGGGCAGATTGTCCCCTTCTGGGTTGGAGGGGGACAGGAAGGGTGTTGGGTGCCAGGGGGTCCCTGGGGAGGCTGGCAGGAGGGTGACAAGAGGAAGGAGGGCGCGGGAGGGAGGCGGGTTTTTTTCCCTTTCTTCTTTAATTACCTTCCCCCCCCCCCCGCCGCCCCCCTTCTCTGTTTGCGGTGTCTGCTGTGAACTTCCCGTCCCCTCCCTCCGCTTTCATGCTCCGGCTGCTGGGACCGGGAACAGGCTCCTGTCAAGCGGCGGGGCTGGGGCTCTGCCTCCAAGGGTTAAAATCACCTGGGCCAGGGAGGGGTGGAGCTGGGACTGCTTGGGGAGGAGGAGGAGGAGGGAAGAGCCAGGAGCCGGGCTAGGACCCAGCCATTCCTGCTCGCCCGGCCCAGTGGGTGCCCCATCCCTGGGGAGCCGCTCGGGTCCCTCGGGGTCCCGTCGGGAGTCAGCGCCCCCGCCACGCCGATGAGGACGAAGCCACCCGGAGCCCGTTGCCGCTAGACCCGTACGTACCTACCGCCTCCCTCCCCCCCGTGTACTACTCGGTGCCCGTGATACCTTCTTCCGTGGCCCCGACGGCCGGTGCTGCGGAACGGGTGGGTGGTACCGGGGACACCCCCGCACGCACCCACTGGGGATCCCCCGACTCTGGGTCAGGGACCGACGGCCGCCCCGACCGGCGGCTGGGAACGTGTCGCTGCCGGTCCCACCGCCCCGGCCCGCCCCGGTCGCAGCAAGTCTTTACTTGCCGCCCAGCCGCGGCCACTGGCCACCGAGCCCTGAGGCTACCGGCCCCTTCACCTCCCGCCCCCTCATCCTCTTCAGTTTGCAGCGCTGAGTCCCCTCCCATGGAAGCTGAGACACCCTCTCCCCCCGCCCCGCTTCCAGAGAGACCTGGCTCCGGTGACCAGCCCGGGTGGGGGGCTGGGATTCCCCCTCCCCTTGCTGCCACCGGGGCTGTGTCCGTCCCGTCCACCTTCCTCCCCTCCCTCCCCCGAAAATAGAAGCCCCGGGGAGTTTCGCTCGGGCCCCAGGGAGCGTGGCTGTGGGCGGCGGGACGAGAGCGGCGGCATCGCCCCAAACCCGCAGCATCACCCTGAGCCCGCAGCACCCCCGAAACCCACAGTATCGCCCCCAAAACCCGCGGCGACACCCCTAAACTTGCAGCATCACCCTAAACCTGCAGCACCCCCCCAAAAAAAACCCAGCATCATCCTCTCAGACCCACAGCGTTACCTCAAACCGGCATCAACCCCCCCAGACCCACGGCGTCACCCCCAAACCCACAGAATCCTCCCCCTCCGAACCTGCAGCATCACCCCTAAACCCTCAACATCACCCCCCCAAAACCCCATCCCCATCTTTGCCGACACCCTTCCTTCTCCGCACGCCGGTGGCGTTTCCCAAGCCCGGCCGAACCGGAGCCGGGAACCGGTACCGGGGCTGCGGGCAGCGCTGCCCGCCCATCCCTGCCGCGGGGTGAGGCACCGGCTGGGGCCGGGAGACGGGCAGAGCCAGAGCCGCCGGTGCCCAGCCCGGACCGTGACTCACGGGGACGCATCACCCGCCGGTGCCTCAGTTTCCCTGCGGTGAAATGGCCAACGCGGCGTCGAGCCCCGCCAAAGAGGGGAGGGGATGAAGGGAGGGGGGGGGGGGGGGGGGGGAAATGGGGACGGAAAAGGGACGCTGGGAACCCTCCTAAGGGATTTTGTTTTCCTTTTTGGTTTTTTTTTTGGTCGTCATTCCCGGGTGGAAAAACGCCCTGGGAGTTTCCACGCGTGGCTGGCTGGGGCAGGGTGATGACAAGAGGGATCCCTCCCCGGGTTTCCCCCCCCTCAGCTCCGGGTTTTGGAGCTGCTGGGGTCCAGCTGTGGGGCTTGGTGTGTGCAGTGGGGCTGTAGTTGGGGGGCTGGGTCCTGGTGGGACCCCCCTGAGCTGAGTAGGGGGCAGATGTTTGGGAGCGGGGTGCACTGTGGCGCCTGTTGCCTGCAGATCACTGTGGTTGTGCTGAGGCTGCATCAGGTGGGACCTGTCTGGGACCCCGCAGAGGGTCTCTTTGCCTCCTGCGGGGGTTGGGGGGCCGGGGGATGTCTCTGCCAGGTCCCTCCTGTCCCCAGATCCAGAGGGGTCCTGTGCAGTATCCCTTGAGTGGTGCCAGCTGCCACCCCCAAGCCCTGTGACAGGCATCGTTGAGGGGTTCTGTGGTTTTGCCCCCCACATTGCACCTGTGGGGAGCAGGGGCTGGGGAGTACTCAGGACCCCACTGGGGACCAGTGCTGTGGGAGCTCCCCCTCAGTGCCAGCCTTCTCCTACCTCGCTGGCATCCCCAGACGTGGGTCCCACATTTGCTGCCAACCCCTCTCCAGGGTTGGGGTGGGCAGAGCTGAGCCCCTCCTGGGGGAGAAGCATCCCAAAACCTGCTCAGACTGCTGGGCCCTGGAGGGAGTCATTCCCCTGCGACCACTGTGGTAATGGCCTGAAGCTGAGCCCCCCCCCCCCCCCCAAGTGACAATGGTACAGGTGCAGTTGGGTCCCATGAGGGGATTTTGCATCCCCCCCCAGCTCTCAGCCCTCTCATCCACCCCCTGCCCTCCCCAGTGCCACCTGGCAAGGGAAAATGAAGTCCCCATGGGGGGAAGCTTCAGCGCTGGGGACCCCCCTCCCTGCCCTGAGCTCATAGTGTTGGGGACTGGGGGGCTCTGGGGATCCATCCCCTTTAAACAGAGGATACAGCCCCCTCCCCAGAAATATTCTATCACCCCCCCGGGTGTCTCTCTGGGGCCCTGTCCCTGTGCCATATGGACTGGGGTTGGCAGGAGCTGGGGAGGGGTCCGCGTGGGGGTGTCTGGGAGCAGGTGACAGTGGTGGGAGGGGATGGGGGGGTGTTTGTGGAGGGGGTGTGGGGGGAGGGGTCTCAGTCATCCCCACCACGGCGCCGGTGGGAAGTCGGGGGCGGGAGCTGGTGGCGGCAGGTGGATTTCAACACCGGGGTGGGGCCCGTCCCCAGTGGGGTTTGCACAGCTCCCGGTGAGTCACGGCCGCCGCGCCGGGGAGGCAGCCGGTGCCCGGGGGTCCGGGGCTGCAAGTGGGTGCCCTGGGGGTCCGGTGCCGCGGGCAAAGGCAGCCCAGAGCCCGGTTTCAAAGGGCCGCCAGTGGCACGGCCCTGGGGCTCCGCTCCCCCATCCTGCTGCCAAGCCGCCCCAGGTGCAGCCCCAGCTCCACCCCCACCCCCCCCCCCCACCCCCCCCCGGATTCCTTTCTGTACCCTCCCCCAACCGCTGCCTCTAAGTAGCCTGGGGGCTGCCAGGGCCTGGGGCAGGAGCAGAGAGGGAGCTGAGGATTTCCCAGCCCAGCTGGGGCATGGGAGAGCCAGGGTGGTCTGGCAGGGGCTGTGGCCCCCGTGGTTGGGGTATGGGCATGGGTACACCACTTGTGCCCCCTAGTTGGAGGGGCATGGTCGGGGAGGTGGCAAGGCAGATGTTGGTGGTTTCCTTTGACTTCAGACCTGGGCACTGACCCCTTTGGGCTACAGATGTGGCCCACTGGCACCCACCAGCAGCGGGCCTGTGCCAGGAGCTGGCAAAGGGTCCGTAGGGATGCAGGGATGGGTGCTAAGGGGTGCCCACCCCTGCCTGGTACCGCTGTCCTGGTGTCACACTGGGCTGTGGAGCACAGAGACCCCGTGGTGGGACAGGAGGGTGATGAGGTGCTGGGGACACTCAGGACGTGGCAGGATCGTGCCAGTGTTGGATGGGAATCGGTGCTGGGGCTGACTCTCTCCCCCTCCTCCTTCAGGTCTGCCAGCTGCTGCCCCGCAATGCTCACAGCGGTCTGCGGCTCCCTGGGGACCCAACCCTCCGACGCCCCCAGATCCTCCCCGACCCACCTGGACCTGCAGCCCCTGCAGCCCTTCCAGCCCCACGGCAGCACCGCGGCGGCCGCCCAAGATTTCGCCTCCCCTCTGCCCCCTCCGGAGCTGCCGCTGGCAGGTCCCGACGAAGCCACTTTTGCCACCCCTGGCACCTACGAGCCCCATGGCCCCCCGCGGTTAGAGCTGCCCAGCGACGGCCCCAGCGCCTACACCAAGCTGCTGCCAGCCGCCCCGGACATGGCACATCCCTACGAGCCTTGGTTTCGGCCCCCCCCCCGGCCCCCCCCCGGTGAGGAGGGAGGTGTCAACTGGTGGGACCTCCACGCTGGAGCCAGCTGGATGGAGCTGCCCCCTGGGCAGGGTGGGGGGCTGCAGGTGCCCGGGCACCCTGGGCTGCCACCAGCCCTGGGCGGGTACGGCGCCGGGGAGCACCAGCTCTGCGCCCCCCTACCCACCTGCTGCCCCCTCCCGCTCAACATCTCCTGGGAGCGGAAGGAGCCAAGGCAATGGAGGGCCCCCGGAACCCCGAGGGCCGGAAGCAGAGGGCAGCGTGCGACCCAAAGGCGCCCGGCGTGCGGTGCCGCGGGGCGGGGGCAAGCAGCTTGCCGCTGCCCCAACTGCCAGGAGGCAGAGAGGGAGGGCCGTGCCCTGAAGGGGCGAAACGCAAGCACCTCCACAACTGCCACATCCCCGGCTGCGGGAAGGCTTATGCCAAGACGTCCCACCTGAAAGCCCACCTGCGCTGGCACAGCGGCGACCGCCCCTTCGTCTGCAATTGGCTCTTCTGCGGCAAACGCTTCACCCGCTCGGACGAGCTGCAGAGGCACCTCCAGACCCACACCGGGGCCAAGAAGTTCGCCTGCCCGGTCTGCGGCCGCGTCTTCATGCGCAGCGACCACCTGGGCAAGCACATGAAGACCCACGACGGGGGCAAAGATGGGGGAGAAGCTGAGGTCAAAGGCAGCGGGGACCAGTCAGCCGGCAAGGGAGGCAAGAGGGAGCCCGAGGGGGGAATGCCACCCCCACAAACTGAGCCACTAAAGCCCCGCGTGGTGGAGGGGGTGTGTTTGGGGGAAACACGGATGGAGGTGTGCGTTGTTGGGGGGGGGGGGGGGGACGACGACACACCCCGGGCGAGGGTCGGAGGGGAAACCCTTCAGGGCTGGACTCTGAAGGGGGTTGCCGTGGGGGTTGTGCGGCAGGGTGGGCGCAGGGCTGGCACCTTGTGCTCGAGGTGAGGTAGAGGCGGGGGGTGGGGGGACGGGGGAAAGCGGTGGTGGTGGCGGCACAGCCCCGTCCCCCGCTATGGCCGTGCCGGTTTGGGGAGCGCCCGGAGCTGCCCTGAGGCGGTTTCACTTGTCCCGCTCCCGCTCTCCCGCCCCCCTCCGCCCCCCCCCAGCTTTTGTCCTCCCCCAGCTTCCCAAATCTGTTGTTTTTTTCGGGAGCTGCTGGCAGGCGGTGGGGCTGCTTGGGAGGAACATCAATGGGAGCCGAAGCAGCGGGGAGCTGCCCGGGCACGTCCAGCCCAAAGGGGAGGAAGGAGAAAGTGGAGGGGGAAAAGGGAGAGAGGAGAAACCCAGGAGCCTTTGCTTGGGGAGGGGGCTGCGGCCCCACCCCAAACCTCCCCGTTTTGATTTCCTCTCCCCCCCAAACCGTTGGCATCCCGGGCTCACCCCCACCTTGTGCCGACCCTGCGTGACGTTTGGCACCTCTTGGGGGGGATTGGAGGGGGGTACACAGTGGGTACCCGCAGCCCCCCCCGCCCCCTCCTCCCTGCTTGGCACTGCTGGGCTGGTGGGGATCCTGCATCCCTGAAGCACCACTTGGGGATGCGAATCCCTTTGTTGTGTCGGTTTGGGTCTTAATCGAGGCTAAAACGGGGGAGGGGGAAAAAGAGAAGTCCTGCTTGACTGTGAGCCGTGGGGGGCTGGGGGGGGGGGGGGGGGGGTTCCCGTGGGGCGCGTGGCGTGGCGGCGGGCGGTTGCCCAAGCGCACACCTGCAGCTTTCCCACACCCACCGCCGCGGCCCCGGGCGGGGAAGCACACCGGGCGGCCGCGGTCCTGGCAGAGCCGGGGCGGCCACATTCCTCCGGCCTGGCACGGCCAAGCTGCCCGCCACCCCTCGACCCCCGCCTCCCCCTCCCCTCCCCCCGGTACCCCATGGCCGTCCGTCCCTAAGGACCTCTGTGGCAGCTTGGGATCCTCCTCCCTGGGCTTGCTGCCAGGTCCTTGGGGACCCCATTGCTGTCCCGCTCCCAGGGACCCCATTAGAGGTGCTACAGGTCCCTTGGGGACCTCGTGACTTCAGGGGACCCCTGTTGTCCCCCCATGTATGCTGCCTGTCCCCCCTGTGGCCCCATAGCCATCCCCTCCCTGGGGTCCCATATCTCCAGGGGACCTCTGCCTGTCCCCTGCAGTGCATGCTGCCTGACCCCTCGGGGGACCCCATGGAGATCCCTTCCCAGATCTCTGGATCTCCTGGTGACACCCCAGGGCACACCCCCCACACCAGGGACCCCATATCTTTCCTTCCCTGGGGCCGCCCCCCTTTCCCCAGGGGACCCCTTCTCTGCCTTTCATCCCTGGCTGGTGATTTTTTGGGCCCTTTTGGGTCTTTCCCCCGGATTTTGGCAGAACCCCTTGGACACAGAAGGAGACACTGGGACCTTAAGGGTGGGGGGTGGGGGTGGTGGGGGTCAGCACTGGGGTCGGGTGGGATGAGACTTGCAGGCTGCTCAGGGCACCTGAAGCTCCCTCAGCTCTGTTTCCACACCACCCCCCCCCCCCCCCCCAAGCTGGCACCAGTTCATGCCAGCTGGGAATCGGGGGGGGGGAAGCAGAGATTTGGGGGAGCTGATCTCCTGCCATGGCTCCATCCCTGGTGGGGGGGGTGGGGGTGTAGAGCTCTGAGGGGGGGGGGGGGCTCTGTAGAGGGGTTGCCCATACTTGCAGCACCCCAAGATCTTGGAGGGGTGGGGTGGTGGAAAGGGGTAGAGGTGAAGTGGAGGGGGGTCCGTGCCCGGAGGGTGCCCCGTGGTCTTCGGGTTTGAGTGTTTTATTATTATTATTATTATTAATTATTAATTATTAACTAATGTTATTAATTATTAATATTATAATAATATTATTATTATTTTATTAAGGTGAAACCAGGCTTTGCCGCTTGGGCAGAGTGGATGTCTTGGGTTGAAGCTGTGGCCCTTGGGGTGGGGGCGAGGGGGGAATAGGACCCTTCAAACGGTCCCCATGGCTGCCTCGGGGTGGGGGGGTAGGGGGCGGGGGAGGGGGAGGCGGGGAGGAGCTGATGGCTGCCCCACGGCACAGTGGGGCCAGGGGTCAGCCGTGGGGCTGGGGGGGAAACCCAGCACGGGGTGAAGTCTCGTTGCAGGGTTGGTGGTGGTGGTGGTGGGCGGTCCAGAGGGACCCCAGCCCCAGCCTGGCCACCGCTGCCCCGCTGCAGGACTCGGGCGACCTGGGCTGTCCCCAGCTCTCGAAGGATGTCCCCGACTCCAGCGTTTGCCTTCTGCAGCACAGAATTCCCCCTCCGTGGCCCCCCACCCCCCCCCCCCCAGCTGGAATTTCATCTCCCGAGGGGACCCCGGGACAGGGAGGAAGGGAGCTCAGGACCCTCCCCAAGGTGCCACATGGCACCTGTGGGGCCGTCAGATTTTGGTAGCCAACCCTAGCTCCAGGAGTGGCCAGAGAGGGGCTCTGGCATGTCGGGGACCCCCTCATGCTGCAGCCACTGAGGGCAGATTTAACGGGGGGCGGGAGGGGTGGGGAAAGGGGGAGGAAGAGGGGAGGGCTAAAGCAGAGGTACCCCAAGGGTGGGGACCAACGAGTGGGGGTCCTGCGCTCATTTCGGGGGCTTGGGGCTCAGCTTTGGGGCGAGGTGGTTGTGGCGGCGGGGGCTGCAAGGAGGGGCCCCAGGTGTGCTCTGCCCCCGCACCCCCCACCCCCCCGGGGCCCAACCTGCTGCGATGGGGCAATGAAGGCTGTAAAACCGGGTGGGGAGGGACGGAGGCTGGCTCCCACCCGCCGAAACCAGTCCAGCCTGCTGCGGCGTGGGGATCCCGGCCCTGCACCCCCAACCGCCGCGTCCCCCACCCCCGAGCCACCTCCCCGGGGCAGGGAGGAACCGGCACAGCCGGGAGCCCCGGGGGTGGGGGGGTGGAGGGGGCGGGGAGTGAACCGGGGGGGGGGATTGGCCTGAGAGATGCTGAGGCTGGGGGTGAGGGCTGAAACCTCTCCCGCTGCCCCCCACCCAAGGCGGCGTGGGGAGGGTTTGTGCTGTGAAGAGGCTGCGGGGGGGGCTGTGGGTCGGTTTTGTACTGGAATAAACGCCGCGTGTTTTCGACCCCCCCGGCTCCGCGGCTCCGTCTGTGCCCAGGGACACGTCCGGCACCCTGACCCCCCCACCCGCCCCCGCCAAGGACCCCACACATCCACCACCTTCTGTGTCCTGCCCCCCAGCTCTCCAAGGGATCCATCTGTCCCGCACCTTGCCCCCCGGCCTCACGCCTCCAGGGCCGCTCGGGATGCTCCGTGGGTGGGTGGGGGGTGACCCAAATGAGGACCAGCTTGAGCCCCTTCTAAGAGGGTCACATCCTGCACCGCTCAGGCCTGGCCGCACAGACCAGGACGCGCCGGGCGGGCGCCCAGGGTCCCCGCGGGCAGGGTGCTGCCGGGCAGGTCTGCCTGCATACCGCGGGGGTGTGCCGTGGGGTGCTGCCCACGGGGGTGCTGCCCATTGGGGTGCTTCCCACAGGGTGCTGCCCACGGGGGTGCTGCCCGTGCTTGGTGCTATCCACAGGGGGTGTTGCCCGCGGGGGCGGGGGGTGTTGCCTACGCTGGGTGTTGCCCACGGGGATGTTGCCCACAGGGTTCTGCCCATGGGGGAGTCTACCCATGAAGGTGCTGCCCGTCAGGGTGCTGCCCACGGGAGATGCTGCCCGTGCTTGGTGCTATCCACAGGGGGTGCTGCCCACGCTGGGTGCTGCCCAAGGGAGCGATACCCACAGGGGTGCTGCCCACGGGACCCTCCAGCGCACACCCGGGTTTCCCATCCCTGCTCCATGGGGGGAAGATCAGAGACCTCCGTCCCCGGGTTCCTGTGGGGTCTGGTTCCTCCTCCACCCCCTCACCCCCACGCCCCACGCAGGTGCCGGTGCCGGTGCCCGCTGCCGCCGTGCGACCTCCGGCCACCGGGCGCCGCCGTCGGGACGTGCCAGGGGGAGGCGGGACCAGGCAGCGGCGGCCGCGGCGGTGCGGGAGCAGCAGCAGGTCCGTGGGGCTGGAGGGTCTCGGGGGGATCCAGAGGAGGAGGTTCTGGCAGAGGGTCCCGGTTACCGGGGCTGTGCGGGTGGGGGGCCCGTCCGCGGTCGGTGCGAGGGGGTCCCGGTTACCGGGGTCTGCTCGGTCGGAGGCCCCCGATCGGTGCAGAGCTGCGGGGTCCCGGGGGAAGGAGATGCCCCCAGGGCCGCTCCGGGATGGGGTCCCCGATGTCCCCTCAGCTCCAGGGAGCGCTTCATCCCTTAAAATCCGCCCCCACGACCCCACAACTGCCAGCCCCAAAGGGACCCTGGGGGACACATCCAAGGGCGGGGAGCGGGGGTGATGTCCCGTGCCCGGTTTAGGATGGCAGAGCGGGACCCCGTGCCCTCCTCCTGCGACTGCTTCGTGGCGTTGCCGCCGGACACGGCCGCTCCTGCTGTCATCTTCGGCAAGAACTCCGACCGCCCACGTCACGAGGTGCAGGAGGTCGTCTACATCCCTGCTGCCGTCCACCCTCCCGGGAGCAAAGTCCAGGTGAGGACCACGCCGGAACGCTGGCACCGCCGCGGGGGGCAGTGCCCCGCGGGCCTGCCAAGTCTCAGCCCCACGCCGCGCGTGTGTGTGTGCGCCCCCCTGCCCCCCACCCCACCCCACAGTGCACCTACCTGGAGATCGAGCAGGTGGAGAGGACCCACGCGGTGGTGCTGAGCCGCCCTGCCTGGCTGTGGGGTGCTGAGATGGGTGCCAACGAGCACGGCCTCTGCGTGGGCAACGAGGGCGTCTGGACCCGCGAGCCGGTGGGGGAGGAGGAGGCGCTGCTGGGGATGGACCTGGTGAGGTGAGGACCCCTGCGGTGTGCCCCCCTCCCCCTCAGCTCGCCTTGGCTGCCCCCTCGCTGCCCCCTCACCCCCTGTGCCCCCTTCCCCGTGCTTGCTGGCCTGGCAGGCTGGGTTTGGAGCGGGGCAGCTGTGCCCGGGAGGCGGTGGAGGTGATGGCAGCGCTGCTGGAGCGCTACGGCCAAGGGGGAGCTGCAAGGAGGAGCCGGAGCCCTTCAGCTACCACAACACCTTCCTGCTGGCCGACCGCTCCGAGGCGTGGCTGCTGGAGACGGCTGGCACCTACTGGGCAGCACGGCGGCTCCAGGGTGAGCAGGCACCGGGGGAGTCTTGAGTGGGCACGGACTGGGAAGGTGGAGGGAGTCTTGAATGGGCACTGGTTAGACTGGGAGGGTAGGGAGAGTCTTGAGTGGGCACTGGTTAGACTGGGAAGGTAGGGAGAGTCTTGAGTGGGCACAGACTGGGAGGGTGGGGGGAGTCTTGAGTGGGCACTGGTCAGACTGTGAAGGTGGGGAAAGTCATGAGTGGGCACAGACTGGGAGGGTTGGGGGAGTCTTGAGTGGGCACAGACTGGGAGGGTGGAGGGAGTCTTGAGTGGGCACAGACTGGGAGGGTGGGGGGAGTCTTGAGTGGGCACTGGTTAGACTGGGAGGGTAGGGAGAGTCTTGAGTGGGCACTGGTTAGACTGGGAAGGTAGGGAGAGTCTTGAGTGGGCACAGACTGGGAGGGGGCCTTGAGTGGGCACTGGTTAGACTTGGAGGATGGAGGGAGACTTGAGCGGGCACCGGTCGAACTGGGAGGGTGGGGAGAGTCTTGAGTGGGCACGGACTGGGAGGATGGGGGGGGGCGTCTCATCCTCCTGCCCCAGCCTGTGCCAGCTGTGGCCTTGGCAGAGGGCAGCTGCAACATCTCCAACCAGCTGAGCATCGGCAGGGAGATCAGCGCCGAGCACGCGGGGCTGCGGCAGCGAGCGCGCAGCCAGGGCTGGTGGAGCGGGGAGGGAGAATTCAGCTTCGCAGAGGCCTTCTCCTTGCCCCAGCAGCCGCCTCGCATGGAGGCTGCCAAGGCCCGCTACCAGGCTGGCAAGGAGCTGCTGAGGCAGCATGCAGGTGGGCACAGGCACAGAGAGCGGGGGTGGGCACGAAGCGTGGGGATGGGCATAAAGTGTGGGGATGGGCACGAAGCGTGGGGATGGGCATAAAGTGTGGGGATGGGCACGAAGCGTGGGGATGGGCATAAAGTGTGGGGGTGGGCTCGAAGTGTGGGGATAGGCACAAAGAGTGGGGATAGGCATGAACAGTGGGGGTGGGCACGAAGAGTGGGGGTGGGCATTAAGTGTGGGGATGGGCTCAAAGCGTGGGAATGGGCAAAAGAGAGGGGATGGGCACAAAGTGTGGGGGTGGGCACAAAGCATGGGGATGGGCACAAAGCGTGGGGATGGGCACAAAGAGTGGGCATAGGCAAAGGAGTGGGGATGGGCACAAAGTGTGGGGGTGGGCACAAAGCGTGGGGGTGGGCACAAAGAGTGGGCATAGGCAAAGGAGTGGGGATGGGCACAAAGTGTGGGGGTGGGCACAAAGCGTGGGGGTGGGCACAAAGCGTGGGCATAGGCAAAGGAGTGGGGATGGGCACAAAGCATGGGGATGGCACAAAGAGTGGGCATAGGCAAAAGAGTGGCGATGGGCACAAGGAGCCGGGACGGGCACAAAGCGTGGGGTTGGACACCAAGCGTGGGGACGGCCGCCCGTGGCGCACCCTGGCATCACCACCGCGCCGCCTGCGAAGCTGTGGCTGAGCTGCCAGGGCTGCTGTGGCTCTGCCTCGCCCCCAGGCCGCATCACGGCCGAGACCCTCATGGCCATCCTGCGGGACAAGGCCAGCGGCATCTGCGTGGACTCGGAGGGGTTCCGCACGGCTGGCAGCATGGTGTCGGTGCTGCCCCGCGACCCTGCCCTGCCCTGCGTCCACTTCTTCACGGCCACGCCTGACCCCTCCAGGTGAGGACGGCGCAGGGGTCAGCCCTGGGGGCGTGGGGGGAGGTGTGGGTGGGTGGCAGCGATGGGGCAGAGCCACGCCGCCGGCTGCGGCGTCCGCCGTCGTGCTGGCCGGGGGGCAGCGCCCTGCCTGCCGCTTCTCTCTTGCGCAGGTCGGTCTTCAAGCCTTTCATCTTCGTGGCTGGCATCAAGCCTGTGCCACAGGTGGCATCTCCCACCTTCCACGACGACCCTGCCAGGCAGGTCCCACGCTTCCAGCGCAGGGTGGACCGGCGCCACCAGCTCTACCGCCGGCATCAGGCGGCGCTGGAGATGATGGAGGAGGACCAGGTACCACAGACCCCTCCCCAGCCACCCCGCCCCTGGGACCCCCCCTGGGTGCCGTGGGAGAGGGTGGAACTCCCTGAGGGTGCCCCAGCTCAGCTCAGCTCTCCTCCCTCCCCCATCCCCCCCCACCTCCCCCAGGAGAAGGGGCAGAAGCTGCTGCAGACGCTGCGGGACCTGGAGCGGCAGGGCCTGGAGGGGGTGAAGGCCCTGCTGGGGGGCAGGGTGACCCCCAGCCCCGAGGAGCTGGCTGACCTCTTCTTTGACTGTGTGGAGGCAGAGATGAAGTTTTACACCTAAAACCCCACTCAGGTGGGTGGGTGTGCTCACCCCCCACACACTTCCCCCTTTGGCATTGCTCCCTGATAGGGGATGAGAAAACCCTCCCAGTGCCCAGTCCTGGCTCCTCATCTCCCACCATGGACCTGGGGTGGGCTTGGGCCCCCCTCTAGGGCATTGCTCCTGGGCAGAGGATGAGAAAACCTCCCCAGTGCCCAGTCCTGGCTCCTCACCTCCCACCATGGATCCGTGTGGTGTGGAACTCCTCAACCAGCATCTCCAGCCCTGCTTGGGGCTGTGGAGCCTCCAGCCCTGACTGGCCCCAGAGGAACTGGCACTATTGAGAGGTGGCTGTGGATGGGGAAGGAGGAGGATGTGAGGTGGGATTTGGAGTGTCTTTTCCCACCCTCAGGCAGAGCTGCCTGTGCTCAGCCCCTCTGGGGCTGGCTGTGGGGCTGGGGGCTCCGTGGCAGAGCAGTGATCAGTGTAGGAATAAAGAGGCTTTAATTGGAGCTGCGTGGAGCTGTGCTGCTGGGGGGTATGAGGGGTAAGTGCCTGCTTCCTGCTCCTTTGCTGGGACTCATCTCCTCCAGAGCCTTGGTACAGGGCTGGCTCTCACTGGAAGCTTGCTGGGGCTGCCCAGTGGGTCCTGGCAGGGGTGGCAGCAGCGTCCCTGGCTTTGCCTGGGGACAAGGATGAGGGTGCTTGGGCCCTGGGGCAGTGGTGCTGGCAGCTCCCTCCCGGCCTGGGCTCAGGGGTGCTGGAGGCAGCAGCAGATCCCAACGCTCCCACAGCTCCTCCAGCTCCTCCAGATGGGTCTGGTGTTTCCCCAGAGCCTCACTCTGCCTCTTCTGTGAGTGCCTGGACAGATCCTGGTGCAGATCCACAAAGAAATCTGCCAGGGGTGGAAGGAGGGAGGGATGGAGAAGGATTAGAGGAGACCTGGCATGGCCCTGCCACTCCTGTCACCCTTGGAGACAGAGGGACTGGCCTGCTTAACCCCAAAGCATGCAGCAGGTCGTGCTTCAGCCTGGGCACCTTTGCCTGCAGTGAAAGGGCTGCTTGGCTCGGAGAGCAGCAAATCATCTTCATCCTCGCTGCTTGAAGAGCCTCCTTCCTCCTCTTCCTCACCCACAATGCCACGGAGAGGCTGTGTGTCCAGCTCCAGGAGGTGGGGCAGGGCCCCCAGCACCAGCTTTCTGCAAGGAGGAGCAGACGTTCCCCCACCACACAGCATCACCTTGGAGCTGGGAGCACTTTTGGGGGTGGCACTGAGCCCCCTGACACTGTGCCCCAGCCCCACATCCTGCTGGCACTGCTCTGTGCAGCCCACCCCACGGCCTGCCCTGGGCAGGGATTTAGATTTCTGGGGGTGGGTGTGGGGGGAGCTTAGGCTCTATTTGGTATTTGAGGAGGGGGCTGTACCCTCCTGAGGGGCTCAGGTGGTCTGGGGGAGGGGAGGGGGCTTGTTCTCCCCTGTGGGCTGCCCTGCCCCACCTGTAGCCGTGCTGCTGGGTGCATTTGTTCCCTCTTAAGTCGAGGAGACAGAGGCTGCAGGGCAGCTCACCTGCAAAAGGAAGGCAGAAGGGTGCTGAGGTGGGGCTGAGCACCCCCCACCCCCATCTCTGCCAGACCCTCCTCTCCCGCAGCTCCTGAGCAGACCCAGGCCACATCCAGACCCATTCCTGCCTCCCACCTGGGTCCAGTGTCTGGATCTGGTTGTGGGACAGGTCCAGGAGGCGCAGGTGGCGCAGGGGCTGCAGGTTCTCCACCCTGCTGATGCGGTTCCCAGCCAGGGACAGGACCCTGCAGAGCACAGGTTGGGCAGTGGGGGTGAGCTGAGGGGGACCCCACAGCCCCCAGAGTCAGGACCAGGCTGTCAGGGTCCTGCCCCTTCCCCAGCTCTGCTAAGGAAAGGCGGGAGGCTCATGGAGAGTGATCTCCCTGGGCGGGGGTGGGGAACAAACTGCCTGTACCTGAGGTTGGGAAAGCAGCTCAGGTTCTCAATCTTCTCAATTTGGTTCTGGGAGGGGAAAGGAAGGAAAAAGAGGGGGAAAAAAAAAACCAAGAAAGGCAACACATTTTTCTACTGCCTGAAAAATCAGACTTGGGAGCAGCTGCCCTGGAGCCTCACCTGCTGCAGGTAGAGGCTGTGAACCTCCAGCATGCTCTGCAGTCTCCCGATAGCAGAGATGTTCTGATGGTCCAAATGGATGGCTGAGGAGGGCAGCAGCTCCATGGGTCTAGAGGAAGAGAGGGTGTTCTGGGGGTGTCCTTGGTGCCCAGAGCCCCCTCCCTGCAAGCCTGGGTGGTGAAGGTAGGCTCTGTGTGGATCCTTACCGGCTCTCTGGGCGTTGGGGATCCAGCAGCTGAGGTAGGCTCCTCGTGGCGATGAGGCTGCTGGTGAGGATCACTCCTGGGGGCAGCTGCTCACCGTCTGTGGGAAACCCAGAGTGACAGGGCTCAGGTCCCCCCCCCCCAGTACCCTCCCAGGCTGGCACATGAGCGGCCCCCACAATGGCTCACTCACTCCCAGGCAGGGTCTTGTCCACTCCAGCCAAGGCAGGGGGTCCTTGTCCTTTCCTTGGGCCCTTGGGTGGGTGTGTTGTGGGGGCTGGGCTGGTCCCATCGCTCGCTGGAAGGGGAAGGCTGCCGAGGCAATGGGGGGCAGAAACCCACGGGCTGGGGGGGTCGATGGGGGCAGGACCGCTGGGCTGGGGGGAGCAGCGCTGGGACCCCTAGGCTGGGCAGAGAGCACCTAGGGTCTGGAGGAACCATGGAGCTGCGGACAGGGGAGGTCTCCAGGACCAGGGCCCCCGAGGTACAGCTGACAACGACCCCCGAGCTGGGGCTGCGTGGCGTCACCGGGGCCAGGACCCAGAGCTGAGGGCCGCAGAGACCCCCGGGCCGTGGCCGGGAGGGTGACAGGGACCAGACCCCAGGGTTGGGGGGCGGGCACGGAGCCCCTCTGGCTACGGGAGAGAGGAGCGATCCGGACCAGGCTTGCCGAGGCGGGGGGCGCAGCGATCCCGGGGCGGGGCTGGGGTCCCGGCGGCGCGGGCCGCGGCGTGCCCGTCGCTAGGAGACGGAGGGCGCCGGATGGGGCGGGGCGGGGGCTGCGCGCCCCCTGCCGGCGCGGCGCGGGAAGGCCTCCTGCCGCTGCTCCTTCCCACAAGGCCTCCTGCGCCTGCCCACAAGGCCTCGCGCTGCGGCGGCCAAGATGGCGGCGCTGAGCGGCGGCCGCTCGCCCTGGCGGCGGGGTGAGGCCACCCCCCCCGCTCCCCCTCCTCACCGGGGCTGCGCGCCCCCGCGGGGCTCGGCCGGCAGCAACAGGCCTTGGTCTGGCGGGGGAGGGCGTGCATGCGGCCCGGCCTGCCCTCACCCGCGACCCCGAGGCCCTGGCTCCGGCCCTGAGCTCTCCCTGTCCTGTCCCCTCTCTCCCCACCCCGGCTGCCCGTCCTGAGCTCTCCCTGTCCTGTTCCCCTCTCTCCCCACCCCGGCTGCCCGTCCTGAGCTCTCCCTGTCCTGTTCCCCTCTCTCCCACCCCGGCTGCCCGTCCTGAGCTCTCCCTGTCCTGTTCCCCTCTCTCCCCACCCCGGCTGCCCGTCCTGAGCTCTCCTGTCCTGTTCCCCTCTCTCCCACCCCGGCTGCCCGTCCTGAGCTCTCCCTGTCCTGTTCCCCTCTCTCCCCACCCCGGCTGCCTGGCTCCTGAGCTCTCCCTGTCCTGTTCACCCCCTCTCATCCCACCCCGGCTGCCCTGCCCATCCTGAGCTCTCCCTGTCCTGTTCCCCACCCCGGCTGCCCGTCCTGAGCTCTCCCTGTCCTGTTCCCCTCTCTCCCCACCCCGGCTGCCCGTCCCCTCTCTCCCCACCCCGGCTGCCCATCCTGAGCTCTCCCTGTCCTGTTCCCCTCTCTCCCCACCCCGGCTGCCCATCCTGAGCTCTCCCTGTCCTGTTCCCCTCTCTCCATCCACCTCCCGGTTCCCCTCTCTCCTGCCCGTCCTGAGCTCTCCCTGTCCTGTTCCCTGTCCTGTTCCCCTCTCTCCCCACCCCGGCTGCCCGTCCTGAGCTCTCCCTGTCCTGTTCCCCTCTCTCCCCACCCCGGCTGCCCGTCCTGAGCTCTCCCTGTCCCGTTCCCTCTCTCCCCAGCCTGGCTGCCCATCCTGAGCTCTCCCTGTCCTGTCCCCTCTCTCCTCACCCCGGCTGCGCATCCTGAGCTCTCCCTGTGCTGTTCCCTCTCCCCAGCCTGGCTGCCCGTCCTGAGCTCTCCCTGTCCCGTTCCCTCTCTCCCCACCCCGGCTGCCCATCCTGAGCTCTCCCTGTCCCGTTCCCTCTCTCCTCACCCCGGCTGCGCATCCTGAGCTCTCCCTGTGCTGTTCCCTCTCCCCAGCCTGGCTGCCCGCCCTGAGCTCTCCCTGTCCCGTTCCCTCTCTCCTCACCCCGGCTGCCCGTCCTGAGCTCTCCCTGTCCCGTTCCCTCTCTCCCACCCCGGCTGCCTGTCCTGAGCTCTCCCTGTCCCGTTCCCTCTCTCCTCACCCCGGCTGCCCGTCCTGAGCTCTCCCTGTCCTGTCCCCTCTCTCCTCACCCTGGCTGCCCGTCCTGAGCTCTCCCTGTCCTGTCCCCTCTCTCCTCACCCCGGCTGCCCATCCTGAGCTCTCCCTGTCCCGTTCCCTCTCTCCTCACCCCGGCTGCGCATCCTGAGCTCTCCCTGTGCTGTTCCCTCTCCCCAGCCTGGCTGCCCGCCCTGCAGCTGGTGCGCCGCGGCTCCAAGGCGGTCACCCGGCACTGGAAGGCGATGCACTTCCAGCGGCAGAAGCTGATGGCCGTCACCGAGTACGTGCCCCCGCGCCCGGCCGTCCCTCCGCGCTGCTGCACCCCCATGAAGGAATCGGTCGAGAAGGTAAATCGCTGCCCTGGGGCCTCGGTGACCGAGGAGTGGCTTTGATAGGCTCCGTGTGTCGCTGGGGGCTTAAGGCGGGGACCGAAGCCCTTCCTCCCGCCCCCGGGGTGGTACCCACCGCCGGGACAGCCCTGCCCCGGGCTGAGCCTGGCTAAAGGAGAGCTGCCCGGGGTGATTATTGCTCTTCTTCCTTGCCTCCTTGGGTGCCTGGAAGCTGCCCCAGCTGGTAGTCCAGGTGCTGGGAATTGGGAGAGTCCTGCTCCATGGCAGCCTCTCTGGGACCTGTGGTGGCCTCTTTCTGGGTCCTCTGGCAGCCTCCTTGGGGACCTTGGCAGCCTGTCTGGGGTCTGCTCATCCTCTGTGGATCCCTGGCAGCCTGTCTGGGGTCTGCTCATCCTCTGTGGATCCCTGGCAGTCTGTCTGGGATCTGCTCATCCTCTGTGGATCCCTGGCAGCCTCTCTGGGGTCTCTTTATTCTCCTTGGGTCCCTGGCAGCCCCTCTGGGATCTGCTGATCCTCTGTGGGTCCCTGGCAGCCCCTCTGGGGTCTGCTGATCCTTTGTGGGTCCCTGGCAGCCCCTCTGGGGTCTGCTGATCCTTTGTGGGTCCCTGGCTGCCCCTCTGGGATCTGCTCATCCTTTGTGGGTCCCTGGCTGCCCCTCTGGGGTCTGCTCATCCTTTGTGGGTCCCTGGCAGCTCCTCTGGGATCTGCTCATCCTCTGTGGATCCCTGGCAGCCTGTCTGGGATCTGCTCATCCTCTGTGGATCCCTGTCAGCCTCTCTGGGGTCTCTTTATTCTCCTTGGGTCCCTGGCTGCCCCTCTGGGGTCTCTTTATCCTCCTTGGGTCCCTGGCTGCCTCTCTGGGGTCTCTTTATCCTCCGTGGGTCCCTGGCGGCCCCTCTGGGGTCTGCTGATCCTCCGTGGATCCCTGGCAGCCTGTCTGGGATCTGCTCACCCTCTGTGGATCCCTGGCAGCCCCTCTGGGGTCTCTTTATCCTCCTTGGGTCCCTGGCGGCCCCTCTGGGGTCTGCTGATCCTCCGTGGGTCCCTGGCTGCCCCTCTGGGGTCTGCTGATCCTCCGTGGATCCCTGGCAGCCTGTCTGGGATCTGCTCACCCTCTGTGGATCCCTGGCAGCCCCTCTGGGGTCTGCTCATCCTTTGTGGGTCCCTGGCAGCCTGTCTGGGATCTGCTCACCCTCTGTGGATCCCTGGCAGCCCCTCTGGGGTCTCTTTATCCTCCTTGGGTCCCTGGCGGCCCCTCTGGGGTCTCTTTATCCTCCTTGGGTCCCTGGCGGCCCCTCTGGGGTCTGCTGATCCTCCTTGGGTCCCTGGCGGCCCCTCTGGGGTCTCTTTATCCTCCTTGGGTCCCTGGCGGCCCCTCTGGGGTCTGCTCATCCTCCTTGGGTCCCTGGCGGCCCCTCTGGGGTCTGCTGATCCTCCGCGGGTCCCTGGCAGCCCCTCTGGGGTCTCTTTATCCTCCTTGGGTCCCTGGCGGCCCCTCTGGGGTCTGCTGATCCTCCGCGGGTCCCTGGCGGCCCCTCTGGAGCCTGTCCCTCCTCTCTGCCCCCCGAGCAGCCTCCCCAGCTCCGCGCCCGCCCCGCGGCAGCCTCCCCCGGCGGGACTGGGGGCGCGCGCCGGGGGGCGGGCAGCAGCCGCTGCCCCTTCCCCAGGCCCCCACCGGCCTCGGGTGCCCGCAGGAGGACGGCTACAGGCGGCTGCTGCAGCGGCAGGTGCGGGAGGCGTTCAGGGACAACCGGATGGTCGCCGTCTGCCAGTTCAACTCCATGCCCGACGAGGAGGTGGTGCTGCTGCGGCACTACCTGCGCAAGCACAACATCCAGGTCAAGTTTGTCCTCAACGAGGTAGGGGCAGGCCCCCGTGTGCCTGGGGATGCAGCTCCCTGGCTGGGGGGAAGCTGTGCTGTGAGAGGGCTGTCTCCCCAGATCGTGAGGCCGGTGCTGTCCCAGTCCAAGTACAGGAACCTCCTCCCCCTCTTCGTGGCTCGCAATATCCTGCTGGTCAGCCCGGAGGCCAAGGCCAAGGAGATGCTGAGGGTGCTGAAGGGAGTGCCACAGGTCAACCTCCTGGGTGAGAGCCTTCTCTCTGTCCCCCATGCGCTGGTGCTGGGCTCAGCTCTCACAGGAGCAGAGGGCGTTAGGGGCTGGAAGGGGCCTCTGGAGATCCTCCAGGCCAAGCCCCCCCCTGCCAGAGCAGGGCCACAGAGTGGGGGAGAAGCACAGGAACAACCAGGTTGGAAAAGACCTCAGAGATCATCAAGTCCAACCTCTTACCTAAGACCTAACACCTCCTGGCAGCTAAGCCGTGGCTCCCAGTGCCACATCCAAGAGGATGTCCTCCTAAGCTGTGGGATCAGAGGGCATGGAGTGGTAGGACAAGGGGCACTGGATTTGAGCTGGGAGAGGGGAGACTGAGACTGGAGATGAGGAAGGAATTCTTTCCAGTAAGGGTGGGGAGGCACTGGCACAGGTTGCCCAGGGGAGGCTGTGGCTGCCTCCTCCCTGGAGGTGTTCAAGGCCAGGCTGGATGAGGCCTGGAGCAACCTGGGCTGGTGGGAGGTGTCCCTGCCCCTGGCTGGGGGTTGGCACTGGCTGATCCTGAAGGTCCCTTCCAACCCATTCTGTGCATCACATCCTCATGCCCCCTGAAATGAGGGGCTGCATGGTGAGGGGGGTGGGTGTCCTGCCTGCAGGATCGAACCTTTCCTGTGGGAAGACAGAAAGGGGCTCTGGGCCCCCACCCCATGGCTCACCCTCAGCTCTGCTGCTCTCCTGCAGGTGCCTGCATCGATGACACCATCCTGAGCAGGCAGGGAGTGGAGAACTTCGCCAAGCTGCCCTCGCTGGAGGCCACCCAGGGCCAGACTGTTGGTGCCTTGGCCCTGCTGCCTTCCCAGACCTCCTCCCTGCTCCAGCGTGGCCCTGCACACCTCACAGCCCTCCTGGACCAGCACCTGCGCCAGCTGCGGGAGGGGGCACGGCTGGGGACAGGGGGGGCACGGCTGAGGCCACAGGGAGCCCGGCTGAGGCCACAGGGAGCCCGGCTGAGGCCACAGGGAGCCCGGCTGAGGCCACAGGGAGCAAGGCTGAGGCCACAGGGGGCAGGGCTGGGGACAGGGGGAGCCCGGCTGAGGCCACAGGGAGCCCGGCTGAGGCCACGGGGAGCAAGGCTGGGGACAGGGGGAGCCCAGCTGAGGCCACAGGGAGCCCAGCTGAGGCCACAAAGAGCAGGGCTGAGGCCACAGGGGGCAGGGCTGGGGACAGGGGGAGCCCAGCTGAGGCCACAGGGAGCCCAGCTGAGGCCACAAAGAGCAGGGCTGAGGCCACAGGGGGCAGGGCTGGGGACAGGGGGAGCCCAGCTGAGGCCACAGGGAGCAGGGCTGGGGACAGGGGGAGCCCAGCTGAGGCCACAGGGGGCAGGGCTGGGGACAGGGGGAGCCCAGCTGAGGCCACAGGGAGCCCAGCTGAGGCCACAAAGAGCAGGGCTGAGGCCACAGGGGGCAGGGCTGGGGACAGGGGGAGCCCAGCTGAGGCCACAGGGGGCAGGGCTGGGGACAGGGGGAGCCCAGCTGAGGCCACAGGGGGCAGGGCTGGGGACAGGGGGAGCCCAGCTGAGGCCACAGGGGGCAGGGCTGGGGACAGGGGGAACCCAGCTGAGGCCACAAAGAGCAGGGCTGGGGACAGGGGGAGCCCAGCTGAGGCCACAGGGAGCAGGGCTGGGGACAGGGGGAGCCCAGCCAAGACCAATCCTAATCCTGCCCAGACTCCAGGGGGTCACTAATGTTGGCCCCCAGGCCCTGTGTGTTGGCCTAGAGTCTGCTCCTTCCCTGCCTGCAGTCGAGGGGGAGGGTCAGGAATTTGGCCCCAGGTGGGCAGCCAGTGGTGGGGCTGGGGGTGCTGGGCTGTCACCAGCCCCTTTGGGGTGCCCTCTGCTCCCCACGGCTGGCAAAGTCCAGCTGTGTTCTGGGGGCTGTAGCTGGAGGGTTGCTGGCAGCATCTGGAGGAGGAGGAGCCTGGTGGGGGGGCTGTGGTGGTGCTGCTGGGGGGGTTGTTGGGATGCTCTCAGCCCCCCCGGGCTGGGGGAACCTGCTGTGAGCCCAAGGCACGCTGTGGGATTGTGTCCTCCATTAAAGTGTGGTGCAGCTGCTGGAGCCTCATCTCGGCTTTGGGGTGGGGGTCGGGGGTGGTCCTGCCCCTCCATGCTGGGGGAGAGCCTGGGGGCTGCTCTGGGAGAAAGGGAGATCCGAGCGGGGGGGGGAGGTTAAAGCAATGCCCAGGGGTGGGGGGCCCGGGACCCCCGTGGGGTGCTGTCTCTCCTGGGGATGTCCTTCCCCACCCTGAGCGGGCAGGGCTGGGGGTTCCCCTTCTCCCCTGGGCTGGGAGGGAGTAGAGCCCCCGCCATAGGGGATAACCCCCCCCCGTGAGGGAGAGGAGCTGTCCCCGAAAGGGAAGCTCGGGCTCCGTCCGTGCCCCGGACGCGGGGAGGGCGGGCTCGGTGCCGGGAGGTAGGAGGCGGGGGGGGGATCGCGGTTCCCCGGCGGGCTCCCGCGGCTGGCGGCTCCGGTCCTCCACGGTGCAGGGGGCAGAGCCGAGCGGCTCCGGCCCGGCGCCTCCGCCTTCTTCCGTGTTCCGCTTCCTGCAGCCGCCGGGCAGGATGCGACCGGCCCCGGCTGCCCGCCCGCCGCCCCCCGAGGTGAGCACCGGGGACGCGGCCGCTGGGGAGACCGCAGGGGTTCCAGCCGGGGCGGGGGCGAAGGCACTGCACCCAGCTTTCCCCGGCCCTAACGAGGGTCGTGCCCGCCTCCGTGCCCTGCCCGGGGCTGCCAGGAGCTTTGACCCCCGGGCCAGGCAGGGGCGGGCAGCGGGGGTTCCCTGGGGGCACCGGCCCAGCTCCGTTACCGGGCTGGGGGAGGTCAACCTCGCCCCACGGCAGCACCCGGAGTGGGGGTCTCGGGTCGCTGCCAGGCTGGGCAGGGTGTTTGGGGGTGTCCGGGCTGCGGTGGGAGCCCCCCGCGGTTCCCTCCCCTCTGGGCGGGGTACGCGGTACCGGGGTGCCCGGTGCGGCGGGGAGCGGGGTGCCCGGTGCGGCGGGGAGCGGGGCAGTGGTTCCCGGTGCCAGGGCTCAGCCGTCGTCCCGCGGTTATCGCAGGACCCGGGAAGAGGCGGCGCTGGAGGAGTGGGGAGGTCCTGGCGTGGGGGGAGCCTCCCTCCTGCCTCAGTTTCCCTGCCCTATGATGGGGAAAGGCGAAGGGAGAGAGGGAGGGAGGGAGGGAGGGGCGTGGATGGGGATCTGCGTTTTGGGGAGGGTCACGTCCTGACTCGGAGGGACTCCCGACCCCTAGGGGGTTAACCTCCCGTGCCCGCCGTGGGGGTTGCGCTATGGCACCGTGAGGCGAGCCGGGGCTGGACTCTGGACCTGCCAGACGGGCAGCGGGCACGGGCGGGGAGGGTGAGAGAAGGCAGGCTGGGCGAGAGCAAGGCTCCAGCTCCCTCTGGGGCTCACTTTCCGGCCTCCAGCCGCAGGCTCCCCACTCCTGGGGGTGCCCACGAGGGAAGGAATGCGGCTGCCAGGCAGGGTGGGTGATGCCCTCCCTGACCCCGGCACCCACTCGTGGCAGCGGCTCCCACGGCTCGGGGCGTGACGGAGGAGCTGGGACCACCTTCCCCCAGCCCTGCAGTGTGGACAGGAGTGGGAGGGCTCTGGCTGTGCCCCCCTGGCCCCCCCTCTGCTCGCCGGCCATGGGCAGCCACGAGAAGGATCTCTGCTCTCCCAAGAGGGCTCTGTCCCGCTCCAGCAGCACTGTGTCCTCCAAGCACAGCAGCATCCAGCAGGTTGGGGGGCTCCAGGTTTGGGGTACAGGTGTGGGGGGCTCAGGGGGTGCTGTCCCCCAAGCACAGCAGCACCCAGCAGGTTGGGGGGCTCCAGGTTTGGGGTACAGGTGTGGGGAGCTCAGGGGGTGCTGTCCTCCAAGCACAGCAGCACCCAGCAGGTTGGGGGGCTCCAGGCTTGGGGCAGGGGGATGTGTGGGGGGCTCAGGGGGTGCTGTCCTCCAAGCACAGCAGCATCCAGCAGGTTGGGGGGCTCCAGGCTTGGGGTACAGGTGTGGGGGGCTCAGGGGGTGCTGTCCTCCAAGCACAGCAGCACCCAGCAGGCTGGGGGGCTCCAGGCTTGGGGTACAGGTGTGGGGGGCTCAGGGGGTGCTGTCCTCCAAGCACAGCAGCACCCAGCAGGCTGGGGGGCTCCAGGTTTGGGGTACAGGTGTGGGGGGCTCAGGGGTGCTGTCCTCCAAGCACAGCAGCACCCAGCAGGCTGGGGGGCTCCAGGTTTGGGGTACAGGTGTGGGGGGCTCAGGGGGTGCTGTCCTCCAAGCACAGCAGCACCCAGCAGGCTGGGGGCTCCAGGCGTGGGGCAGGGGTGTGTGTGGGAGCTCAGGGGGTGCATTCAGTCTTGGGGTGGGTGATGATGGTGCCATGGGTTCTTGGGGGCTTCACCCTGCTGGTTTACTTTGTATTGCTATGGGGTGATACAGAGATGCCTCATCCCCTGGGGGTACCCCTGGGGGTACGGTGGGGAGCACTTTGTCCACCCCTGGTGCCAAGGGACATTTCCCCCCCGCCTCCACCCCCAACCCCTGCACAACCTGACTGCCATCCCCACAGGGCTCAGAGAGCTGGGAGGTGGTGGAGGAGCCACGGGGCTGGGCAGCCCCGGGCAGGAGCCGCAGCGGCATGAGGGCTACCTGCTGAAGAAGAGGAAGTGGCCCCTGAAGGGCTGGCACAAGGTAGCAGGGCAGGGCTGGCACCATCACCCACCGTGCCCACCCCTGGGGTGATTTGGATCCTTGGATAAGGTCAATCATCCCCAAACCAATCATCCCTCTGTGTCCCCAGAGGTACTTTGTGCTGGAAAGTGGCATCCTGAAGTACTCCACCACACGCCAGGATGTGAGTGTGGGGCTGGGCTGCACCCAGTGCAGCCTCCTCGAGGGCACGGGACCCCCACGAGGAAGTGGTGGTGGTGGGGGTAGGGGTCTTCCCCGCCCCTGAGAGAGGTCCCTGGGCTCCCCCTCCCTCCTCCCAGGTCCTGAAGGGCAAGCTGCATGGAGCCATCGACGTCCGTCAGTCCGTCATGTCCCTCAACAAGAAGGCTCAGAGGGTCGACCTGGACACGGAGGAGAACATTTACCACCTGAAGGTGCTGCGGGGGGGCCGGAGGCAGGGCGGGGGCGTGGGCTCAGGCGGTTGAGTCCCCTCACAGCTCGCTCCTGTGCCGCAGATCAAGTCCCCCGAGCTCTTTGCCAGCTGGGTGAGCAGCCTCTGCTCTCACCACCGCGGCGAGAGGCCTGAGCTCTGCCCCCGGGCGGGTCCCGCCGGCAGGGCCCCGGCAGCGCGCAGGTCGGTGAACGCCTTGGGGGTGGTGGGGACGAAAAGCAGCGTCTGGGGGGGGAGGGGCAGGGCTGGCAGCCCTGGGGAACTGCTCTTTCTCCTCTGCCGCAGGGCCCCTGGACGAGGATCCTGCCCTCGGGCAGTGCCCCTGCCCTCTCCAGCCTTGCCAGCTCCCGGGACAAGGTGAACGCCTGGCTGAAGGACAGCGAGGGGCTGGAGCGCTGCTCGGAGGGTGAGGGGGAGCAGGAGGGGATGCCCTAGGGCAGGGAGGGGATGCCCCGTGGCCCCCCCCTCCCCCCCTCTTCCTGACCAGGCTCGCTCCGTGCCCGTTGCAGAGCTGGCAGAGTGCCAGGCAAAGCTGCAGGAGCTGACAGGGATGCTGCAGAGCCTGGAAGCTCTGCACCGCATCCCCTCTGCCCCTCTCATCCCTGGCAGCCAGGTGAGTGGGGCAGCAGCGGGCACAGCAGTGTGGCAGCCACCCCCCCCCACCCCCTCCCTGCTTCCTGGTGAGGGTCTGGCTCCAGCCTCCCCCTCCTCTCCCTCCCAGCCCTCAGCTGCCACGGAGAGGCCCAAGAAGGGCAGGAGGACCACCAAGATCTGGTGCACCCAGAGCTTCGCCAAGGATGACACCATCGGCAGGGTGAGGGGGCCTGGGGGTGTCCCCCTGAGCTCTGCCTGCTGCTGGAGGGCAAAGCCCACCACCCCCTACAAGGCCTTGCTGACCCCCATATTGTGTGTCCTCCCTGCCCCCCAAAGGTGGGCCGCCTGCACGGCTCTGTGCCCAACCTCTCCCGGTACCTGGAGCCAGCCCAGAGCTTCAGCCTGCCCCCGGAGTACCTCCAGCTGCAGAGGAGCTTCTGGGTGCTGGCCCAGAAAGGTAGGATCAGCCCTGCCGAAGGGCTGGGAGGGGGTGCCAGCAGGGCCGCCGTGGCACAGGCTGACCCCCGCCTCGCCCTGGCAGTGCACGGCTCGCTCAGCAGCGTGCTGGCCGCGCTGACGGCCGAGAGAGGCAGGCTGGAGGAGATGCGGCTGGCGCTGGACCGGCGGCGCTCAGCACCGCGCCCGGGCGGTGCCAACAACGCAGGGGTGAGGGAGCGTGGGGAGAGGGGCACCGCGGGGTCGGCTGCGGGGCGGGCAGGGTGCCGGCGGGGGCTCGGCTTGGTGCTGGGTGCTTGGGAAGCAAGGGGGTGGTTCTCCTCGCTAATCGCTGTCAGCCCCACGCTGGTTGGAAGGGGCAGGTGCGGTGGGGGGCGCAGCTCAGCCTCCCTCCCCTCCCATTGCTGTCAGCTGGACACAGGCTGGAGGCGGCAGGCTGCGGTGGGGTGGGGGGCGCAGCTCAGCCTCCCCCTGCATCCGCAGGCTGCCCTGCGCCGCTTCCATTCCCTCTCCGTCTCCTCCGACACCACCCTGGATTCCTTTGCCTCGCTGCATCCCGATGAGGTCAGGGCGGGGCCGGGGTGAAGGGTGGGGGTCTGAGTGGCGTCCCCCCGCCCCAGGGGTGGGAAGCTGAGGGGTTTGGTGGCTGTGCCCCGCAGCCGGACTCGCTGCCAGCCAAGGGCGGGGAGCAGCAGCTCTCCAACCGCAGCATCGTCTCGCTGGCCGACTCCACCACAGAGTTCTTCGACGCCTGCGAAGTCTTCCTCTCTGCCAGCTCCTCCGAGAACGAGGTGGGAGGGGGCTTCTGCCGGGGGAGGGACCGTGGGAGGGGCTATTACAAGTCGGGGGTTTGGGACCCTAACCCCAACCCCTGCCAGCCCTGTGCTGCCGGTTCTGTGGGTTCATCTCTGCCTTCTTTCTCCTCCCATCCTCTCCCCGTTAGCCAGCCTGGGAGATCCCCCCAGCTCCCAGTAGCCCCCTCAGCCCCCGTGTGCTCCCCACCCCTTGTGTCCCTCTTGGTCACCATGTCCCCCCAGCCCCTGTGTCCCCTCCAGTCTCCATTTCTCCCCTCAGCCCCCCCGCTCCGGGCGCTCGGGGTCTCCACAGTCTCTGAGCCCAGCGGTGGGGGCCAGGTCCTGCCGGTGGCCCTGTTCCCCAACCCTTACACCCCCCTCCCGCAGCCCCACTGGTACCCACCCCTAATTCCCCATCCTACCCGCCCCCAGCCCATCCCAGCTCCCCAGATCTCCTCCCCTCCTCTCGGGGAGACACCTGTCCAGCAGAGCCCCTTCCTGTCCCTCCGTCTGTGTGTCCCCCACCCCCGGTAGCGTAATCCCCAACCCCCCTCCCCACCCACGGTCCCCTGCCTGTCCCCAGCCCTCGGATGAGGAGTCCTGCATCAGCGAAGCCATCACCAGCGCCTGCGAGGACCCGGGTGGGGGCGGGCCGCCCCCCGACAGGTACAGAGAAGGGCTGGGGGGACACACACAGGCACCGAGGAGAGAATTTGAGGGGTGGGTTGGAGTGAAGCCTGGACCCCACCCCACTCCACCACCCCGTTCCCGACAGGAGCGGAGGGCCCGGGGCTGCCCGCGGAGCCGGTGGAATTACCGGGGCCGGATCCACGGCGCCGGAGCTGCCTTCCTGCCCCCCAGCGCCCCCGGCGATGTCAGCTTGTGGGGTCTACTGCGGAGCAGCGTGGGGAAGGACCTGTCCCGGGTGGCCCTGCCGGTGCAGCTGAACGAGCCCCTGAACACCCTGCAGAGGCTCTGCGAGGAGCTGGAGTACAGCGAGCTGCTGGACAGGGCTAGCCGTGCCAGGGACCCCCGGCAGCGCCTGGTCAGGGGGCCGGGGGCACCGCGGGGGTGGGAGGGGGTTGGGGGACCCCAGGGGATTGGGGGGCATCTGAAGGCAGGTGGGGCTGAGGGGCTCAAGGGAGGCTTGGGTAGGGGGAGGCTTGGGGGATGGGAGGGACTTTGAGGGCTGTTGGGGCTGGGGGGTCTTGGGGGATTCAGGGGTAGGGAGAGGCTCAGGGGATGCAAGGGAGTTTTAGAGGCAGGTGGGGCTGGGGGGCAGATGGGAGTCAAAGGAGCACAGGGGTGCAGGGGTGAGAGGGGTGCAGGGGTACGAGGGGCAGGGGCACAGAGGTGTGAGGGGCAGGGGCACAGGGGTGAGAGAGGCAGAGGGGCACAGGGGTGAGGGGGCAGGGGCACAGGGGTGAGAGTGGCAGGGGCACAGGGGTGAGAGGGACGGGCACAGGGGCACAGGGGTGAGAGTGGCAGAGGGGCACAGGGGTGAGAGGGCCACAGGGGTGAGAGGGGCGCAGGGGTGAGAGGGCCGCAGGGGTGAGAGGGCCGCAGGGGTGCGCGGGCACAGCCGACGGGCACCGCAAGCCCTGGGGTGCAGCGGGGGCCAGGCGGGCGCCGTGCCCTGGCGGGCTGGCGTGACAGGCTGGCATCCCGGGGTGCCAGGTGTACGTGGCTGCCTTTGCTGTCTCTGCCTACGCCTCCACCTTCTACCGGGCGGGCAGCAAACCGTTCAACCCCGTGCTGGGCGAGACCTACGAGTGCGTGCGGCCCGACCGCGGCTTCCGCTTCGTCAGCGAGCAGGTGGGCAGGGGGGGGGCACGGCGCCCACCCCGGGGAGGGGAGGGACCACCCAGCTGGGTGGGCTCCTGGCATCTCCCCCTCCCTCTTCTCCAAGGTCTCCCACCACCCACCCATCTCTGCTTGCCACGCCGAGTCCGACAACTTCATCTTCTGGCAAGGTGGAGGCGCTGAGGAGGGGGTCAGGGAGGTAGAGGAGGGAAGGGGGAAGGGGGTTGGGGGATTCCGGGGGGGGTTGGGGGAGATGAGGGAGGTGTGAGGGCAGGTGGGGTTGGGGATCTTGGGGGGGATCTGGGGGCAGGGGGAGGCTCAGGGGGTAAGGAGGCTCGAGGGACGTGGAGGGGCTCAGGGGCAAGGGGAGCTCAGGGGGCACAGAGGAGTTTGGGGGCAGGGGTTGCTTGGGGGACAAAGGAGTCTGGGGGCACAGAGGAGTTTGGGGGCAGGGGTTGCTTGGGGGACAAAGGAGTCTGGGGGCACAGAGGACTTTGGGGGCATGCATTGCCTGGGGGACAAGGGGAGCCTGGGGCACATATGGGACTTCGGGGGCATGGGGAGGTGAAGAGCTTCGAGGCTGAGGAGGATCTCGGGGGGCTGAAGGGCCAGAGGGACCCTGAGGGGCAGGGGTGGCACTGGGAGGCTCCGAGGGTACGCAGGGGTCTCTCACCACCTCCTGCCCACCCCCTCCCAACCCCAAGACATGAGGTGGAAGAACAAATTCTGGGGCAAGTCCCTGGAGATCGTCCCTGTGGGCACCGTCAACGTCCAGCTGCCCAGGTGAGCTCGGTTGCCCTGGCTTGGGCTGGCAGCAGTGCCCAGCCCCGTGGTGCTGCCCCCCCTTGCCAACCCCCCTCTTTCTGGGGCCGTGGTGGGCCGTGGCTGCAGGACTGGGGACCACTTCGAGTGGAACAAGGTGACCACCTGCATCCACAACGTGCTGAGCGGCCCCCGCTGGATCGAGCACTACGGCGAGGTGCTGATCCGCAACACACGGGACGCCTCCTACCACTGCAAGCTCACCTTCTGCAAGGTGTGCCCACCCTGCCCCCTGACGCCCCCTCTCCCTGCCCCCCCCCCCCAGACCCTCTCTTTACTCCCTGGTCCCCCCACAGCTTGTCACCCTTTTGCCTGGCCCCAGCTTTCTGGATGTGGCTCCCACGCTCTCGTCCTCACACTCATCTAAACGCTGCCCTCTGCCAGTTACCTCCCTCCCTCCCTCCCTTTCCCTGTTACCTCTTCCCTTTCCCAGTTGTTCTCTCCCTCCCTTTCCCGGTTGTTCTCTCCTCCCTCTCCCAGGTATCCCATCGTTTCCCAGTGGCTCCATCCCATCGCTCCCGGCCCCACCTTTTGCCAATGGCTCCGTCCCCTCCTTCGTGGCCCCTCCCTTTCCCAGTTATCCTTTCCCCGTGGCTCCAACCCATCCCTCAGGGACCCACAAGTTCCCAGCGACCCCTCCCCTTCCCCACTGACCCCTCCCCTTCCCCATTTATCCCCCCTTCCGCGGGTAGCTCCCCCTTTCACCATTTTTCCCCCAGTTACCCCCCACTTCCCCAATTACCCCGTTTCCCTAGTTACCCCCCATTAACCCCTCCTTTTCTCCAGTTATCCCCCCAGTTACCCCCCTCCTCCCCATTTCCCTCTCCCCCATTTCCCTCTCCCCCATTTCCCTCTCCCCCATTTCCCTCTCCCCCATTTCCCTCTCCCCCATTTCCCTCTCCCCTTCCCTAGTGTCCCCCCCTCCTCCCCACTTCCCCCTCCCCTTCCCCACTTCCCCCTCCTCTTCCCCAGTGTCCCACTTCCTCCCTACTTCCCCCTCCCCCTTCCCCACCTCCCCCTCCCCTTCCCCAGCCACCCCTCCCCTTCCCCACCTCCCCCTCCCCTTCCCCAGCCACCCCACCCCTCCCCAGCGTCCCGGGGGAGGGGCCGGTGCCCCGGCCCGGCGCTGCCCATCGGCTGTGTTGCCGCAGGCTCGGTACTGGGGCGCGGGGGCCAACGAGGTGCAGGGGGCGGTGCTGAGCCGCAGCGGGACGGTGCTGGAGCGGCTGGCCGGCAAGTGGCACCAGGGGCTGCACCGGGGGCCGGCCCCGGGCCAGTGCATCTGGAGAGCCAGTAAGGAGCAGGAGGGGAGCGGGCTGGGTGGGGGAAAAAAAAGGGATAAACAACCCTTGGCGGGGGTCTCTCAGCACTGTGGCCCCCACCCCCCCTCCCCACCCTGCAGACCCCATGCCCCCCGACCACGAGAGGAGCTATGGCTTCACCCAGTTTGCCCTGGAGCTGAACGAGCTGACCCCGGAGCTGCGCAGGGTCCTGCCTGCCACTGACACCAGGCTGAGGCCTGACCAGAGGTGAGCAGAACCCCCTGGCACGGGGGAAGGGGGAGGAGGGGAGGTGGGGGGTGGGGGAGGTGCTGAGGGTGCTGAGCTCCTGGCAGTGATGCTGGAGTCGTAGGATTGTTTGGGTGGGAAAGGACCCCAAGGTCACCCAGTCCAACCCTCAGCCCAACACCACCCTGGCCACCAAGCCATGGCCAGAGGGACACCTCTGGGGCTGGGGACTCCACCAGCTCCCTGGGCAGCCTGGTCCTGTGCCCCATGGCCCTTGCCACGAAGACATTTTTCCTCGTGGCCAGCCTCAGCCTCCCCTGGTGCAGCTTGAGGCCATTTCCTCTCCTCCTGTCACTTGCTGGGGAGAAGAGACCAATCCCCTACCTCACCCCAACCCCCTGGCAGAGAGCTGTGGAGAGCAAGGAGGTCTCCCCTCAGCCTCCTCTCCTCCAGGCTGAACACCCCCAGCTCCCTCAGCTGCTCACCCCCAGCTCCCTCAGCTGCTCACCCCCAGCCCTGCCCTCCAGACCCTTCCCCAGTTGCTCTGCCCTCCTCTGGAGCTGCTTGGAGCGCTCCTTGGAGCCCAGGATTTGCGCTGTGCCCTCCCCAGTGCCCGCTCCAGGGGACAATCACATCCCTGCTCCTGCTGGCCATGCCCTTGGTGACCCAGGCCAGGCTGCTGGTGGCCTTCTTGGCCACCTGGGCACACCCTGGGCTCATCTTCAGCTGCTGGCACCCAGCACCCCCAGGGCTTCTTCTGGTGGCTGTTTTCCACCCCCTCTGCCCCAGGCTTGGAGCCTTCATGGGGTGGTTGTGATCCAAGTGCAGGACCCAGCACTTGGCCTTGTTGAACCTCATCCCATTGACATCATCCCATGGATCCAACCTGGCCAGATCCCCCTGTAGCTCCTTCCCACCCTGCACATGGGGTTGTTGTGACCCAGCACTTGGCCTTGTTGAACCTCATCCCACTGCCCTCAACCCACTGCCCTCATCCCATGGATCCAGCCTGGCCAGATCCCTCTCCAGCTCCTTCCTACCCTGCACATGGAGTTGTTGTGATCCAGCACTTGGCCTTGTTGAACCTCATCCCACTGCCCTCATCCCATGGATCCAGCCTGGCCAGATCCCTCTCCAGCTCCTTCCCACCCTGCACATGGAGTTGTGATCCAAGAGCAAGACTCAGCACTTGACCTTGTTGGACCTCATCCCACTGCCCTCATCATGGATCCACTGGCCAGATCCAGCCTGGCCAGATCCTTCTGATCCAGCTCCTTCCCACCCTGCACATGGAGTTGTTGTGATCCAAGAGCAAGACCCAGCACTTGACCTTGTTGGACCTCATCCCACTGCCCTCATCCCACTGATCCAGCCTGGTCAGATCCCTCTCCAGCTCCTTCCCACCCTGCACATGGGGTTGTTGTGACCCAGCACTTGGCCTTGTTGAACCTCATCCCATGGATCCAGCCTGGCCAGATCCCTCTCCAGCTCCTTCCTCCCCTGCAAGCAGAGCAGCCTCCCACCCCCTTTAGGACCTGCCCTCCACCAGCTCAGCGATCCAGGCTTTGTTGAAAGACAGCTGAGCCCCCTGAGCCGGCACAGCAGCAGGGACCGGCTGCCGCCCGGAGCCGCCTCCATTCCCCTCCAACCCCCGCCCCAGGTACCTGGAGGAGGGCAATGTGCCGGCAGCCGAGGCACAGAAGCGCCAAATCGAGCAGCTGCAGCGGGACCGGCGCCGGGTGATGGAGGAGAACAACATCACCCACCAGGCTCGCTTCTTCAGGTCCAGCAAGGGGGGGCCCCCGCGCCTGCTGTGCCTCAGGTGCCATCGAAGCCATAGCAGCCCCCGTCGCCCCCAGCTCCTTGTGGCAGGGGTCCCCATTTCGGGGTGGGGGGCAGCAGCTCTCGGTGCCGGGGGCGGGTAGGGGAACGACCTCCTCCGTTTGCATTCGTACAGCCCCGAGCCTGAGGAGTCCCCCGAGGTGCTGGTGGGGGCGGGGCTCAGGGTGGGGCCAGCCCTCCACCTCCTTCCCCTTTTCCTCTCAGGGCTCCTGGTACCAGCCCAGACCCCTCCCCCCCCCACGGCTCCATCCTCCCCTGACACCCCCAAAGCCTTCCCCCAGGCCCCTCCGGGTAGTAGGGCAGGGGAGGGTGAGGGGCAGGTGGGAGGGCAAAGGGTCCAGGGTGGGGGTCCTGAGGCTGCACTTACATGGGGTGATGCGTGGGGGACCCTAAATTTGACCCCCTGCCCCCTCCCTGCTCTTGGCCAGGCGGGTGGTGGATGCCAGCGGGAAGGAGTCCTGGGTCACCAACAACACCTACTGGAAGCTGCGCTTGGACCCTGGCTTTGCCCACCTGGACACTGCAGTGCTCTGGTAGCCACCCCCACCACGGGGTGCTGAGCCCCCTCCCCCCACCTCCAGGGTGCTGAGCTGCCCCAAAGGGTGTTGAGCTCCTCCGAGCGGTGCTGAGCTGCCCCAAAGGGTGTTGAGCTCCTCCAAGGGGTGCTGAGCTGCCCCAAAGGGTACTGAGCTGTCCCCTCCAGGGTGCTGAGCTCCCTGCAAGGATGCTGAGCTCCTCCAATGGGTGCTGAGCTGCCTCAAGAGGTGCTGAGCCCCCTCCAGCGTGCTGAGTCTCCCCCTGGAGTGCTGAGCCCCCCCCCGCCTCCAGGGTGCTGAGCCCCCCTCCAGCGTGCTGAGCCCCCCCTCCAGGGTGCTGAGCCTCCACCTAGGGTGCTGAGCTCCCCCCTCCAGCTCAGCACAGCAGTGGGGCTGGTTCCCCCCAGCACCGGGGTGCACCCCCCACCTCCCCCCGCCTCTTGTTTTGCTGCTGTTGAAGCAAAGCTGTGATGGAAAAGGCTGGGGAGGGGGTGGGGGGGGGGGGGGGGCCACAGGCAGCGTCTCCCCTCCCCCCAGATCCGGAGCAAAGCCTCAGGGCCGCCTGGGACACTGTGGGGGGACGGACTGGCAGTGCCCCCCCCCGGCCCTGTGGGCACAGGATGCCTGCCTGGGTCCTTGGCTCGCTGGGCAGGGGGGGGGGGGACCCATCAGGGGGTCGGGGGGTGCCTGCGGGCGGGCAGACCCCTTTGCCCCCCCCCCCCCCCCCCCAGACGTGCACAGAGGCTGCTCTAATAAAGGTCATGAAGAGCTGGGGCGTGCAGAGAGCTCCGTGCCCCAGGGCTTAGGAAGCCCCCTCCCCACCCCGGGATGCCTGAGACCCCCAGGTGAGGCGAGGGGGAGGTGGTCTCACCCCCTTACCCCCCCCCCAAAATGCCTCAATTTCCCCTCCCCCTTGCCCACAGAGGAGACCAAAGAGCTGTGCCCCACAGCGTCCCTTTTATTGCAAGATATGCTGCTCCCCCCCCCCGCCCCCCCCCGCCCCCAGCCCCACGCTGGGCACACGAGGAGGGGGAAGGGGGGCTCAATAAATACTTCAGCATTAACCCCCCCACCCCCCATCCCCACCTTAACCACTCCCCCGACGATAAAAACCTCACTGTTTGCCCACGACCCCCCCCACGACCCCTCCCCCCATCCCTTCCCCATGGCCCCACCAGGGGCTGATTGTCTGGAGCCCCCCCCCCCCCCCCCTGCTCAAGTCCTCCCTGGATATGGGTGGTAAAGAGCTGGGGGAGAGGGGGAGTGGCACACACAGGACCCCCACCCAGCACTTGGGGGTTTCTGGGGAGGGGTCTGAGCTCCCCACATCCCCCCCCACCCCCGCCTTGTGTGGCTCAGGTGCCATAGAAGCCGTAGTAGCCCCCATCGACCCCCAGCTCCTTGTCGTAGGGGTCTCCATTCCGGGGTGGGGGGAGCTCTCGGTGCTGGAGGGGTAGGGGGACACCCTCCTGCGCTTGCATTCGTACAGCCCCGAGTCCGAGGAGTCCCCCGAGGTGGTGGGAGGGGGCTCGGGGGGGGGCCAGCCCTCCACCTCCTTCCCCTTTTCCTCCCGGGGCTCCCGGTACCAGCCCAGAGCCCCCCGGGCTGCTTTTGGGGCCGTATTGCCCAGGGCTCCAGCCTCCCCCGACGCCCCCAAAGCCTCCCCCAGGCCCCTCGGGGTAGTAGGGCAGGGGAGGGTGGGGGGCAGGTGGGAGGGCAAAGGGTTTCACCCCATAGGGCACCAGTTTGCCTCCCCCGTACCCCGTGTCGTAGCCGCCGTACTCTGCGGCCGGAGGCTGCTGGGGGTAAAGAACCAGCGCGGGGGTCCTTGGGGGGCAGGGGCAAGGGACCCCCCGCTCTCCACCGAAGAAGCGCCCGGGGGGCAGAGGGTACTGCTCGGGCAGGAAGGGCTGGAAGCGGGGAGCTGGCAGGAGCTGCTGGCAGCCTGGCACCTCGGGGGGGGACGGGGTGAGGCGATCGCCCTCCGAGGCTGAGTACATCCTGGGCGGGGGGGGGAGAAAACAGGGCGGGAGTGGGGGGAATGCCCCTCCTGAGAGCCAGCGGTGTGGGGGGCACACGGGGGTAGGAAGGTGGGGGGCACACAGGTAGAAGGTGGGGGGCACACGGGGGTAGGAAGGGGCGGCACACAGGTAGAAGGTGGGGGGCACACGGGTAGGAAGCGGGGGGCACACAGGGTAGGAAGTGGGGGGCACACGGGGATAGGAATCGGGGGGCATAGGGTTAGAAGGTGGGGAGCACACAGGGTGGGATGCAGGGGGCACACGGGGGTAGGAATCGTGGGGCACAGGGTTAGAAGGTGGGGAGCACACAGGGTGGGATGCGGGGGGCACACGGGGGTAGGAAGGTGGGGGGCACACAGGGTGGGATGCGGGGGGCACACGGGGGTAGGAATCGTGGGGCACAGGGTTAGAAGGTGGGGAGCACACAGGGTGGGATGCGGGGGGCACACGGGGGTAGGAAGGTGGGGGGCACACAGAGTGGGATGCGGGGGGCACACGGGGGTAGGAAGGTGGGGGGCACACAGAGTGGGATGCGGGGGGCACACGGGGGTAGGAAGGTGGGGGGCACACGGGGTGGGATGCGGGGGGCACACGGGGAGTAAGAAGGTGGGGGGCACACAGGGTGGGATGCGGGGGGCACACGGGGGTAGGAAGGTGGGGAGCACACGGGGTGGGATGCGGGGGGCACACGGGGAGTAAGAAGGTGGGGGGCACACAGGGTGGGATGCGGGGGGCACACTCACGAGTCGAAGTTGTCCCGGAAGCCTTTGGCGAAGGGGTTGTGGTCGATCTTCAGCTGAGTGATCTGGGGAGGGATGTGGAGATGGGGGTGGGGGGAACGTCAGCGTGGTCCCGCCCCCACTCACCGAGGATGCTCACTGAGTTGTTGGGGTGCTGCTGGCTGGGCGGGGTGGGGGTGAGGCCGGGTTTGGGGAGGGGGACACCCCCGTGGCGGTACTCACGTCGGCGTTCTGGTAAGCGGTGACGGCGATGAACTGAGTCTCGGGGAAGGCGAAGGTGTGGGTGTGGGGGGAGGGGCAGGGCTCCTCGCCCTCCCCCTCCTTCACCTCAGTCACATGCAGCCGGGGCTGGTACTTGTGCAGTGACTGCAGCACGATCATCTGGGGGGGGGGACAGGGTCAGTTTGGGGTCATTCGGTCCATCGCTGGCTGGCTGAAGGTGAGCCAGGGAGTGCCCAGGTGGCCAAGAAGGGCACCAGCAGCCTGGCTCGGGGCAGCTGGCACAGGGAGGTGATTGTCCCCTGGGCTAGGCACTGCTGAGGCCACTCCTCGTGTGCTGGGGTCGGGTTTGGGACCCTCGCCCCAGGAAGGACATCGAGAGGCTGGAGCAGGGCTGGAGAGGATCAACCAGGGTGGGGAAGGGTCTGGAGAGCAGGGCTGGGGAGGCACCGGGGGGCGTTCAGTCTCCAGAAGAGGAGGCTGAGGGGAGACCTCACTGCTCTCCACAGCTCCCTCTAAGGAGGTTGGAGTGAGGCTGGGCTTGGTCTCTTCTCACATGCAGCAAGTGGCAGGACCAGAGGAGATGGCCTCAGGTTGCACCAGGGGAGGTCCAGGCTGGGCATGAGGAGCAATTTCTTTCCAGGAAGGGGTCTCAGGCACTGGCACAGGATGCCCAGGGAGGTGGTGGAGTCACCATCCCTGGAGGGGTTTCAAAGCCAGGTGGAGGGACATGGTTTGGTGGTGTGGGACATGGAGGGAGTGCTGGGGGACGTGGAGGGGATGCTGGGGGACATGGTTTGGTGGTGGGGGATGTGAAGGGGGTACTGGGGGACGTGGTTTGGTGGTGGGGGACGTGGAGGGGGTGCTGGGGGACGTGGAGGGGTGCTGGGGGACGTGGAGGGGTGCTGGGGGACGTGGTTTGGTGGCAGTGGCTTCCAGCAGCGGTTGGATGGAGAGCTCCTGGCGAGCAGCTGGACTTGGTGATCTCTGAGGGTCTCTTCCGAGCCCAACAGCTCAGCGTTCCTGTGCTCCTCACGGGAGGGGGGCGGGAGGGGGGGGCTGACACAACTGGCACAGCCTTGGCACGGCAGTGGGGTCCTTACCTGGCCCACGTTGTTGGATGCCCCTTTGTTGTTGGTGAGCTTCAGCTTCCCAAAGGAGACCTCCTGCCGCATCCAGTGCGCTCCTGTGTTGGGCGAGTCGGGGTGCAGGTAGAGACGGTTCCCTGGGGATGGAGGTCGGAGGGGGGGGACAGCAGGGGTGGGGTTACCCCCCTGGCCAGCACGAGGAGGGGGAGGGAGGGGCTGGGGGAAGGCCCATACCTGGCATGTTGCCCTCAGCTTTGCCACACTGCACCCACTTGCCCCCTGGTAGCGCCAGTGGTGCTGGTCCACCAGCACCACGTCCACGCAGACGCTGTAGTGCGCCACGGGGTTGAGCCCCGAGAGGCTGAAGCTGAGGAAGGGGAACATGCGCCTGGGGGGGGACAGAAGGACAGACATTGTCACCTCCCCCTCCTCTCCTCCCTTTCCCCCTCTGCCTCCTTCTCCCTCTCCTCTCCTCCCTTTCCCCCTCTGCCTCCTTCTCCCTCTCCTCCTCCCTCTTCTCCCTCTCGTCCTCCCTCTCTCTCGTCCTCCCTCTCTTCCCCTCTCTCCTCCCCCTCCTTCTCCTGCTTCTTCCTCTCCTCCTCCTCATCCCTCTCCTCTCCCTTCCTCTCCCCCCTCCTTTTCCCTCTCCTTTCTCCCTCTCCTCCTCCTCCCTCCCCCTCTTTCCCTCCTTCTCCCTCTCCTTTCTCCCTCTCCTCCTCTTTTCTCCCTCTCCTCCTCTTTTCTCCCTCTCCTCCTCCTTCTCCCTCTCCTCCTCCTCCTAGCTCAACCCCTGGAGCAAAGGTCTGGATGGGCTGGGGGTGTCAGGAGCATTGGGGGGGTGTGGGGGGTACCTTTCCCTTTCACAGCAGGGATGGGGAAAAGGAGGCAGGACGATGTCCAACCGCCCCAGCGCCACCCTGCCCGCACCCAGCTGGGTGCCCACGAGGCTCTGACTGACCCCAGCAGCTGGGGGATGCTCTAAGGGGCTGATTTCCACCCTCACCCCCCTCCTCAACCCCCGGGTATCTTCCTCCCCCTCCCCAAGCACCTTCCGGCTCGGAAACCAACACCGCTGCTATTTCGGGCTGGGCGCCAGCCTGTGCCAAGGGCAGGGAGGGGACAGGACGAGGTGGCCAAGGCGGGGGGGGGGGGGACACGACACTCTGTGGCCACAGCTGCCACCCTGCCACGGGGCTGCGCCCCACTGACCACCCTCACCGGGGGAGGAAACCTCCAAATGCCAGCCCTGGGCAGGGAGATCTGGCAGCTCCTTTCAGCCTCCCCGCGCTCGGTCCCTGCTTGCCCATCGCCGGCCCCAGCAGCCTCCAGTTTGCAGCGGGACCTCGAGCTGGGGCTGGGGGTCTCTGAGTCAAGCCCGGCCCAGCAAAGCTCGGCTCTGACTGCAGCGTTTTGGCACCCACTGGAGTCTTGGCTTGTGGTGGCTGGAGCTAGAAACCAGCAGCAGCAGCAGCAGCCCCTGTCCTCCAGCACCACCAGCGGCCCCAGTCCCTCAGCACCACCAGCGGCCCCAGTCCATCAGCACCAGCATCACCAGTGGCCCCAGTCTGTCAGCACCAGCCCCTCAGCACCAGCACCACCAGCGGCCCCAGTCTGTCAGCACCAGCCCCTCAGCACCAGCACCACCAGTGGCTCCAGTCCTTCTGCACCAGCACCACCAGCAGCCCCAGTTCCTCAGCACCAGCACCCCCAGTCCTGCTGCCTGTCTGCTCCACTATTGCCACCCACATTCATGACCCCTTGCTGGTGGGGGCAAAGCCCCCAGCACAGTGACATGGGGGACACAGAGGTTCCTCAGCCCTCCCCATCTTTTACACGTGGAGTGATGGGAGGGGGGGAATTCATCCTGACCCCCAGCCTCCAGGGTGAGATGGCTGGGGAGAGGGGCTGCAGCCTCTCACTTGCCCCTCCTCCCCGTCCAGTGGGCTGTGCCATTTCCCATGCTGGTACCCAGTGGGTGAAGGTGGGGGCTGGGTTTGCACCCCCCGGACCCCCCCCCCCCCCCATTTCCCCAGTTCCTCGAGGTGCAGGTGCTGGGACCTCGAAAGCACGGCCCAGCCTGGGGGGGGGGGGGTCCTGCATGGGGCTGGTGGCTTCCACCAGAAGGGATCCCATGGGTCTGGGCTAAGTTTGGGCAGGGGAGGTGGGCTGCTGCCTGGAGCCCTGCCATCATCCAGCAGGATCAAGGCATAGAGCTGGCATTGGGGCTGCCAAGATTCCCCCCTCCCGCCCTCCCCAACCACTCCAACCCTCCAACTCCCCCCCCACCAAAGGCAGAGGACTGGTGCGCTCATGGCAGGGATGGCACAACGCACCCAGTGAACCCAGCCAAGCTCCTCTTCATCCTGCTGAATGCCTGGGGGGAGGGAGGACACCAAAGAAGGGGAGAAGAGCAAATCAAGGGGCTGGGAAGCTGACGAAGCTCCGGGGAGCAGGGCAGGACCGCGGCGGATCGGCCGCGGCAGGAAGCGAGGCTCAGGCAGCGCCGCGGCCCCGGGGAAGCGGCATGCAAAGGGCGATGGAAAGAGCTGACTCAAACTTGCCCTTACAGGAGGTTGGGGAAAAGAAAGAGAAAAAGAAAGAGAAAAGAAGAAAAAGAAGCAGCAGCAACAGCAGCAGAAAGCAGCAGCGGTGGTGGAGGAGCTGTGCAAATGCTCCCCGAGGTCTGGGTGGGCACTCAGCAGCCCCTGGGGGGACGACACAAGGCTCTGGTCACATCCGTGAGCTAAAACCTGGTGGTGTTCCCCCTCCCCGGGTGCTCAGATCTTCCCTTGGCACGGCCAAGGTGGTTCCCACCGCGGATCAAAACTGGAGCCACATCAAAGGTCCCTAGTGAGGGGCTGGGCTGCCTCTGAGTCGCTGCCTGCCTTGCCACCACCATGTTCCCGGTGCCAAAGCCTTCAGCAGCACCACCCCGGTGGCAAAGCCTTCAGCACCACCACCCCCGGTGGCAAAGCCTTTGCCACCACCATATTCCCGGTGCCAAAGCCTTCGCCAGCACCGCCCCCCGGTGCCAAAGCCTTCGCCAGCACCGCCCCCCCGGTGCCAAAGCCTTCGCCAGCACCACCCCCCCGGTGCCAAAGCCTTTGCCACCACCATGTTCCCGGTGCCAAAGCCTTCGCCAGCACCGCCCCGGTGCCAAAGCCTTCAGCAGCACCACCCCCCGGTGGCAAAGCCTTCGCCAGCACCACCCCCGGTGGCAAAGCCTTTGCCAGCATCACCCCCGGTGCCAAAGCCTTCGCCAGCCCCATTCCCCCGGTGCCAAAGCCCTTGCTGACACCACCTTCCAGTGCCAAAATCTTCACCATCACCAACTCTCCGCGCCAAACTCTTGCCATCGCCAATTCCCAGTGGCAAAGTCCTCACCATCACCAGCTCCCATTGCAGAAACCTTCACCAGCGCCACCTCGGAGTGCCAGCACCAGCACCAGCTCCCAGTGCCAAGGTCCTCACCGGCACCAGCTCCCAGTGCCAAAGCCCTCACCGGCACCAGCTCCCAGTGCTGAAGCCCTTGCAGACTCCCAGCACCAAACCCTTCACCACCACCACCTCCCAGCCCCAAACCCTTCCCCATCCCCATCTCCCACCCCCACCAGCGCCCCAGGCGATGCCAGCCCCGCAGCGGGCAGCCCCGCTGGGCGTTGCTGCACCAGCTCCGAGCTGCTGCGCGGAGCAGAGAGGAAGAAACCAGCAAAAAGAAACATTTCTGGGGGGTTGTTAGTGGTTTTGGGGGGGGGGGGGGGGCTTTATGCACCTCGCTGGCTGCCACACCGCCGGGTCCCCGGGTCCCCGAGCTTCACCCTGCCGGCGGAGCCGAGCCGCAGTCGCAGCTGAAAAGCTGCCGCGGTGCAAACCGCAGGGGCTCGGCCGGGGCACGGGAGGGTGGGGAGTTGGGGTAAGACCCGAAACCATGCACGCCTCGAGTTTATTCTTAACCCCCACCCCCCCACTCCCTTTCTTTATGCTCAAGCTCCAGGGCAGGATCTGGGTCCCCTGGGTTTGGCCCCTGCGGTCTGGGTCTCCTCCTTAGGCAGGTTTGCTTCTGGAGGTCTGGAAGGAGCTGCTGGCTCTTGGGCTGCTCGGGGAGACAGGGTGGGTGTAAGGAGGGGTCCTTGGGTGACTGGAGGGTCTGTCTGGGTGCTGGGAGAGGGGGCTATGGGTGCTCAGACAGCCAGGATGGGAGCAAGGGGCTGGTGGATGCTTGGGCATCCAGACTGGGTGTGGGAAAGGGTCTGGAAGTCCTAGATGGGTGCAGGATGGGGGTCAGTGGTACCCCGAGGTTTGTCCTTGAGTGAACCCTTTGGCATGGGGTGTTGGGGGGTGAGGGAGGATGGGGCCCTGGGGCAGGGGAGCCAGGGGACACAGGGAGCTGGGTGTGAAGAGGATCCTAGGGGACATGGGACCCTGGGGACAGAGAGAGAAGGGCCAGGAGGAACCCAGGTGCAACAGAAATGTGAGGGGCAGCTGCCTGCAGACCTGCCCAGGGCCAGGAGTGCAGACCCAGAGGGGCAGTGTTTGCTGGGGGGAGGGGGCAGTGGTGCCCGACCTGCCCAGCCCTACCTGCACCCCTGGCAGTGCACAGGGGGAAGCTGCCAGCTTCCTGAGCTGCCTCCTCTCTCAGTGCCAACCCAGCCACAAGAACCACAGAGGAGTGGGAGACTGGCAGAGCCCCCCCCCAGGGCTGCATGGCACAGCTGCTCAGCATGGCACAGTGGCATGGTGTGGCTGCACAGCATGTGTGGCACGGTGCCACACGGCTGCATGGCAGAGCTGCACTGCAGGGCTGCACAGCCATGCCTGGCATGGTGGCATGGCACAGCTGCTTGGCATGGCACAGTGACGTGGAATGGCTGCGGGGCACAGCCACACAGCCTGGCATAGGTGCATGGCACAACTACCCAGCTGCTTGGCACAACATGGCACCGCTGCACCACTGCCTCCAGCACCTCTGAGCTGCCACCCAGGCACTGGGCTTCCCCTGTCCCAGCCTGTGCAGAAGCAGCAGCTTCTGGCCTGGGCAAACCATCCCTGAGTCCCCTCAGAAAGGCAAAGCCAGTCCTTGTGTTCCCCAAAATACAGGGGCAGCACTGGCACCCCCAAACCAAAGCCATCTGTGGCACCCCCAAACCAAAGCCATCCGTGGCACCCCCAAACCAAAGCCAATCCTGGCACCCCTCAGACCAAAGCCAATCCTGGCACCCCTCAGACCAAAGCCAGCCCTGGCACCCCTCAGACCAAAGCCAGCCCTGGCACCCCTCAGACCAAAGCCATCCATGGTACCCCCCAATCCAAAGCCAGTCCTGGCACCCCTCAAACCAAGGCCAACCTTCACCTTTGCCAGATCCAAGCCCAGCCCTCGTGTCCCCAGAGCTGTCCCCATGTCCCTCCAGAGGGGCAAATCCATCCCCTCTGTCCCCCAAGCACAAAGCCACCCCCGGTGCCCCCTCCAAAGGCAACACCACTTGTGCCCAAAGACCCCCCCCAGCGCCAGCTCCTCTGTCCCCCCAAAGGCCAACACCGGCCCTGGTTCTGCAGCAGGGGGCAGGAATTCCCCTCTGCGGTGGGGGGGATGGTGAGGCCCGGGGGGCGGGGGGGGGTTGTCCATCGAAATCTTGCCCTTGAACCCCCAAGAGTCATGGGGGGGACAGAGGGAGAATGGGGACCTGCGTGGGAAACTGGCAGGAAGTGATTTGTAGTTCGGATGAGTGGGTGTGGGCCGGCGTGGGCCAGCGTGGGCCGGCGTGTCAGAGCCAGGACAGAGGGGCAGGAGTGGTGCCAGGGGGACAGATCCCAGCACCCCACCAGTTTTAGCCTGCTGACCCCAGTTGCCCCTCGGGCTCAGCTCCTCTCCGTGGGGGGCACCAGCCCTGAGAATCCAGCGCGGACCCACAAGCTGGGGCACCGCCATCCTCAGGTGGGACAAGAGGCATCTCCTGCCCTGCCCCAGACCCTCCCCCAGCCCGGTGGGTGCCTGTTATGGGGCGCACCCCCCCCTCCCCCCGAAGCCCTCACCGTGGGGTTTTTCCTGTCTCGGCAGCGCTGCAGCCTGGCCCTGCACACAGGAGCTTGCAAAAGCAGCTCGGGGTTGGGGCAAACGGATGTGCTGTGGCTCTGACTCTGACATCTCCCCAGGGCTGCCTTTGCTGTGACCCCCCTCCAGCACACAGCACATCACCCTCTCAGCCCCCAGCCCCTTTGCAGAGCTGCTGTGGGAGGATGGAGCTGGAGAAAGAGCCCCAAAAGCTCTCGGGTTTGGGCTGGGAGTCGATGGCAGAGCCCGGGCGTGGAGCGGGGTAGAAGGGATGGGGTCTTGGGGGCCCACCCCAAGTTTCCGACCCCTTTAACACCACCTCCTGAGCCACCCTGAGGCAGTGGGGATGGGCACTGCCAGGCACTGCCCCTGAAACTGCCACCAGTGGCTGGGAAAGGAGAGGAGGGGAGCAAGAGGATGAATCTGAGGAGGTTCATGTCGGAGCTGAACGACGGCGAGCGAGGAACAGCCCTTTGGGGAGCCCAGCACCCTTCTGCCTCCTTGCCCCACGCTGGGGACACATCAGCCCAGCTGTGCTGGTGCCAGTTTGCTGCTGAGTGACCCCAAAACCCTGATGGGGGGAACCACCGAGCCCCCAGCCCTTTTGCAGAGCTGCTGTGGGAGGATGGAGCTGGAAATAAGAGCCCCAAAACCTCTTCGTTTCAGGCTGGGAGCCAACGGCAGAGCCCAGCCGTGAAAGAGGGTAGAGAAGATTGAATTTTGGGGGGGGATACCCCCAAGTACCACCTCCTGAGCCACCCTGAGGCAGAGGGGATGCCAGGTAGTGCCCCAGAAGCTGCCACCTTGGCTAGGAAAAGAGAGGAGGGGAGCAAGGGGCTGAGTTCGAGCAGGTTCCTGCCGGAGCTGAACCATGGCGGGCGAGGAGCAACCCTTTGGGGTGCCCAGCACCCATCCAGCCTTTGGGCCAGCGCTGGGGACACCTCACCCCAGCTCTGCTGGTGCTGGTTTGCTGCTGAGTGGCCCCAAGCCCTGAAGGGGGTGGGGTGGGGGGCTGGAAAACAACCCCCAAGCCTGGGAACGGCCGTGGCAAACCAAGCGACCTTAACGTGCTCAGACTTCCAACACATTAAGGCAGGTTGGGGCTCAGCATCGAAGCGACACTGCCGGTCTCAGCCCAGGGACAGCAAAGGGCACGGAACATGGCTGCTGGCAGCCACGGTGCTGGGCACCCCACACACACCCACCCAGGGCGAGGGGATGGCAGCAGCGTGGGGGCTCTGCCACCTGCCCCATCGCCCCCTGACCACGGAGCCACAGCAGCTCAGTCTGGAGGGAGCTGAGCCTTGCACACCCGACCCTGCCATGCTCATCCTCCTCATCCCAGAGACTTCCCAAGCAGCAGCTGGGGGCTGCCCCCACACACACACACACATACACATCAGCCCAGTGCCATGGGGCTCATGGCTGGCACCGGCGTTTTGGGGTCTCCTTGCCCCGAGATGGAGCAGTTCTGCAACCACCCAGAGGCTGCCTCTCCCCAACCCCTTCCAGACTGAGCTGTTGGTGGAGGTGGGGTGGACGTTAACCCCACCCCCCCAAATCCCCCAGCCCTAAGGACCCGCAGCCTGTGAACACCTCGGGTGGGTGGCAGCACGGAGGGCACAGCAGGTGCCCGGCCACGGCGTCACCAGCAGCTCTTTGGGCACGCAGGACGGTGCCGAAGTGCTGCACCCTTCCCTGGGCACATGTGGGGCACTCCTGGGCTCTGCCTGCCCCGTGGAGCAAGGGGGGGGGTGGGGGGGTGGATTTCCATCCCGGAGGGGAGGACAACAAGTAGAGGGGGTGCCACACACCGACCCGCTGTGCCCGTGGGGTGCCCGGGACCGCTGCCACCCTCCTGGGCCTCCTGCTACTTGTTGCTGTGCTGGGCTTGAGAGGCAGCCCCTGGGTCCGGGACGGATAAATGCTTCCTGCAGCCCACCCCCGGCACTGGCACCATCCCCACGAGCTTCCTGGCACCCAGATACGGGAGGTCCGCACCCCTCCTTCCCGCCCTGACACGGATGGGGCCCCCCCAAAACTTCTTTGTCCCCTCAACTCCCCTAGACAACCGGATTCGATTTGGGGGGCTGGGGGTGTCTGGTTTCCTTTGCTCCCCCACTTCTTCCCTCTGCACAGGCAGACAAACGTCACCCCAACCCCGCAGGGTTGGGGACCCTCCTTTCACAACCCCCTCTCCCACGGGCAGATGGGGTCCCACAGCCCCCCACACACCCCCTCCAGCTTTTTGATGAGCCAAGGAGGGAACCTCTCCGGCCTCACCATGCCAGCCCCCCACCCCCCGCCCTTCCCGTATCTCCCCCAGCCTGTTCCGCACCCCCTACCTGTATCCCTGCTCACATCAGACCCCCACCCACTGTCCCCCAGCGCCCGCGCGGGTCCCGGTGCTGCTGCACGTTTCCATCCCAGTTCCCTGCCGGTCCCCCTGCCCTGGTGTCCGTCCCCTAGCCCCCCCCTCTCCCCCCCCATCCCCGTGTCGGTGTCCCCCCTCCCCCGCGGCTCACCTGCCCTGTTTGGTGATGATCATCTCGGTCTGGTGCTTGTGGAACTTGGCCCAGAGCGGGTAGTTGTTGAGCATCACCTGCACCTTCCCGGCTGCCCGGTAACCGGGCAGGGCACAGAGCGGGCCGGAGCGAGGGCACAACGGGGCAGCCCCGGCTGGGCTATAAGCACCCTCCGCGGCCCCGTAAAGCTCCGCACCCGCGTAACCTTCCACCGCGTAACCCTCGACCGGGGCGGCGGGAGGTGGCGGCGCCCGGTAAGGCGGACACGGTCCCAGGAACCGGCCGCCGAAAGCACCGGGAGTACCGTAAGGTAGCGGAGGGGGGCTCCAGGCTCCGGTCCTCCCCCATCACCGTAGTAAGCAGCGGCGGCGGCAGCGTCCCGGGGACCCGGTGGCTCCTTGGCGAAGCTGGCGGTGCCGGTGAGCATGGGGGCGGCGGGGCTGGGGGCTCCGGTGCCCGGCTCCAGCGCTCCCATGTACGGGAGGGGGGGGGGGGGGGGCACCGGCCCCGTTCAGCCGCTCATGGGGGCGGCCCCGGGAACCGGAGCCGGGCTTCTTTCAGCGGTGCCCACCTCGCCGGGTTCCCATCGCCCCCTCCATGCCCGGTAATCCCGGAGTAGGAAGGATGATGATGGGGAAGGGAGGGGGCGGGCGGGGGGTGGGGGTGGGGGTGTGGGGAGGAAGGGAGGAGGAGGAACAACCAGGGCGGCCCGGGGAAAGCCAAGGGGGAGGAGGAGGGCAGAAAAAAAAAACTCCCAACCCCTCCACAAAAAAAAAGAGAGAAAAAATCAAATAAAATCCCCAAACACCCTAAAAGTGCCGCCGGAGGGAGAAGGAGGGGAGGGGTGTGGGGGTGTGGGGCCTTCGTGCCCCGCCGCTGCCGGTAGCGCTGCCGGTGCCTCAGCCGCTCCACCTGCCCATCCCCGTGGCTCCGCGCCTCTTATCCAAAGAAGTGACACCGCCGAGGGAGCTCCGCCTCCCCCCAGCCCCCACCCCCTCCACCGGCGGAGGCGGCCCCCACCGGGGCGGGGGAGAGGGAACGGGGCGGGCCCGGGGCGGGGAGCGCGACACGAGGGGAGCAGGACACGCGGGGAGGAGCTGGGGGACACGGAGCGTGGGAAGGGGATGGGGGACACCGGGGACACGGGATGTGGTAGGGGATGAGGGGACACGGAGCGTGGGAAGGAGATGGGGGGACACGGGCAGACGGGGGGCACTTCGGGGGGGGGGTGGTGGGGAGGTGGGAGGGGATGGGGGACATGGTGGGATATGGAGCGTGGGAGGGCACGGGGAGACATGGGAGGGCTTGGGGGGCATGAGACACTTGGGGGAGTGGGGAGGCAGGAGGGGATGGGAGGACACGGGTGGGGGACACCAGGGGACACAGAAGGTGGGAGGGGAAGAAACGATGGGGGAGAGGATGGGGGACACGTGGGAAGATGGGGCTCTGGGGGGGAGCAGGGAAATGGGAGGGGATGGGGGGGACACAGGGCAGGAGTGGGGACATGGAAGGGAACAGACACACTGTGGGGACACTGTGGGGACACTGTGGGGACACACAGGGCATGGTGCGGCCAAGGGGACAGTGCCGGGGCCCACGATCCTGCCTGCCGTTCGGAGCTGTGGGGTGACACAGAGGCCACTTCACTCCTTGTCCCCTTCCCTCCTCCCTGGACTCTTCGTTAATTCCTTAATTAGCCTCTTGCCGGGTGCAGGGTGGGCCCTGTGAGGGGGGAACCTCCTCCTCCCCTGGGGAAAACCAGGGCAGCCCCAAACTCGGAGTGCCCACTGGCTGGCACTGGTCCCCACTGCACACCCTGGGGTCAGCGTGGGCAGGATGTGGCTTCAGCACCTGGGAACCAGCCTGGGGGGGTCTCTGTCCCCTTCTGCAGGCTTTGGGGTGCTCCAAGTTCCCCGAGGAGCTCCGCCAGGCTGTGCCCACCCTCCGCGCCCACTCCTGTGCCCACCCCGAGGCCAGGCCTTCCCAGCACCTGCCCTTGACCCTGCTGTGCCCGGGGAAGTCCCTGTGCCCCTGCAGCCAGCACGCTGGCATTTGGCTCTGGAGGAGCTGCTTCCCCTGGCAGCTTCCCAGCTCGGCGCCCGTCAATATTTTCCATTCCCAGTGGGACAGTGCCGCGGGAGGGTGGGGGACGGCTGGGGGACGGCTTGGGGACGGCTGGGCAGCGGCTGGGTGGCGGCTGGGCGACGGCTGAGTGCCACCCTGCACCCAAGTGCTCCCTCCCTCGTCGCGGCAAAGGATGAGCGATGCCGCCACCGGCCCGCGGGGTCCAGGCTTGTCCTGTGGCCACCCCCTGCCCCAGGACCCCACTGGGGATGGGAGCTGGTGGGAAGAAAGGGGCACGCGGGGGTCTCTATCAAATTCCACAGATAAAGGCTCCATGGCTCTGGGGGGGGTGTCACAGGGGATGGTGCTGCTGGGGGGGGGGGGGCAGTGGGAGTGGGTGAGGATGGGGAAATGGACAGGGATGGGGATGGGGAAAGGGACAGGGATGGGGACAGCAATGGGGAAAATGGATAAGGGTGGTCCAGGGGTGGAGATAGGGATGAGGATGAGGATGGGGATGGGGAAAGGCACAGGGATAGGGACGGAATGTGGAGGGGACAGGGATGAGAATGGGGACAGGATGTGGCTGGGACAGGGGTGGGGACAGCGACAGGGACAGGATAGGGATGGGGACGCGGCTGGGGCCGGTCCCAGGGATGAGGCCAGCTCGGCTTCCCCCACGGAGGGGTCTGGCTGGTGGGGCAGGAGGAAACGGAGAGTTAAGGATGCACAGGAGGGGTGCGGGTTGCGGCCCGGCCGTGGGGGGTGGCTGGATGTGACCCCCCCGTGTCCCCACGCTGAGTCAGGGTGGTCTCCAGGGGGTTGTGTATTGCCCAGCAGACAGAGCTTAGCAGCCATTGGGTTGGCCTTTCACCGGTGCCATTGTTCAGAGGGGTCCCCAGGCTGCAATCTCTATGCAAACCCCCACCTTTGATGACCACTACCACCCCCCCGCGGCCCCCTCCCCTGCTTTTCCGGCTCCCTGCCAGCTTCTCCCGGCTCTAATCCCCTGGGAGTGAGTGGGGGAGCGGAGGGAGGCAGTGCAGTGGGAGCAGCCCCTTCCCCATGCCCACCTCTGCTCCGGGTGGGCACCACCACGCACAGACACATACACACACACGCGTGGGCACCCCTCCCTGGGACCCTGTACCCCAGGGCACAGCCTGGCAGCTGTGTTGTGTCCCCCTGCTGTGCACCCCTAGGCTGCCAGGTCACTGCCAAGCCCCTCGTAACCCACCAAGAGGAATCCCCCCCGGAGTTCCCAAGTGAGAAGAAAATGGAAAACAAGGAAATTTCCAGAAAAAATTTCAAAGGGGGGGGGGGGAGAGGGGGAGCATGGAGGGGGGGGGGGGAAGGCTCATTAACGTTTGGGGGGGGGTTGAAGCAAGTGCTGCAGCACATGTGGCCCCCTGACGTCAAGATGTGCTAATTCATTCCAGTTATACCATCGCCGGCGAGGATAAATTCACAGCACACACACACACACACACACACACACAACCCCCCCGGGCCCCCCCCCCCGCTGCGAGCTCAGCCGCCGCGGCCACCCAGACGGGTGCCAGGCTCACCAGCAGCCCCACTGTGCCCACGGCTGGGGACCTGCCACCATCTCCCCCCGCTCCGTCCCCCTCCCCGTCCTCCCGCCGCGTCCCTCCTCCGTATCCCGGTCCTGGATGGTGCCCGCGGTGGGGTTTGGTGGGGTGAGGGAAGGAGAAGCGGCTCTGTCCCCCGTGTGTCCCCCTCCCAGGATGTCACGTCCTTGAGCCTTCCCCCCTCCGTGGTAAAGTGACACCGGGGACGCTGCCCTCCCTGGGAGACTCAGCAGGGCTCCTGGAGAGACGCTTGTGACAAGTGTCCCTGCGCAAGGGAGGACTTGCTCGGGGCCGGGAGGCAGAGGCGAGCTGGGAGCTGTGTCCTGGCTGTCACCTTGAACAGCCTCTGCTGGTCCTGCCTGCCGCTGGCGGGGAGGCTCCGGGGCGTCCTCCGCTGGCATTCAGGCTTGGTCCCCTCCAACCCACCCCGCCCCGGGATAGGAAGATCTCTGTGCCGAGACGCCTGAGCTCAGCCCGCCCCGCCACGGGTAGCGAGGGAGCACCGGGATTTGGGGGTGCAATCTGCCCTGCAAGCCTGTCCCTGGAGGGCAGGAGCCCTGTGGCCTCCGCGGGGGCCAAACTCAAGCCCCGCGCCTCAGTTTCCCCTCGAGGGAGGCTGGTGCCACAGGGCGCTCGGCACGTCTGGGCATCCCTGAGAACGCGGGGCTGGTGGCCGAGGGTGTCGGAGTGTGCCCCCGTACGCGGTCCCCGCTGGTCACCCATCTGGTTTCCGGTGCTCACCGAAACGGCGGCACCCACCGAGGCGCCGGGGAGGAAGCGGCAGAGGCTGCAGGATCCGCCCCGCGGGCCGGGGCCGCACTTTGTCGCCTCGCAGGCTCTGTCCCGCAGGCCACATCCCTCCCGAGGCAGCCGCAGCATCTAGCCCGGGCCCGTCCCCGGTGGGATTTCCAGTGTCCCCCAGCCTGAGACGAGCCCCAGCACCGCCCCGTGCCTCAGTTTCTCCTCCCGTGGAAGGAAGGAGCAGCTCCAGCCCTGGGGGTCTGCAGCACGCGATGGGGATCAGAGCATTCGCACGGGGACCACCCTGGACGACCCCTGCTCTGTGCCGTGCCTCCTTCCTGGCACCTCGCTGCCCCCTGGGCATCACCCTGAGCGACCCCAGCACCAAACCCCTGAGCAGGAACCGACCCCGCGGTGCAACCTCTTGCACCGCTGTCCCCAAGAGCCAACCCACGCCCCCCACATCCTCCTGTCCCCCAAACCCCGCATTTGCCTCACGTCCTGCTGTTCCCCGAGGCCCCCTTGTCCCCAAGCGCCCCTCCAGCCCAGCCCCCAGGCAGATGCTGGTGCCGCTGGGGGTGGGGGTGGGTTACTTTTTTGTCCCAGCAGGAATTTGTCTGCTTTTTGGGGACCGAGGGCGAACTTTGGGGCGAGAGATTCTTTCAGCAGCGTTTTCTGCTTTCATTATTAAAGCGGCTCAAAGGCACCAGGCACCCGCGGGGGCTAAATTTGGTCTCAGGGAAAACCAAAACGACTCCCCCGCCCCGGAGGAATTTGCATCTCGCTGCCGCTCGAAGGCAGAGCGGTGCTCAGAAGCTGGTTCGATGCAAACCGCAGCTCGGCCGGGCCCGGCCGGCCACCTGCTACCCACCCTGGGGACATCCCAGAGCACCCCCAGACCCGGGGCCACATCCTGCACCTGGCTGCATCCAGCTTTGGGTGCTTTGCAAGCCAGGGATGGAAGGGTGGTGGTGAGATGGGTCACTCCTTGGTGCATCCCAGAGTGGAGCGATGCTGCTGAGCCCCACCCTGCCCCGCAGCTCCCACCCTGCCAAACCCCACCCCGCACCCCCAGCCAGGCCACAGCACCCTGGGTGTCCCCCCCCAACTTGTAGCCAGGTGCCACCAGCGGGTCCCACGCCAGCAGCAGCGTCCTGTGAGTCACAGCAGGCAGGGGAAATCGAGTCACGGGGTGGTAACGAGTGGGCACCGAGGCTAGGTGGCCAGTCTGGGGAGGGGGGAGTGGGGGAAGGGGGCTCGGTCCCAGTCCTCCCCACATCGCCGGTCTCCACCCTGCGCCCCCGCACTGCCACCCTCCTCCTTCCTGCCCCAAACCGCCGCAGGCGGCCGCCGCGCTCCACCCCGGCCCCTCGGCAGCTTTTGGCGGTGGGGGGAAAAGCCCCGGCGGGAGGTGGGGGGCAGGGGGCGGGGGAGGTAAGGAGGAGAGTGGGTGGCCCACGGCGAGCCTGTCCCACCATGGGGCTACCTCTGAGCACCCTCAAAGCATCTCCCCAGCTGCTGAGGTGATTGCCGAGCAGCTCTGGGAGGATGCTCAGCACCTGCCGCTGCTGCTGCTGGACCGACCCCGCTGGAAAAGGAGCACCCATGGGTGCTGGGGATGGATGCTGGGTGCTGCCAGGGCCAGGCTTGGGCCAGCCGAGGGTGACAAGTCGGTGGCAGGTCCCGGAGGGGGAAGGGGGGGTCAGCGGTCGAGCAGACGGCTCCTTAATCTCGGGGAAGGAAGCGGCTCTGGTTACGGAGCTGCCCTCGGTGTAAAAGGAGAGGGCACAGGAAGAAAAGTCATTAACATCGTTCCAGCTGCCATCCAAAACCCTCCCGCTGCCAACCCCCGCACCCCCACGCCCCCGCTGCCACCACTGTCACGGCCACGATCCCGGCAGGGGTCCTGCCACGGAACTCCCCGCCCCACCCCCGGCCCCGTTTCCCATCCCGGGGCTGGGTCCCACTTCAAACGCCAGCGCCCGGAGTCCCGGGATGCCGCCGCGAACCCCCCCGCCCCGGGGGTGCTGCTGCGGGTCGGATCCTGCCCGCTGAGCCCCAGGAGGCTGGACCGCAGTTTGGCTCCGGTCCCTCCTCCTCCTCTTCCTCCGTGGGAGCCTGCGTGGGAGGCGGCAGCGTGCAGAGGGCAGCTTCTCACCGCCTCCCTGGCCGGGTGCCACCCTTGCCACCTTCCCCGGGGTGCCACCGCAGCTCCCTGCACGGGGCGGGAGAGCCAGGGAGCGGTGTGGGTGTGCAAGGGAAGGGCTGTACGTGTGCAAAGGGGGGGGTCAGGGTTGGTTCCGTGGGTGTGCAAGGGGCTGGGGTGTGCGTGCAAGGGGCTGGTGCACGGGTGAGTGCGCAAGATGAGCGTGAGCAAGTGGGCAGGGGTGTAAAGAGGGTGCTGGTGTGTGCATGGGTGTGCAAGAGAACCTCTGGGTGTGCGAGCAGAGTGTGTAGAAGGGGCTGAGAGGGTGCTGGAGTGTGCAAGGGTGTGCAAGAGAACGGGCAGCGTGCACAAGAGGGAGGAGCTGATAACTCCATGGTTGTGCAAGAGCGGGGTGTGCACCACGGGTGTGTGTGCAAGGGGGTGGTGCATGGCTGAGTGTGCAAGAGGCTGGGGTGGGTGTGCAAGGGGCCTGAGAGGTGCCTGGGTGTGCAAAGAAGCTGTTGCATGGATGAGTGTGCAAGGTGAAGTGTGAGCAGTGGGGGTGAGATGGCGCTGGGGGCCCCCTGGGCGTGCAAGGAGCCAGGCTGGGTGTGCAAGGGGGGTGTGTGTATGTGTGTGTGATGCATGCGCGGGGGGGGTGGCGGTACACGGCTGGGTGTGCAAGGGAGGTTGTGAGAGGCGGTGCTGGGGTGAGGGGGGGGGGCTCCCGGGTGTGTGAGGTGTTGGGGGGGTGGGAGGGGGTGGTGTAGAGTCCGTTTCACCCCCCCAGCCCTCGCCCCGCTCCTGTTCGAGGAGATTTGCTTCAGCAGGAGCCAGATCCCCGGTGAAGGGCTGCAGCTCCCTGGGGAGGGCCCGGGGGCCGGGGGCTGCAGCCCCTGTCCGGCTGGTTTAGCTTGACAGGGGCGTGTGGGGCTTGGGGCTCAGGCCCCCGGCCCTTCCTCTTCGTCAGCGAGAGGCGAAGGCTGGGGAGTGATGTGCTCTGACCGGGCAGGGGGGCGGCAGGCGAGACACGGGCTACAGCTTCTGACAACGGCGTGCGGCCCCCGCGGGCACGCGCGTGGGGGGGATCGCTCACCCCACTGCCGCCGCCCTCCCCACAGCCCCCGTCCAGGCGTCTGGCCACGGGAGGGGTCCCCTGGGCTCGGCGGAATGGGTGAGGTGGGGACATGGGGGGAGCTGGACCCTTGTAGGATGGGGCTGAGGATGCTCCAGCCCCGGAGGAGTGAAGGTGATGTTGGGATTCTGCCCCGTGGGGACCAATCCTGACCCTTCAGGTCCCCAGCCTGTCCCGCAGGGTCCTGTCCTGCCATCGAGGGTCTCATCCTGCCCCTTTTAGGTCTCCATCCCATCCCGCAGGGTCCTGTCCTGCCTTCAGGGGTCTCATCCTGCCCCTTTAGGTCTCCATCCCATCCTGCGGGGTCCTGTCTTTCCACGGAGGGTCTCATCCTGCCCTTTTAGGTCACATCTTGTCCTTCAGAGTCCCAGATGGGTCCTCAGACCCTTCCACATGGGATCCTATCCTTCCTCAGAGGGTCCAATCCGGTCCCATCAGGTCCCACACAGTCTTGCAGGGTCTGACACGGCTCTAGAGGGTCCAATCCTGCCCCACTGGGTCCCAACAGATCCCATACGGTCCTGCAGAGTCTGCCATGGCTCTGGAGGGTCCGATCCTGCCCTGGAGGGTGGCAGGGACCGGGGGAGGCAGCCGGAGGCAGGGCAGCGCTGGGGACGGACACTCGCTGCGTGCCAAACACCAGAGCCGGGAGTTAAAAATACCCTGGGGGGCCCTGCCGACGGAAGTGGAGGTGTCGGCACCGGCTGCTCAGGGCTGGAGGTGGGGGGCGGGGGGGCCACACTCTTGTATCCTGACCCCCCACACACACACTGAAGACCCCCTCCGCCCACCCCTGAGACCCCCACCAAAGCTTCCGCTGAGTGCCCGGCGCGCAGGGCCCGAGAGCCCCCGATAAAGCACAGGGGAGGGAGGGAGGCTCAACGGCACCCAAGCATCACGGCGTGTGGGTACAGGGGGGGGGGGAACACCCCCAGCCCACCCACCCATTGGCACGGCCCAGACCGCGGCGAAGGGACCCTTTGGGCAAATCCAAAGTGACAAATGACGCCCGGGCAGCGTTAATTGATGTGACGCGGGGCTGACACCGCGCTCGCACCCGGGGCCGGCGCCCGGGAAGGGAAGATAACAGCGAGGGGAGGGGATGGGGCGGGGGGGGGGGACACACACATACACGCACACCGCACACACACACACACACACACACCACACACAGAGTAAATAAATCCCCCATCAGATGTTAAAAATAGGTCAGGGGGAAGGAGCTGGGACCGGTTTCAGTTCAAAGGAGCTGCCCCCTGGGTCCTGGCTGAGGCGGGGGGGGGGGGGTGGGGGGCTGGAAAGGGAAGGAGGGGCCAGGTGGAGATGGGGAGGGAATGGGGGTGGGACGTGCTGTCAGCATCGTGGCTCTCTTGGGGTGGTGGGAACCCAGAGGACCTGGCTCTGTTGGGGTGGTGGGACCCCATAGAACCTGTGTCTGTTGGGCTGGTGGGACCCCAAAGCCATAGAACCCATCTCTGTTGGGCTGGTGGGACCCCAGCCCCATGGAACCTGCCTCTGTTGGGCTCTTGGGACCCCAAACCCATAGAACCTGCCTCTGTTGGGCTCTTGGGACCCCAAACACATAGAATCTGCCTCTGTTGGGCTCTTGGGACCCCAGCCCCACAGAACCTCTCTTTCTTGGGGTGGTGGGACCCCAAACCCATAGAACCTGCCTCTGTTGGGGTGGTGGGACCCCAGCCCCACAGAATCATGACATCACAGAACCACCTGGCTGGAAAAGACCTTTAAGACCAAGTCCAGCCATAACCAATGATCTCACAGCCATTAGACCATGCCCCAAGTCCTTTCTCATGCTCGAGGATCCCATGGAATGGGTTGGGCTGGAAAAGACCTTCAAGATCACCCAGCCCAAGCCTTAACCCAGCGCTGCCCCAGGGCACCACCAAACCAGGGCCCTCAGCACCACATCTCCAAGGCTTTGAGACCCCTCCAGGCATGGGAGCTCCAGCACTGCCCTGGGTGGACTGGGCCAGGCCTCGACAGCCTTCAAGGGGAAGAAATTGTTCCTCATGGCCGACCTAAACCTCTCCTGGTGCCACTTGAGGCCATTTCCTCTTGTCCTGCAGCTTCTTCCTTGGGAGAAGAGACCAACCCCGACCTGCCTCTGACCCCTTTTCAAGTCCCACCTGCCCCAAAACTGCTTCCTCTGAAAGGTGAAGGGTTGGGGGTCCCACCAGGTTGCTCCCTCCCTGGTACCAGCAGGGCCAGGTTTGGTCCCATCCCCGGAGACAGCTCAAGCTCGGAGTTGCTGCGGCCCTGAGCAGCCTGATCCAGTTGGGAGATGCCCCTGCTGACTGCAGGGTGGGGGTTGCACAAGGTGACCTCGGAGGGTCCCTTCCAATAGGATGCAATCTGTGATGATTCTGTCCCCAAAATGCCCCTTTCCCAGCTCTGAGCCACCTAGGGGGCTTCTTTTGGTGGGGGGAGGGGGAGGGAAACCCTGAAGTTTTCCCTGCTGGAGCTCAGGGCAGGATTGCAAAGGGGACCGTGGGGTTGTGCTTCCCCCCCCCCCCCCCCCCCCAAACAGGGGTCCCCTGGTGCCTGTGGTGGCCTCACGCTGGTGCTGGCCGTGGCTGCTGCCCCAGCAGGTCACAGGGAGTTCATGCTGCCAGGCCCGGGCGTCGATGGCCCCCGGGGGCACCTGCCTGGCGCTGGATTTTGGCCAGGGCAGGGCCACCAGCAGGTCACGGCTGTCACTGCCCCGCACGTCCCCACGGCTGCAGTCGGAGGCAGGACCTGCAGCAAAGAGTTAAGGAGCAGCTCCCCCCCGCCCGCCCCGGGGACACGTCTGCTACGGGGCCACCACCACGGCTGGTCACCACCCTGCTGTCCCTCAGAGGGACTTGGAGGGGAGGGGGGACGGGAGGGGACACACAGTTTCAGTCCCTTCTTCCCTCTGCTCCATCCGCAGCAGCTCGCAGCATCGCCCCCCTCCCCATCCCCCCGCCCTGCATCCCACCCTGGTGGCAACTGGGGACAAGGGGTGCCAGGGCACGGGGGAATTTGGGGGGTGGGGGGTGTTTGTTTTTCCTCTAGATCCCCACTCTCTCCCCCTCCCCTCTTTGGATGCTCGATCCGGGTGACCCCGAGTTTAACCCCACTTACGGCGCCGGCAGACGCTGCCCCCGACACAGATGGGTTGTGACAGCCGAGAAGTGCCCCCGGGCTGGCACTGGCGAGGCGCTGGCCTTGGTAGAGGTGGTGCGTGGAGGGGGGAGGACGCAGGCACAAAGCCCATGTCAAGGCGCGTTGGCTCCGTCACCTCCCCGCAGCGAGGCGGCGGGTCCCAGGCTGGCGCCGAGCCGGCAGCTGCCCAGGGGGTGCCCGGTGGCACTTGTCTCTCTGCAGCATCTGTGATGGCGCTGGGCACATGGCAGCCAGGGCTCTCTCTGTGTGTGTGTCCCCCTCCCAGCTGTCATCTGAGGCCGTGGACCCCCTGATGGTTGGGAATGGTGAAGCAGGGGGTGGGGAGGGAGGAGGGGGTGGCACAGAGGGATGCTAAAGAATTGATGCCATCGTGGGGATGAGGGAGGACACTGGGGTGGCTTGGCCAAGAGGGGACCTGGCACATCCTGGGGGTGAAGGGCAGGAGGTAGTCAGGGACTGCAGAAGCCACTACTGTGTCCCCCCACCCACCCCCACCCCCCAGCTCCAAGCTGTGGGGTGAGGCACATGTGAAAGCCTAAAGCTTCTGTCACCCCAGGAAGAGCCTCTGCCAGAGGGCAGGCAGCTGCCAGCACATGGGTGGCACTGGGACCAGCAGTGAGAGCTGGAGCTGGCAGCCGCTGGCAACTGCTGCCTGCAGGGCAGGAGAGCCAGGGTGATGCAGGCACCCCGGGGGCAACGGGGGCACCTCAGGGTGATGTAGGGACCGAGCACCCCAGGGGGATGTGGGGCACTCCAAGGTGATGTAGGGACCAAGCACCCCAGGGGGATGTGGGGCACTCCAAGGTGATACAGGGACCGAGCACTCCAGGGGGATGTGGGGCACCCCAGGGGGATGTGGGGCACTCCAAGGTGATACAGGGACCGAGCACAGGGTGTTCCAGGGGGGAGGGTGATGTGGGCACCCCAGGCAGCCCAGGGTGATGTGGGCACTGCAGGGTGATGCAGGGACCAGGCAGCCCAGGGTGATGTGGGCACTGCAGGGTGAGGCAGGGAAGGCAGCCCAGGGGGTGATGTGGGCACTGCCAGGGTGATGTGGGCAGGGACCAGGCAGCCCAGGGTGATGTGGGCACTGCAGGGTGAGGCAGGGACTAGGCAGCCCAGGGTGATGTGGGCACTGCAGGGTGAGGACCAGGGACCAGGCAGCCCAGGGTGATGTGGGCACTGCAGGGTGAGGCAGGGACCAGGCAGCCCAGGGTGATGTGGGCACTGCAGGGTGAGGCAGGGACTAGGCAGCCCAGGGTGATGTGGGCCCTGTGGGATGATTGAAGGCCTGGGCACCCCAGGGTGAGGCAGGAACCCCAAGATGATGCAAGGCCCAAGCACCCTGCAGTGAGGTGGGCATCCCAGGTTGATGCAAGGACCGGGCACCCTGTGCTGATGCAGGGACCAAGCACCCCAGGGCACCCTGGAGCATTGCTGGCACAAGGTACCCAGCATGCAGGGGTGATGCATGAACCAGGCTGGAATCTGGATGCAGGTACCCAGGGTCGTGTCAGCACCCTGGGGTTGATGTGGGCACCTCGGGGTGCTGTGGGCACCCTTGTGCGGGTGCCAGGCTGAGAAGCTGAAGGGCAGCAGCCCGAGATCCTTTGCAGAAGCCATGAGCTGGGAGCTGAGCTTGTGGGCACCGGCTGTGCCACCTCCACCCAGGGGAGGTTTATCCCTAAAGGGGGTTGGCAGAGCCCCCTGATACCAGCTCGGGGACCCTCGGGGGCAGCTCCTTCACTTCTTATAAATGCCCCCGGCGATGCCCTCCCCTGACACAGCAGCTCTGGGGCTTTGTGGTTACACCCCAGGGCTCCAGGTTTGAGTCACCATCACCAGTTCCACGGCACGGAGAGGACCTTCCCGTGCCCACGGCTGGAAAGAAACCTTCAGCCGCGGCCCCGGTCCCGGCGCTTCCCCCAGCAGCGTTTCCTATAAACCCTGAGCTGCTGGAGAGCTCCTCTGGAGCCCTCCTGGCACCGCAGGGATCCCTCCGTCCCGGCTCGAGGTGATGGCTCGGGGCGATCGGGTTGGAAAGGACCCTCCAAGGGCGTCGGTGATGGCTTTGGGCGATCGGGTTGGAAGGGACCCTCCAAGGGGGGTCTTGTCCACCCCCCTGCAGGCAGCAGGGACACCTCCAGCCAGAGCAGGCTGCTCAGGGCTCCACCAGGTTTATGCTTGGGGGTCTCCAGGGATGAGGGCTTCCACACCCATAGGCAACCTGCTCCGGGTTTCCACACCCTCATCGTGAAGGACTCCTGGTGTCCAAGGAGCTTCCTCCTGGTGTCCAAGGAAGTTCTTCCTGTCCAAGGAGCTTCCTCCTGGTGTCCAAGGAGCTTCCTCCTGGTGTCCAAGGAAGTTCTTCCTGGTGTCCAAGGAGCTTCCTCCTGGTGTCCAAGGAGCTTCCTCCTGGTGTCCAAGGAGCTGGTGTCCCTTCCTGGTGTCCAAGGAAGTTCTTCCTGGTGTCCAAGGAGCTTCCTCCTGATAGCCAAAGAACTTCTTCCTAACCTCCAACCTAACTCTCCCCTGCTCTGCTTTCAACCCCTTGTCCCCTGCGCTGTCCCCACCAGCCCCTGGGAGCTGTCCCTCCCCAGCCTTCCTGCAAGCTCCCCTTCGGGTGTCCAAATGCAGCTCCAAGGCGTCCCTGGAGCCTTCTCCTCTCCAGGCTGAACAGCCCCAACCCTCTCATCCTGCCCTGGTAGGAGAGGTTCCTCCAGCCCCCTGAGCATGGAAGGACGATCTCCATCAACGTCCTTTTGGGCAAGGCGAAGTTGGGGTGAGCGAGGAGCAGCCAGAACAAGACACCAGCTCAGCCCTTCCTGGGCTCCAGGGAGGGGGTCCCCTTTGTTGGCACAAGCAGGCAGGGGGACCCCAGCACACTGCTCTCCTCTGCTTGGAGCTGACCCAAATCGCCCCCCCCCCCCCCCCAGCACATCCCTGGAAGTGCTGAAGACCCAGGAGGGACCTCGACCGCGGCGGGGGAGGGGCGGGGGTGGGTTGGACCTGGATGGTCTCGAAAGCCCCTTCTAACCCAAACCATTTGATGTCCCCGGGGGCTCTTTTTGCCCCCTCCCTCCATGCCACAGCTGCAGGAGCAAGCAGGAGCCACGGAGCAAGAATCGTTTCATTTTTCCCTAAACGCTGGAAACGGCGAGAAAAGGGGGGGAAACCCCCCCCAAAACAACAAAAAACCCCAACCCCAGCCCCCGGCAGCCCTGAAAGCTGGAAAGAGAAACTTTCGAGAGGCCCAAAATAAGGGGGGGGGGGGGGTGGGGGGATGGGGGGTGGGTTTCTGCCGGGGAAAGAGAAAACGAAGCCAGAAAGCTGCGGCGGGGGGAAAGAGCCAGCCGCGACCCGCCGCGAGGGGTCAGGGGCACCAAGGGACACCAGGGCGACATCAAGGGGCATCAAGGGACAATGGCACGGGGCCAGGCGGGCGGTGGGCAAGGAGCTTCTCACACACCCCCCACCCACGCTCCCCGCGCCCCACCCCCCACCCCCCCGGCTGGCTCTAGGGGACGAGGTCCCACGCAGATGCTGCCACATCCCTGGTGCCGCCGGCCTTGGGGCTAGCAGAAGGAGGCAGACCCCAGCCCCCCGCCACGCCGGGAAGTCCCTTCCCCACCCCCGGCCCCCCTCCCAGTACGACCCTCTCTCCTGGATGAGGTGGGGCTGTGCCTTGTCGCTGCGGCCGGGCCGGGCCGGGCCGGGCCAGGCTGGGGACTCGTTCAGTCCAGCAGGGCACTGGACCCCCGCCAAGAGCTCCCAAGCCCCAGCGTGGGTCCTGGCACCCCATAAACGGCAGCAGGACCCTCACGGCAGACCCCTCCCCCCGCCCCCAAAGCAAGGCCACCAGCCTGTGCCAGCCCCCAGCGGGGGTGCAGTGCCTGTGGCAGTGGCAGGGATGCTGTCCCCTGCCCCAGGCAGCGAGGACAGCAGAGCCACATCCCCCCACCCCCCCGCCCCCGCCCCCCACCTCCGCAGCACCCACCCCTGGGGCAGGGCAGCTCCAGATGGGGATTTAAGTGACCAGGAGTGAAGGGGGGGGGAGGATGCCACCCACGGGTGGCACCCTAAGCCCTGCAAAGGTGGTCGAGAGCACCCAGCTGAGCCCCGGGATGGGTGCCCCGGGCAAAAGCCCTGCACCCCGGGGGTCCGGGGGGGCGTGTGTGAGATGAGGGCGAGACCAAAGCCACAACCCAGCGCTGCGGTTTGCAGCACCCCGAGGAGGCAGCAGCACCCGAGCTGGGGGGAAACGGAGGGGGGGGGTTGCCAGAGGAAATGGGGGCCACACACCCCCTCCCCGGGCAGCCCCGCTCGGCCTGCAGCCCCGGGCACTGCGGGGGTAGGGGGCGGGGAGGGAAACTGAGGCACGGAGCTTGCTGGGAGGCTTTGGTGGGGATCTGCTTGCGGGAGGGGGGGGGGGGCTCGCTCAGGGTTTGCTCAGGCAGGGTGGGGGTGAAGCTGGTCAGGGTGCAGAAGGGGTTCGCTGCCCACACCCTACTCAGCCCCAGGACCACAGGCATGGCACAGCCACCGGGCACCGAGCCTCATGCCCACCACGAGCCACCACCAGCGGGGGATGCCCTCCCCCAGTACCATGCCAAGGGCAGCAGCAGCCAGGGAGGCACACACCCCAAATCCAAGGAGCTTGGGACACCCCCCCCCCCAAACTCACTCGAGCATCACCCCCTGGGGACTGGGGACACATCTCCCACGGGTGACACAGCGGCCCCAAAGCCTCCTGTTTCCTCCAGCACGGCCTAGGAGCTGGAAAGGGTTAACGTTTGGTCGTTTGGGGGGAGGGGGTGGGTCGGGGGTCCCCGTCTCCCCCGGCGGGGGGGGGGGGGGAGCCCAGCGGGTCCCTGAGTCAGCGGCAGCCGCCCCCGGGGGGAAAGCAGCGCTGAGCTGGCAGGGGATGAGTAACTGGCACCCGTTTGACATTTATCACGTGATTTCACAAAAAGAGAGAGCAGCTGGGGGGGGGGGCAGAGTGGGCGGCAGGAGAGGGTGGGGGCCAGGCACCCCCCTGTCTGCCACCGACCACCCCCCCCCCCCCCGCCACCCCCATCCCGCTAAGCTGCCAGTCGCACCCGGCGGAACGGGCGGAGAAGGAACCGGGGCCGCGGTGGTGCCGCCCGGGGAGGGGGAGGGTCAGGCCTCAGCCCCACCCCAGCTTGCTGCCCCCCTCCCCAGTCTGCTCCTTTAGGACCCTTAATCGCAGCCCAGTCTGCTCCCAGCGCAGCCTGGCCCCCTCCCCACTCTGCTCCCAGCACAACCTCTCCCCCTCCCCAGTCTGCTCCCAGTACAACCTCTCCCCCTCCCCACTCTGCTCCCAGCACAACCTCTCCCCCTCCCCAGTCTGCTCCCAGTACAACCTCTCCCCCTCCCCAATTTGCTCCCAGCACCTCTCCCCCTCCCCACTCTGCTCCCAGTACAACCTCTCCCCCTCCCCACTCTGCTCCCAGTACAACCTCTCCCCCTCCCCATTCTGCTCCCAGTACAACCTCTCCCCCTCCCCACTCTGCTCCCAGCACAACCCTCCCCCTCCCCATTCTGCTCCCAGCACAACCTCTCCCCCTCCCCAGTTTGCTTCCAGTACATCCTCTCCCCCTCCCCATTCTGCTCCCAGCACAACCTCTCCCCCTCCCCAGTTTGCTTCCAGTACATCCTCTCCCCCTCCCCAATTTGCTCCCAGCACCTCTCCCCCTCCCCACTCTGCTCCCAGTACAACCTCTCCCCCTCCCCATTCTGCTCCCAGTACAACCTCTCCCCCTCCCCACTCTGCTCCCAGCACAACCTCTCCCCCTCCCCATTCTGCTCCCAGTACAACCTCTCCCCCTCCCCATTCTGCTCCCAGTACAACCTCTCCCCCTCCCCAATTTGCTTCCAGTACATCCTCTCCCCCTCCCCAATTTGCTCCCAGCACCTCTCCCCCTCCCCACTCTGCTCCCAGTACAACCTCTCCCCCTCCCCACTCTGCTCCCAGTACAACCTCTCCCCCTCCCCATTCTGCTCCCAGTACAACCTCTCCCCCTCCCCACTCTGCTCCCAGTACAACCTCTCCCCCTCCCCATTCTGCTCCCAGTACAACCTCTCCCCCTCCCCACTCTGCTCCCAGCACAACCTCTCCCCCTCCCCACTCTGCTCCCAGCACAACCTCTCCCCCTCCCCAGTCTGCTCCCAGTACAACCTCTCCCCCTCCCCAATTTGCTCCCAGCACCTCTCCCCCTCCCCACTCTGCTCCCAGCACAACCTCTCCCCCTCCCCATTCTGCTCCCAGTACAACCTCTCCCCCTCCCCAATTTGCTTCCAGTACATCCTCTCCCCCTCCCCAATTTGCTCCCAGCACCTCTCCCCCTCCCCAGTCTGCTCCCAGTACAACCTCTCCCCCTCCCCAGTCTGCTCCCAGCACCTCTCCCCCTCCCCACTCTGCTCCCAGCACAACCTCTCCCCCTCCCCATTCTGCTCCCAGTACAACCTCTCCCCTTCCCCAATTTGCTTCCAGTACATCCTCTCCCCCTCCCCAATTTGCTCCCAGCACCTCTCCCCCTCCCCACTCTGCTCCCAGCACAACCTCTCCCCCTCCCCAGTCTGCTCCCAGTACAACCTCTCCCCCTCCCCAGTCTGCTCCCAGCACAACCTCTCCCCCTCCCCACTCTGCTCCCAGTACAACCTCTCCCCCTCCCCACTCTGCTCCCAGTACAACCTCTCCCCCTCCCCACTCTGCTCCCAGTACAACCTCTCCCCCTCCCCACTCTGCTCTTCTGAGGACCCTTTCTCACAGCACCACATCCCCGTGGGGGTCACCGTTGGTGTTCCACACCCCACCCCCCCCCCCCCAGCTCAGCCCCACTCACACCCTGGGGCTGCTGGTGCCCAGTCAGAGGGTCAGATCCTGCTCAGCCCTGTGCAGGGGCAGCTTTTCCTCTCCCCCCCCCCGGCAGAAGCAGAGATGGAGGGGGTGATAAGAGCCTCTGCCTCCTCGCCTTGCTGCCTCTATCTCCTTCACACCATCTCCCTGTCCCACGGTGGCTGCCAGTCAGCTCCACACCCTGCTCAGGGCTCTGCTTGGGACCGAGCCCCCCCCCCCCCATCTCGACCCCCCCCCCCCCCGCACCTCCTCCTGTCAGCCTTTCCCACACCCCCGGGCAGAGAGGTCAGGGAATGGTCACAACTCATCACCTGGATGCCCCCAGCCAGAGCTGGGACCCCTGGGATCCCACACCTGGGAGGCCTCAAGGGCAGCCAAAAAGTCCCAACCCCCCCCCCCCCCCCCCGAGAAGCACCCCCAGGGGGCACCCCAAGCCCTGTCACCCCTTGTGCCACCCAGCTGAGGCCTGGTGAGATGAATTGGCTCTGCCAGGGCTTCGTGTGCCACCCCCAAGCCCTGTCACCAGCCCTGTCCCCAATCCCGGGGGGACACACACACGCTCACAGTCTGCCCCTCCTCCCTCCCTCCCCCTCCCTCCAAAGGAACCCAAAGAGAGGAGACATCTCTGCCCCCCCCCCGGCATTTTGGGCACTGGAAGGGTTTTATTGGGGTCCCGGTGCAGTGGGGGGCTGCACCCAGCAGAGCCCCCGGGGGTGCATGGGGGGTGCACGCCGTGGCATGGGGGGGGGACATGCAGCGCTGAGCAGCTCGGTTTTGGGGGGGAGGGGACAGTGCTGTGGACCCCCCTCTGTCCCGGCAGCTTTGAGGTAGATTGAACGTGGGGGGAGGATGGGGGAGGGCTGAGGGGCAACAGGGGTGATAGGGTGGGGGGGGGTCACAGGGTGGGGGTCACAGGGCGAGCAGCCACCTGCAACCCCGGGCTAAAGCAGGGGGACCCAGTTTGGGGGGGGGAGGGGGCTGCACTCTCCCTACAGCGTTGGGGGACCCAGGGAGAGCCCCCAGGCTGCAGAGCTCAGTGCAGGGCGTTGGGGTTGGGGTTTTTTGGGGGAGGGGGGGTCCATGCTGCACCTGGGGGTTCGTTTCTCAGCAGCATCGTTGTGAGGAAGGGGGAGAGGGGAAAACGGGGCTGGGGGAGGGGGATGCTTGAGCTGCTGGGGCAGGGTGAGGGGACCGAGAACAAGCAGCTGCCCCCTCGCCCACAGCCCCCCACCCCTCTAAACCCAACCCTGTCCCAGGGAGCTGGGGAAGGAGCAGCTCCTCCTCTTCTCCTGCTTCCTGGGGGCCAGATCCAGGACCCGGCCCCTCGAATCCTCCCTGAGATCACAGCAGCAGCACCCAAGGGTGCGGGGGGGGGTGGGGTGGGGGGTGTCCCCCTCCAGCTGCCACCCAGGACCTCCTTACCCTGGTACCCCCCGTCAGAGCATCCAAACCTGGCATGGATGGCAGGGATGGAGCAGGAGCTGAGGAACCCACTTGGGGTGGGGGGTGGAGGGGGGTGGGTTTGGAGGGGGCTCCAGTTCGGGAGGGGAGGGGGAGTTGGGGGGCTGAGTCTTTCTGTAGCTACTGAAGACTTGGAGGTATTTCGGGAGCCCTTCTTGCTCCTCCCGTGTTTGTCATGCAGCATCCAAAGATGGGGGGAGGCGGGGCCGGGGGTTGGGGGCGTGGGGGGTGGGCGTGGGGAAGGCTCAGATCTTGCTGTTCTCCAGGTGGGAGTCGATGTGCTTGACCAGGGCATCATCTGGGTAGCCAATGGGGAAGGCCAACTGGCACAGGGGGCAGCTCCGCACCTCCGAGTCCACCGTCTCCAGCAGCAGCTGCAGGGGGCACAGGTTGGCACTGAGCTCACCGTCCCTGGGGGATGGGGGGGGGCCCAGCCATGCCCCATCCTCCCCCATCTCCTCCCCACCTGGCCACCGGGATCATGGAGTTGTTTGGGATGGAAGAGACCTCTGGGATGGGAGAGACCTCTGGGGGTCGTGGAGTCCAAGCCTTAACCCAGCTCTGCCCCCAGGGCGCTGCCAAACCTCCTTCAGAGTGCCCAGAGCCACGGGGTGCCAGCATGGAGGAGGTTGGGAGGCACCTCTGGAGCCCAGCCAGTCCAATCCCCCCCACCCCCCGCCCCAGCAGGGCCCCCCCCAGCAGCTTGCACCAGCAGCACAGTGCCCAGGGGGGTTGGGAGCTCTCCACAGCCTCTCTGGGCAGCCTGCTCCAGGCCTGCAGCAGCCTCACACCGAACAGCTCTCTCCTCCTGCTCAGGCGGAACCTGCTGGGCTCCACTCTGTGCTGTCCCTTGCCCCGGCACTTAAGAGCATCCAGTCCAACCCCTTCCCCAACCCCATGGCCCTCAGCACCACCTCTCCAGGACTCTGAGACCCCTCCAGGGTTGGGGACTCCACCACCGCCCTGGGCAGCCCTTCTGGGGTCGGAAATCGTTCCTCACCTCCAACCCAAAACCTCCCCGGGGCAGCTTGAGGCCATTTCCTCTTCTCCTGTCACCGGTTGCAAGTGAGAGGAGACCAATCCCCACCTGGCCCCGAGCCCCTTCCAGGGAGCTGTGGAGAGCCAGCAGCTCTCCCCTCAGCCTCCTCTTCTCCAGGCTGAACACCCCCAGCGCCTCGGCTGCCCCTCGGAAGTGTTCTCGGCTCGTTCTTCCCCCTCTTCCCTGCTCCCCCCCCCCCCCCACCTCCAGGGCTGCCGTGAGGATGTCCTACTTACGTTGATGGAGGGCCAGGACTGGGCATGCTCTGCCCGGGCATAGGCGGCAGCCGTCCGGTGCGCGGCGTCGGCGTCGGGGCTGGGGAAGCCGGCGCAGAAGGAAGCACAACGAATAGCTCCAGCTTCGGGGCTGGGGGGCTGGGGAGAGCCCACTCCTCTTCATCGGAGGATTGCTTCTCGAAGCGCAGGTGCTCCTCGAAGGGCTCCCGGGCGCTGAGGGGGGACCCCGCGCCCCCAGATACACCTCCCCGTAGGGTCGGTGCTTGGGGAGGGTGGAGGCTTCGGGCTGGAGCCAGAGGGAGCGGTTCTGCTGGTACAGGGCCACGTTGGTCACCTCCGAGTAGCTGCGACGGCCCTGGAAGCCGGCTTTGATGTGGCGGCTGGAGGGCTTGGCGTAGCCCAGCTCCATCCTCTCGGCCGGCAACCGGTGCGGCGACGCCGAAGCCGGCGAGGGGCAAGGCGGTGGTGGCGGCACCGGGGAGCGACGCTGCTGGGCGGGGGATTGGTTGGAGGAAGGTGGCACCGGCGAGCGGCGCTGCTGGGCAGGGGACTGGCAGGGGCCGGGGGCCGGCGAGCGGCGCTGCTGGGCAGGGGATTGACTGGGGGGTCCCGGGGAGCGGCGTTGGAGGGCCGGAGACTGGCACTGGGGTGCCGGTGAACGGCCCGGAGGAGCGGGGGAGGGGCACTGCGGGCCCGGCGAGCGGCGCTGCTGGGCTGGGGAGTGGCACTGGGACAACGGAGAGTGGCACTGGGAGAGGGGGGAGTGGCACTGGGACAGCGGAGAGTGGCGTTGGCCTGCAGAGCAAAACAGGGTGTGGGGGGGTGGTAAGCAGAGAAAAAGCCTCCTGTCAGCTGGGCAGCACGGAAAAGACCCCTCGGGAGCCACCTGCATCCCAGGGGGATGCTCCCAGGGAGGGGGGGATGCTCCCAGGGGAGGGAGGGATGCTCCCAGGGGAGGGAGGGATGCTCCCAGGGGATGGGTGGTCCCAGGGGATGGATGGTCCCAGGATGGATGGTCCCAGGATGGATGGTCCCAAGGGATGGATGGATGGTCCCAAGGGATGGATTCTCCCTAGGACAGACATTCCTTAAGGAAAGGATGCTTCCAGGGATGAATGCTTCCAAGCATTGGGGCCTCCCATGGGAGAGTTGCTCCCATGGGATGGATGATCCCTCCCTGGGGAACGGACACTCCACATGGAGTGGATGCTCAAGAGGATGCACAGCCCCAGGGGATGGATACTCGAGGGTTGGCTGCTGCCAGGGCTGGATGCTTCCCAGGATGGATGATCCTTGGGATGGCTGCCTCCAGGGATGAACACTCCCAAGGGATGGATGATCCTTGGGATGGCTGCCTCCAGGGATGAACACTTCCAAGGGGTGGATGAGCCCCAGGATGGCTGCTCCCGTGGGGATGGATGCTCTTGGGTCGGGATGCTCCCCAGGATGGACCCATGCAGCAGCTCAGCACCAGCTGGAGGATGCTGGCAGCCAACTCCACCTCCCCATTCTTCACACCCCAGCCCCACCCAGCCACGGGGTGCAGCCACCCCCCCCGGCTGCCCCTTACCCCCATTGAGGCTCTTCTCCTGCAGCAGGGCACGCAGGATCTGACTCTGCAGGGAGCTGAGGTTCCTCAGCCTGCACAGCTCCTCTGTCAGCTCCGTGTAGGCCAGTGCCAGGTTCACCCTGGGACAGGGACAAAGTGTCACCAAGGCTGAGACAGCCCCAGCCTCCTGCCTGGGGCTGGGAGGGGCTCCCCTCTGCCATGGGCTGCAGCCAAAGCTACCCCAAAATCAAGCTGTTAACTCAAAAGGGCCAAGCTGTGGTCGTGCATCACCCGACAGTGCACCCACAGCCACCCTGTGCACGGGGGGGACACGACACACACGTGGTGGGTGACATGAGTGTGGGGGTGTATGTCCCCCCACCTTCCCCCATGTTTTTGGAGGCCCTGCCAAAGTCATCAATTCTGCCCCAAACTTGGGTGTCGCTTTTTGGCAGCTCCCCCTCCGCGGTGATGTGAAGGGAGAAGCTGCCTGCGAGGGCCCCGCGGGGCTGGGGACTCAGCGCGGAGCGGGGAGGAGATCAACTGAGTCGTTGTGACACCCCCGGGGCACGGGAGACGCCGCTCCTAACAGCAGCAGACAGGGCGACCCCTGCCTGCCTGCCTGGCAGCTCCTGGGGGGGGGGGGGGGGAAGAGTCAGGGGAGGAGGGAAAAGAAAAGAGGAAGAAGAAAAGAAAAGAAAAAGAAAGGGGAAAAAAAAAGAAAAGAATAAAAAAGGGAAAGAAAAAGGAAAAGGAAAAGAGAAAAAAGGAAAAGAAAAAGAAAAAGGGAAAGAGAAAGAAAAAGAAAAAGAAAAAGAAAAAGAAAAAGAAAAAGAAAAAGAAAAAAGAAAAAGAAAAAGAAAAAGAAAAAGAAAAAAGAAAAAGAAGAAAGAAAAAAGAAAAAGAAAAAGAAAAAGAAGGGGAAAAAGAAAAAGAAAAAGAAGAAGGAAAAGAAAGATAAAAAGAAAAATAAAAAGAAAAAAAGGAAAGGAAAAGGTAAAAAGGAAAAAGAAAGGGAAAGGGAAAAAGGAAGACAGGGGAATAAAAAGGGAAAAAGAAAAGATAAGGGGAAGGAAAAAGGGAAGGGGAAAGGGAAAGGGAAAGGGGGAAAGGGGGAAGGGGGGGAAGGGGAAAGGGGAAAGGGGAAAGGGGAAGGGGAAGGGGAAGGGGAAGGGGAAGGGGAAGGGGAAGGGGAAGGGGAAGGGGAAGAAGGGAAGGGGAAGGGGAAGGGGAAGGAGAAGGGGAAGGGGAAGGGGAAAGGGGAAGGGGAAGGAGAAGGGAAGAAGGAAGAAGGGGATGGGGAAGGGGAAAGGGAAAGGGAAAGGGGAAGGGGAAAGGGGAAGGGGAAGGGGAAGGGAAGGGAAGGGGAAGGGGAAGGGGAAAGGGGAAGGGGAAAGGAAAGGGAAAGGGAAAGGGAAGGGAAAGGGAAAGGGAAAGGGAAAGGGAAAGGGAAAGGGAAAGGGAAAGGGAAAGGGAAAGGGAAAGGGGAAGGGGGGAAAGGAGAAGGGGGAAGGGGAAGGGGAAAGGGGAAGGGGAAGGGAAAGGAAAGGGAAAGGGAAAGGGAAAGGGAAAGGGAAAGGGAAAGGGAAAGGGAAAGGGAAAGGGAAAGGGAAAGGGAAAGGGAAAGGGAAAGGGAAAGGGAAAGGGAAAGGGAAAGGGGAAAGGGGGAAAGGGAAAGGGGAAAGAAAGGAAAGGGAAGGAAAGGGAAAGGGGAAGGGGAAAGGGGAAGGGGAAAGGGAAAGGGAAAGGGAAAGGGGAAAGGGAAAGGGAAAGGGAAAGGGGAAAGGGAAAGGGGAAAGGGGAAAGGGGAAAGGGGAAAGGGGGAAAGGGAAAGGGGAAAGGGGAAAGGGAAAGGGGAAAGGGGAAAGGGGAAGGGGGAAGGGGAAGGAAAGGGAAAGGGGAAAGGGAAGGGGAAGGGGAAGGGGAAGGGGAAGGGGAAGGGAAAGGGAAGGGGAAAGGGGAAAGGGAAGGGGAAAGGGGGGAAGGGAAAGGGAAGGGAAAGGGCCAGTCTGGGCTTTGCTCTAAACAGAGTGACTGGGCGGGGGGAGTCTGGGGAGGGCCAAGGGGAAGGGGTGGGACCTCTGTCTCCAGATGGCAGCGGCTGGGCAGCAGCTCCGGGGATGCCAGCCGGGCTGTGCCCGCCCCAGCCCCACGCTCTGATTTACTGCGGGCAGACAGGAAACAGCAAAAGCCTCCAACACCTCGGGAAGGAGGAGGGGGACCCCCCCCGACACCCCAGCACCTTCCCAGCCCCGTGCCAGGCGAGGCCCCACCATGTCACCTTGCATCTGTCCACAGCCTGGCACGGGCTGCCTCCTGCCCGGGGGAGCTGTGAGCTGATGCCAACCTGATGCCAGCCCCAGTGTCACAGTACAATGGGGGGGGGGGGGGCGGGGGACACACGTGGGGGCGTAGAAGTCCCTCTGCCACCTCCCAGCAGCCCCTCTGTGTGTGCATGGAGCTGAGCTGGTGAGGAGAGAGGGGTAAGGACCTGCTTAGAGAGGTTACAGACCCTGCTGATGCCCAGGGTGGGCACCAGGGAGGGGTTGGCAGCGACCTCGCCCAGCTCTCACAGCCTCACAGAATGGGTTGGGTCGGAAGGGACCTTCAAGACCACCCAGTTCCAACCCCCTGCCGCGGGCAGGGACCCCTCCACCAGCCCAGGCGGCTCAAAGCCTCCTCCAGCCTGCTCTGAACCACCTCCAGGCTTGGAGTCTCCCCAGGATTGGGTCTGGGGAGGGGGCAGGTTGGGGGGCTGGGGGGAGGGGTTGGCCCAAATTCCTAAATCCAGGGTGCTCAGTCCCAGCCTCAGCACCCTCGCGGGGGTTGGCCTGATGGAGTCCCCAGAGCTGCCAGCTGCAGCGTGGGGAGGCCAGGAGGAGCTGCAGGGGCTGGAGGCATCCTCAGGTCAGCTCCGTTGGACCTTCAGGGTCATTGAGTCCAACCCTGGACCCAGCACTGCCCCGGGGCACCAGCACCACACCTCCAGGGCTTAGAGACCCCTCCCGGGACGGGGACCCCACCACTGCCCCGGGCAGCCTGGTGCCAACCCTTCCAGCGGAGGAAATGATCCCTAAAGGAGGAGCTCCCAGCGCCGGCACCGCCAGGGCTCCACCCCCGGGGTGCCACCAGCGCAGGGAGAAACCCTCCGGTGGGGTTTGGTGCAGAGCTGCTGGAGAAGGGGCAGCCCAGGGCCCTGAGCACCCTGGGCACGGTCCCGGTGCCGCCTGGCGTCCCGCAGGCTGGCACCGCTCCGTGCCTGGCCGCTGCCGTGCGGCACACGTGAGCTGTCAGTGCCCTCTGCAGGCAGCAGCGCCGAGCGGGCACCGAGCAGGGCAGGCGGTGCCAGGCGGTGCCAGGCGCCAGGCGGTGGGCACCCGGCGGCCCAGCTCCGCTCCAAAGCCCCTGGGGTGCAGTGGGGGCTTGCGGGGTGCAGGATCTCACCTGCCTGCAGCGCCTCGATGGGGACAGCCCCCAGGGGACGCTGAACACAAAGGGGAGGGGAGGAGGGGTCCTATCACCCCAGGACACCCTGGAGGGGAAGCTCAGCGGTGCCCCAGCTTCCACCCATCCCTGCCAGGGTAGGGACCCCTCCCCATCTCCCCCCTCCCCCCAGCAGCCCAGCCCTTGCCCCAGCCTGCCCCTGGCACTTACTGGTCGTCGCCCACCTTCTTCACCCAGGCCATGTCCCGCTCCGACTGCTCCTGGGGACAGCAGGCACCAGGTCAGCACCCAGACCCCCACCCAGCGGGCACGGGGGTGGGGTGGGGGGGTGGGGGTGGTCCCGGGCTGCCAGCCCCTGCCCCACACCTGCTCCCGGGTGTCCTGCAGGTGCTTCAGCTCCGCCTGCAGCCTCTCGCACTCGGCCTTGAGGTGCTCCTCCCGGTGCTGGGCACGCTGCGCCTCCTGCCGTGCTGCCTCCAGCTCAGCCTCCAGCCCCCGGCTCTGCCAGCCCCCAGCACGCTCCAGCACTGCGGGCACGGCTCGGCTCAGCACCCAGCACCCAGCACCCAGCCGGGCAGGGTCCTGGGGGGGGTGTGTGGTTTGGGGGTGGTTCCAAGGGGGCAGGGAGGGGAGCAGCTCACCGTGGGTCAGGCTGGGGTTGGGGTGCAGGGTGAGGAAAGGCACCTCCTGCCCCGGCAGAGGGGTGCCCAGCCCGGGGAAGGCGGCACCGTCGCGCTGCCGCAGCTGCTGCTCCAGGCTCCGGATGCGGCTCAGGTGAGTCTCCACCAGTGCCCGCTGCCAGGGGAGGGAGAGAGGGGTGAACCCCCACCTGGCACCCTACCCCCTCCCCTGGGCGGGGGGGGGGTTCATCCTGTCCCCTCCCAGCACAACCACCACTGGGGGGCGCCACAGAGCTGGTGGCTATCATGGGATCCATCCTGGCACAGCATGAGAAAGGATGGCACAGCACAGGTGGCACCCCAGGGCTGGCAGAGCATTGAGCCAGGGGAAGCTGGAGATGCCCAGGTGAGCCCAGACACGCGGTGCCAGCACCCAGGATGCACACACGCACCACGCCAGAGCCAGGAGCATCCCTGAGGTGAGGCGGGCGAGGGGCAAAGTGGTGCCGCCCGCAGCCCCGCGACCCCCAACGAGGCCATAACGGGGGGGGTGAGGGGGGGTCCCAGAAGTGGCACCTGAGTGGCTGCAGACCCTCCCCCTGTCCCCAGTGCCTCCCAGCAGCCCTCACCATCTCCCCCAGCTCGGTCTCCAGGTCAGCCTTCTCCACGCACAGCTTCTCGTAGGCCTGGATCATCTCCTCCAGCTGCTCCTCACGCTCTTTGCTCTTCTGCAGCTGGGGGCAGGGAGGGAGGGACGTTGGTGGTCAGCTTGGAGAGACCCCTTGAGTCCCCCAATCCCCCCCGCCCCCAGTTCCCTCTCACCTCATGCTGGAACTGGTTGAGCTGCTGCTGCAGCGATGCCTTCTCGCTCTTGAGCAGCGACGTCTCCTTGGCCCCGTAGAGGGAGAAGATGTGCTCCTCCCCGAACTCCCCGATCAGGGGGTACTGCGGCCACGGGGCAGGGGGTCAGAGGGCACCCCCGGCCCCGCCGCAACCCCCTCCCCGTCACACGCGGAGCCGGCCGGGCCGGGAGAGCCCTTCGAGATCACCCAATCCAACCCAGCAGCCGGCAGCTGCTGACCGACCAAACCCTGGCACCCGGCGCCGCCCCCGGGCTTGTTTGGAACACCCCCGGGGATGGGGACTCCAGCCCCGCCCCGGGCAGCGCACCCCAGGGACCAAGCTCTCCTCACATCCAGCCCAAACCTCCCCTGGTGCAGCCGCAGACTGTGTCCTCCCCTCCTGCTGCAGCCCCCGGCTGCAGCCTCCCTGCAGGGAGCCGGAGAGAGCAATGAGGTCTCCCTGAGCCTCCTCTGCCCCAGGCTGAGCAACCCCAGCTCCCTCAGCCTCTCCTCACAGGGCTGTGCTGCAGACCCCTCCCCAGCTTTGTGCCCCAGACCCCTCCCCAGCTTTGTGCTCCAGACCCCTGCCCAGCCTTAAGCTCCAGACCCTTCCCTAGCCTTGTGTTCCAGACCCCTCCCCAGCTTTGTGCCCCAGACCCTTCCCCAGCCTTTTGCCCCAGGCCCTTCCCCAGCCTTATGCTCCAGACCCCTCCCCAGCCTTAAGCTCCAGACCCCTGCTCAGCCTTAAGCTCCAGACCCTTCCCCAGCCTTGTTGCTCCAGACCCCTCCCCAGCCTTGTTGCTCCAGACCCCTCCCCAGCTTTGTGCCCCAGACCCCTCCCCAGCCTTGTTGCTCCAGACCCCTCCCCAGCTTTGCCCCAGACCCCTCCCCAGCTTTGTGCCCCAGACCCCTCCCCAGCTTTGTGCCCCAGGCCCCTCCAGCCTTATGCTCCAGACCCCTCCCCAGCTTTTTGCCCCAGACCCCTCCCCAGCCTTAAGCTCCAGACCCCTCTCAGCCTTAAGCTCCAGACCCTTCCCCAGCCTTGTTGCTCCAGACCCCTCCCCAGCTTTTTGCCCCAGACCCCTCCCCAGCCTTAAGCTCCAGACCCCTGCTCAGCCTTAAGCTCCAGACCCCTGCTCAGCCTTAAGCTCCAGACCCTTCCCCAGCCTTGTTGCTCCAGACCTCTCCCCAGCTTTGTGCTCCAGACCCCTGCCCCAGCCTTGTGCTCCAGACCCCTGCCCAGCCTTATGCCCTAAACCCCTCCCCAGCCTTATTGCTCCAGACCCCTCCCCAGCCTTGTTGCTCCAGACCCCTCCCCAGCTTTGCTGCCCTCCTCTGGACAGGTTCCTGCAAGCCAACCTCCTTCCTCCCCGCGGTCGTGTCCCCCTCCCCGCCCCCCAGCCCCTCACCTTGACCTCGTACACCTTGAGCCGGCGCTTGAGGGTGGAGTTCTCCCTCTCCAGCCCTGTCAGCCGGTTCTTGATGTCGTCGTAGGCGGTGATGAGGGCGAAGTGGGAGGCTGAGCACATCTCCCCCGAGAGGTCTGTGTTGGGACTGTCCAACCAGTCCTCATCCGGCCCCAGGGCCTCCTGAGTCAGGATGCTGATGTCGTCCTCGAACATGGAGTCCATGTCCTGCCTGCAGGGGAGGGGGGGTGGGGGTGTGGACGGACGGACAGACAGCTGCTGGTGACCCCCACGGCAGGGATGAAGTTCTTGGCAGTGAGAGAATGGGAGGGGGTTGCCCAGGGAGGTTGTGGTTGTCCCCTCCCTGGAGGGGTTCAAGGCCAGGCTGGATGAGGCAAGCTGGGAGGGGTCTCTGCCCACGGCAGGGGTCTCTGCCCACGGCAGGGGTCTCTGCCCATGGCAGGGGTTGGAACTGGAGGATCTTGAAGGTCCCCTTCCAGCCTGAGCCATCCCCTGGATCCGGGGAACTCCTGCCCGCGGTGGGGAGGCACAGGCTGCCCGGGAGGCTGGGGAGGTGTCCAAGGCCAGGCTGGATGAGGCCCTGAGCAGCCTGGGGCTGGTGGGAGCTGTCCCTGCCCGTGGCAGGGGGGTTGGAACTGGAGGATCTTGAAGCTCCCTTCCAGCCTGAGCCATCCCATGGAGTCTATGAGCCTGGCCAAGAGCAGCCCGAAGCCCCCGGAGCAGCCTGGGCTGGGGGGGTGGCTGGGTGCAGGCCCTGCCCTGGGTGCAGACCCAGCTCTGTCCCCAGGACCTGGCTGGGCTCAGGGGGAGGCTGATCCATGGCCAGGGTCCTGCTGAGCCAGCCCTGGGTCTGCAGGAGCTTGGTCTGTGCCCCCACAAAGGCTGATGGGGGAAGGATGGTCCCCGGAGCTGCCACCAGCAGCAGCTCCAACCCTGCAGCATCCCCAGGAGGGCGGCAGGGGGGAGGACACCAGCCGGCTGCTGCCCTCTGCCACCCCGAGTGCCACAGGAGGGGCCAGCAGCACTGGGTGAGGGGCAAGAGCAGGAGCCAGGGTGGCAGAGCCCATCCCAGGTGGGGAAGGGGGGTGCCAGGGTGACTTTCCCCGCGTCCCCCCGGGAGCAGGCACCAGGAATAGCAGCCCCGTGCCACACGCGAGCTGCTTCCCACGCAGCCTGCGCCGTGCCCTAGATACTGGCACTGCCACTCCCCCCGGGCACACCTGCCTCCTGCTCCCCAAACCTGCCCCCACGGGCACCCTGGCACACCCCCCCCCCCCCCCCCGATCCTGCCCAGCCCGCCCTGCTCAGCACCAGCGCCGCAGGATTGGTCCCCAAAGGGAAGGGTTGGGAGCGGTGCAGGTTCCCCAAAGCTGGTGGCACCAGGAGCTCTGCCACAGGGCCTGGCACAGCCTTGGCTTGGTGAGGTGGCAGTGGCTGGGGTGCTGAGCGCTGGCATAGCCACGTGGGTGAACTGGTGCTGGCACCCCCTAACCCTGGGTGCCCACGGGCATGTGGGAGCTCTAGCACCGTACCCACATCCTGGGTGGGCACCCCGTGGGCACCAGTGCTCCGGCACTGTACCCACATCCGAGCTGGAGACACAGAGGGCATGCAGGTGCTCTGGCACCGTCCCTCCCCCATCCTGGCTGGGGGACCTCGTGGGCATCGGTGCTCTGGCACAGTCTCCCCCATCCCAGCCGGGGAGCCGGTGGGCACCGGGGTGGCACCAGGCCAGGCGCAGCCTCGCTGGCTCCGGGCAGCCAGCCGGGAGCTGCCATGGCACAAATAATTCATGGCACAAAGGCAGCAGAGGGAGAGGAGGGAGGAGATTGCTGCCAGGTGACGTGGTGGGGACAGCCCCCTCCCTCCCCAACCCCCCCGGGCCTCGCCAGAGCCTGTGTGCATGGAGCTGAGCTGGTGAGGAGAGAGGGGTAAGGACCCAGAGTGCCCTGCTGGCACCCCCAGCCCCACTCTGCCCCTGGGGGGGGGTGGTGGCAAGGGCTCGTGGGCAGTTTTGGGCACCCATTTCACAGCCTCCATTGGGATCAGGAGCGTGGAATGTGGGCACCCCCCCCCCCCCAGCACTGTGCCCCCTCCTCTGTCCCCAACCTTAAATGAGTGAGGGGCCTCAAATCTTGCCACCCACCCCCACCCCCCGGGCACTGATGGAGGGGGCACAGCTCTGCTTGGACATCATCATCATCACCATCATCATCATCATCCCCACCTGGGGAAACTGAGGCACCCCTCTAAGCCCAGCCCAGGCCCCCTCCAAGCACTCCCAGGAGCGCTGGGAGCCATGGGTGCCCAAAACTGTGCCCAGGGCTCCGGGGGGCACCACGTGGGTTGGAGCCCGCAGTACCAAGCAGGGATGAGGCCTTCTCCTTCCTTGGCACACAGAACCTGGCAGCAGCTCTGCACCCAGAGCCCCCCCCGGCTGGCTTTGTGCCAAGGCTTCCCCATCCGTGCCAGGCTGTGCCACCTGCCTCGCGGTGGGCACTGGGGCTGGGAGGCGATGGAGGCTGGGCAGCATCACCACCACCGTCACCCCACCTGGAGAAACTGAGGCACCCCAGCAAGCCCAGCCCAGCCTCCCCAAGCCCCTGCTGCCCCCCCTCCACGCAAGCCCCCTGGCAGTGCCCAAACCCGTGCCCAGGGCTCTTGGGAGGAGGGGGAGGGCACCACATGGGTTGGACCTCCTGGGCACCAAACAGGGGTGGGGGACCCCGCAGCTCTGCACCCAGAGGCTCCCAGGCCTGACTCTGTGCTCTGTGCCTCAGTTTCCCTGGCTTGTGCCAGGCTGTGCCACCTGCCTTGTGGTGTGCCCCGGGCGCGGGGCGAGGCGGTGCAGGCTGGGCAGGGCTGCGGCGCGGGCAGAGGCGTCTCAGGCGTCGGCAAGGAGCGGCGGGGGGGCAGGAGGAGCTCGGCCGGGGGCAGGAGGAGCTCGGTGGAGGGCAGGAAGAGCTCGGCCGGGGGCAGGAGGAGCTCGGTGGAGGGCAGGAGGAGCTCGGCCGGGGGCAGGAGGGCCGGTGGGGGCAGGAGGAGCTCGGCCGGGGGCAGGAGGAGCTCGGTGGAGGGCAGGAGGAGCTCGGCCAGGGGCAGGAGGAGCTCGGCCAGGGGCAGGAGGAGCTCGGTGAGGGGCAAGAGGAACTCGGTCGGGGGCAGGAGGAGCTCCACGGAGGGCAGGAGGAGCTCGGCCGGGGGCAGAAGAAGCTCTGCGAGGGGCAGCAGGAACTCGGTGGAGGGCAGGAGGAGCTCCACGGAGGGCAGGAAGAGCTCGGTCGGGGGCAGAAGGAGCTCTGCGAGGGCCAAGAGGAGCTCGGCGAGGGGCAGGAGGAGCTCCGCGGAGGGCAGGAGGAGCTCGGCGGAGGAAGCACCACGAGAGGGGCAGAGGGAGGTGGCAGCGCTGGCATCAGGTTCCGAGGGGGCAAGCGAGGAGCTCTCCAGGGCCGCCCGGCGCTGGCCACGCTGCCCGCACGCTGCCAGCGCTCAGCCCTTCCTCCAGGCCTGCACAGCGCCTTGGGAAAAAGCACACGAAACAGAGGGGGAAATCAATGACAATGGGGCTGCAGCTTCCCCGGCAGCAGGGCACTGCCCCGGGAGGGTGGGGGTAGGGGGACACTGCCCGGGAGGGGGTGGGGGGGTTGGGGGATGGAGGGACACGCAGGTTTGGCTGGCGGGTGGCAGCCCCCGGTGGGGACGGGGATGGGAACAAGCTGTGCCAGGCAGCAGATGCCGCCGGGATGCCAGCACCCAGCTGGCATCTGGGGAGAGGCACAGCCCAGTTTGGGGAGGAAGGGGAGGGTCTGGGCGGATGCGTTTGGTGGGACTTAAGCTTCCCCCTCCTCCCCTCCCCTCCCCACCCCCTCTCAAAGCCAGGCACCCCCTGGCCTGAGCCTCGGGGGCTGCAGCTGGGACAAGCCCTCCCAAGCCCCCTCCTCAGTGCTGGGAGCTCCTTGGGTGCCTTCCCTGCTGCTGGGAGGTCGGCAGGGTGCAGGGAGGGGGCTGATGGCAGCACCGGCGGGGCAACCGGGCTGCCAACCGGGCTGCCAACGGGGCTGCCAACCGCTCAACCGGAGTGCAAAAGGGGCTCAGGTCGACCGTACCCCACCCCCGACTACCCCCGACCCAAGGAGCGGGGCCCGGGCAGGCGGCTGAGCCCGGGAGGGGGTGGCAGGTACCGGCGGTGGGGGCTCGGCCTGGCTCCAGTACCTCCGGTAAAACCTCCCCGAGCATCCCAGGGCCGGGCCGGTGTCGCACCGAGCCCGGGGGTCGCCGCGGCTGAGGTTGGGGTTGGAGACGCAGGAGGGGACCGGACATGGAACCGGGGATGGAACGGGGGATGGAGCCGGGATATTAGGGATGAAACTGGGGATGAAGATGAGACGGGATGAAGATGACAACCGGAGATGGAACCGGGGATGAAGATGGTACCGGGGATGGGGCTGGGACCGGAGATGGACCAGGAGATGGACCTGCAGGTAGAGGGGGAGATGGAACCGGGGATGGAGCAGACAGGCCCGGGGAGGGTGCGGGCAGCCCGGTTCCCACCCCCACACACCCCAGCCCCGGTCCAGGCCCCGCACTCACCGGTGATGCAGTAGCTGCGGCGGTACCCACCGAGCTGCGGCTCCTTCCCCGCACCGTTAAGTCCCGTTACCCGGTTCCGGTGTCAGTCCCGGTCCCGAACGCCCCCGCCGCAGCCCCGGCCCCGGCCCCGCCGTTTCTTCCGCTCCGGAGACACCGAGAAACCACGTGGGCACCGGGCGGCCGCCAACCCCTCCCCCGCCACACGCCGGTGCCGCCCCCGGTGCTGCCCCCCTCCTCCCCACCCCCTACCCCCGAAATAAAACCCATGGCCCGGGCCGCGACAGGTCCCCGGCGCGCTCCCGGGATGGCACCGGACATCTCCCGCCCCCACGCCGCCATTCCCCGGGATGGGAGAGTCGGGGACGCACCGGACCCCAACCCCCTCCCGCAGCCAGGGGGACCAAGAGCGGCGCTGGACCCCCAGGGGCTGGTGGTGGTGGTGTTGGGGGTGGGTGGGTGGGTTGTCCCTTTCCGGAGAGCCCCGCGGGAGGTGAGGGCAGAGCCACAAGCGGTGGGGGCTGGGATGGCTTCATCCCCCTCCCCTCCCCCCGTCCCCGTCCCCCCCCCCCGGTCCCCGTCCCCTCCCCAGGAAAAGAAAAAGGAACATTTTATTCCCTGAATTGTTCTCCCGGAGCTGCTTCCATCATGGAATGCTGCTGCCGCGCGGGGATATTAATAGCTGCTCTCCTTTCCCTGGCACTGCTGCTGCTGCTGGGGGCTCCACCGGGCAGCACAGAGCCCCTAGGGACCAGCCCCCCCCCCCCCCCCCGCAGCGGCAGGGGCATCGCTGCCAGCCTGGCACCCACACGCCTCCCAGCCCGGCCGAGCACCCCCCAGGGTGCTGCCTGGCACCAGCGTCCTCACCAAGGCCTCCTCCAACCCCCTCGCCCCCCCCCGGATGACCTGGGAGGAAGGGGGGAAGGAAGCAAAGATTGTGACCGGGGAGGGTCACATCCTGCATCCCATCTTCCCCCTCCCCCTCGCAGGGCACTGGGCAGTGCTGGTGTCAAACGGGGTGAAGATGGCACTTGGCTCGGTGCCCCCCGCCTTGACCCCAAAGGGAGCAAAGCCTTCAGCTGGGGAGCACCCATGGGACACCCCCCACCCCACACACCCCCACACACCTCCCCCTTCCCAGCACTGCATCATCACTGGGATGGAGCCTGGGTGGTGACTCAGCCCATGGAGCATCATCCCCAGAGCGGGGCTGGACCCCTGCCCACCCCAGGCTGGCATCAGTGGGTACCACTGCTGGGGTGCAGGGATGCCAGGTGGCTCCCAGGGCCGGAGCAGAGGCTGGGCACCGCGCTGGGGGGAGGTCCTGAGCTGAGCCCAGGGGTGTGAGGCCCAGAGGGGTTGGGGAGGTCGATGCCAGGTGGGCACCAGGCTGCTCGGAGGCGTTGGGAAGCGACGGGCAGCTGCTTCCGCCTGGATTTCTGCCAGGGCCCAGAACCAGCTCTGAGGTGATCACAGCGCCGGGGCGAGAGGCAGGGGAGGACCACTGGTGCCAGGGGAAGGCTGGTGGCTGCCGCCTGGCCGTTGCCAGGGCTCTGCTGCAACCAGGGCCCCGGGAAAGGAGGAAACCCTGGGTGCCAGCTCCGGCTTTGTTCCGCGCCGGGAGATTGCTGCGCCGCTCTTTGAAGTGCAAATGAAGGCTCATCACGTCAGGCCCGAAGTTAATTCCCGCTCCAAGCGAACAGCCCCAGGCGGGAGGCAGGCAGTGGGCAGCGGGGGCGCGACCCTGTGCCCCCCCCCCCGAGCCCTCCGCAGCGGCTTGCCTCCGGGGCGCGGAGCTTGGCCGTGCGTTAAGGACGAGATCCGCAGCCCCCGTGGTTGCTGCCGCGGGGTCCAGCTGTGGAGAGGAGGAGGGAGGCAGAGGAAGGCTTTGGAAGCAGGAGGAGAGCACTCGAGCCGGGCAGGGGCCAGGGTTCAGGCTCCTCACGGCACCCCCGCAGCCGAGGCAGCACCCGGGACAGCAGCTCCGGGCAGAGCCGGCCTGGATGTCCCAGGGGATGCTCTGCTCCTCCTGACGCTGCAGCGCTGCTCCAGCAGCCGTCCTGAGGGGCCGGAGCCAGGGCACAGGGCACCCCCAGGGATGTGAGGGGAGCAGGAGGCATCCCCCACTCCGGGGCAGGGATGCAGGCAGGGATGCAGGCAAGGGATGAAGGCAGGGATGCAGGCAGGGATGCAGGCAGGGATGCAGGCAAGGGATGAAGGCAGGGATGCAGGCAGGGATGCAGGCAGGGATACAGGCAAGGGATGAAGGCAGGGATACAGGCAGGGCTGTGGGCAGGGATGCAGGCAGGGATGCAGGCAAGGGATGAAGGCAGGGATACAGGCAGGGATGCAGGCAGGGATGCAGGCAGGGATGCAGGCAAGGGATGAAGGCAGGGATACAGGCAGGGATGCAGGCAGGGATGCAGGCAAGGGATGAAGGCAGGGATACAGGCAGGGCTGTGGGCAGGGATGCAGGCAGGGATGCAGGCAGGGATGCAGGCAGGGATGCAGGCAAGGGATGAAGGCAGGGATACAGGCAGGGATGCAGGCAGGGATGCAGGCAGGGATGCAGGCAAGGGATGAAGGCAGGGATACAGGCAGGGATGCAGGCAGGGATGCAGGCAAGGGATGAAGGCAGGGATACAGGCAGGGCTGTGGGCAGGGATGCAGGCAGGGATGCAGGCAGGGATGCAGGCAAGGGATGAAGGCAGGGATACAGGCAGGGATGCAGGCAGGGATGCAGGCAGGGATGCAGGCAAGGGATGAAGGCAGGGATGCAGGCAGGGATGCAGGCAAGGGATGAAGGCAGGGATGCAGGCAGGGATGCAGGCAGGGATGCAGGCAGGGATGCAGGCAAGGGATGAAGGCAGGGATACAGGCAGGGCTGTGGGCAGGGATGCAGGCAGGGATGCAGGCAAGGGATGCAGGCAGGGATACAGGCAGGGCTGTGGGCAGGGATGCAGGCAGGGATGCAGGCAAGGGATGAAGGCAGGGATACAGGCAGGGATACAGGCAGGGATGCAGGCAGGGGATACTGGCAGGGATACAGGCAGGACTGTGGGCAGGGATGCAGGCAGGGATGCAGGCAAGGGATACAGGCAAGGGATGAAGGCAGGGATACAGGCAGGGATACAGGCAGGGATGCAGGCAGGGATACAGGCAAGGATACAGGCAGTGATGTGGGCAGGGATGCAGGCAGGGATGCAGGCAAGGGATACAGGCAAGGGATGAAGGCAGGGATACAGGCAGGGATACAGGCAAGGATACAGGCAGTGATGTGGGCAGGGATGCAGGCAGGGGATACTGGCAGGGATACAGGCAGGGCTGTGGGCAGGGATGCAGGCAGGGATGCAGGCAAGGGATACAGGCAGGGATACAGGCAAGGATACAGGCAGGGATGTGGGCAGGGATGCAGGCAGGGATGCAGGCAAGGGATACAGGCAAGGGATGAAGGCAGGGATACAGGCAAGGATACAGGCAGTGATGTGGGCAGGGATGCAGGCAGGGGATACTGGCAGGGATACAGGCAGGGCTGTGGGCAGGGCTCCCCACACTCTCCCCATCAGCCTTCTTGTCTCCCAGCCACCAGCAGCCAGCTCCCTGCCCAGGGCCTCTGTCAGCTTCTCAGCTGCTTCAGTGTCCTGCTCCCCCTCCCCATTTCTCCCTCCCCCAGCCTCACACAGGCCTCTGCTGCCTGCTCAGGTCGGTCCCTGCTGCCCCCCGTGCCTGGGGGCTGCCTCCTGCTGCCTTTGCAAGCACCTCTCACTCCTCTCTCCCTCTCTCCCCGATTCCCATCTTAGCTCCAGAGATGAATTATTTAACTCTGATGCGTTTTGGGTAGGCTCAAGGGCTTGGCTAATTAGTGCAGTGCCCGTGGCAGGGAGGGATGAGGGCAGGGGAAGGAGCTGGGGAAGAGCAAGGAGAGAGGAGGGGAAGAGGAAGGGAAGAGGAAGGGGAAGAGCTGGGGAAGAGAGAAAGGGGAAGAGCTGGGGAAGAGAGAAAGGGGAAGAGCTGGGGAAGAGCAAGGAGAGAGGAGGGGGAGAGGAAGGGAAGAGAAAGGGGAAGAGCTGGGGAAGAGGAAGGAGCTGAGCTTGTCTCCCACCCATGTGAGGCATCCCTGGGGAGGGGGGCTGGAGGCAGCTCTGGGCAGGCTGGAGGCATCTCTGGGTGGACTAAAAGCATCTCTGGGCAGGCTGGAGACATCTCTGGGTGAACTAAAGGTATCTCTGAACAGGCTGGAGACATCCCTGGACAGGCTGGAGGCATCCCTGGGCATCTGGGGGCATCTCTGGGTGGACTAAAGGCATCCCTGGGCAGGCTGGAGGCATCCTCAGGGGTATCTGAGCACCCTCCCCGAGGTGCTCAGCCCTGTGCCAAGGCTGCAGCACCGTTCCCAGCCTGGGGCTGGCTCCCCACGGTGCCCTGTGTGTGAGGGCTGTGACCCAGCAGCCAGGACCAGCAGAGCACAGTCTGGGCTCCCCCAGAGCCACATCTCCAAGACTGGAGAGGCTTTGGCAAGGCCGAGAGGCAGCGGCGTGCACGGATGGAGGAGCCCACGGCGTGAGGTGGTAGCAGAGAGCTGTGGGGGTGAGACCACAGAATGTTAGGGGCTGGAAAGGACCTCTGGAGATCCTCTTTGTGTCCCCCAGTCTGTGTCCAGGCCACACCTCTCTGTGGGCTCCAGCTCAGCCCGGCAGGAGCCAAGTGAAAGGCTTTGAGTCCTCACACAACCCTGACCCTGTCCTGGCCAGGGGAGCAACAAGTGGAGGAGGATCCAGGTGGATTAGAAGCTTTGGAAAGCTGCATCCTGTGACTGGGAGAGCACAAAGCCCTGTAAGTCCCTGTGCTGGAGCCTGCCCCCGATCAGCACAGCCCTTCCCTAATCACCCTGATCCTGGCTCAGCACCCATGCAGCACATCCAGCTCCTGGCAGCGGGCAGGGCTGGACGTGGCCCAGCTGGGCTCTTGGTCATGGCAGCCAACCCCCACCAGGGGAGGTGAGCGATGCCAGGGCAGTGCCCCACGCTTCACGAGGGGGTGTTCCACTGCCTGCAGGGCTCCAGGAGAGCCGGGGAGGGACTTTGGAGGAGGGCTGGGAGGGACGGGACGAGGGACAATGGCTTTGAGCTGGGAGAGGGGGAGACAGAGTGGAGATGAGGAAGAAATTCTTTGCAGTGAGGCTGGGGAGAGCCTGGCACAGGCTGCCCAGGGGAGGCTGTGGCTACCCCCTCCCTGGAGGTGTTCAGGACCAGGCTGGATGAGGCCTTGGAGCATCCTGGGCTGGTGGGAGGTGTCCCTGCCCGTGGAACTGGGTGGTCTTGAAGCTCCCTTCCAACCCATTCAGTGACTCCAGGAAGGAATCCACAACTCCTGGGGACTCCTCAGCACACCAACCACAGAGAACATTCAGCTTGCCAAAGACCCTCAGGATCCCCCCCCCCCCCCCCCCCCCAAGCCAAACCCAGAACCCTCCTCCACAAAGTTCACCCCGAAAAACCACATCCCCCCTCCCCCCCAAGCACCACATCCAAACCACCCTTTAAGAACACCTCCAGGCATGGTGACTCCAGCACCTCCTGCTCACCTCAAGCCAGGAAACCACTGGAGGGGGTTGGAAAACAGCTGTGGGATCATAGAATGGTCAGGGCTGGAAGGGACCTCAAGGTTCAGCCAGTTCCAACCCCCCTGCCATAGCCAGGGACACCTCACACCACATCAGCTTGCTCCGAGCCACCTCCAGCCTGGTGGATGAGGCTTCCAGCACCTCCTGCTCACCTCAAGCCAGGAAACCACTGGAGGGGGGGGGGTTGGAAAACAGCTGTGGGATCATAGAACTGTCAGGCCTGGAAGGGACCTCAAGGTTCAGCCAGTTCCAACCCCGCCCTGCCACGGCCAGGGGACACCTCACACCACATCAGCTTGCTCCGCGCCTGGTGGATGAGGCTTCCACCTCCTCCCTGGGCGACCCCTGCCGGGGTCTCGGGGGATGAGGATTGGGGGATGGCCTCACTCCCCTCGGGTGCCAGGGTGCCAGCAGGCGGCTGGTGACACGCTGCTGTCACCTCCAGCTCCCCCCAGAGAGGAAACGGTTGCTCTGTCACTCACTGAGCGGCACCCACACAGTCTCCGGAGCCACCGCGGCGGGGGCCGGGCGCCGGCAGGGAGACGCCGCGGCAGGAGCTGGGAGGATGAAGCAGCAGAAAACACTTAAACCAAACCAACTCCCCCGCCCCGAAAAAAAAAACACAAAAAAAGCACAAAAAAACCCCACCCCAAAACATAAAATAGAAGGAAACCAACAACGAAAAAAAAAAGAGAGAGAGAAGGGGGTGGTTGGAGGCAGGAGGGAAAGGACTCAGCCCTCCGAATCCGTCGGGAGTTGGAAGCCTCTCCAAGCTTTGCGACTGCTGAGCGGGGAGGAGGGTTGGTGGAGTGGGGGGGGGGGGAGGAAGGAGGAAGGCTTTGGTAGAGGAAGGCAGAGGAGCTTTGGGGAGTTGGATCCTGCCCTAGACAGCCCCCTCCCCCTCCGAGGAAACGGGCAGGAGTCAGCTAATGAAGGGGTTTGGTCGGGAGCTCAAAGGCCAGGGGTGCATGAAAGGGAGTTTGCAGAGACGAAAGCTGCCCGCCCCCCCCGCCTGCCCCCAGCACAAACTTCTGCCCTTCAGCATGCCAGAATCATGGAATCCAGCATGGGCTGGGCTGGAAGAGAAGCTCTGGAGCTCACCCAGTCCAACCCTACCCCAGCAGGGCACCCCCAGCAGCTTGCCCAGCAGCACAGTGCCCAGGGGGGTTGGAAGCTCTCCACAGCCTCTCTGGGCAGCCTGCTCCAGGCCTCCAGCAGCCTCACACCGAACAGCTTTCTCCTCCTGCTCAGGTGGAGCCTCCTGGGGATCCACTCTGTGCCCCTTGCCCTGTCCCTGGGCAGCACTGAGCAGAGCCTGGCCCCAGCCTCTTGCCCCCCAAGCCTTCAGCTCTTGCTGAGCACTGCTCAGCTCCCGTCTGGGGCTGCTCTGCTCCAGCCTCTCAGCCTTCGCTCCTCACAGAGCTGCTCCCTGCCCTTCATCATCCTCACAGCCTCTGCTGGACTCTCTCCAGCACATCTCTGTCTCTCTTGAAGTGGGGGAGCCCCAAATTGGACCCATTCCAGGTGTGCTCTCACCAGGGCAGAGTGGTGGTGGGGGCAAAGAACCTCCCTACCCCTTCTGGCCCCACTCCTGCTGCACCCCTGCCCACTCCCGACCGACAACCTCTCCCCCAACGCTGCCCAGACCTCTGCTCTGCAGCAGGCCCAGCCCCAGGCTGTGGCCTCTCCTGCCCCAGCTTCCCCCTCCCCTCCAAGGAAGAGGCCAGACACAGAGGCTTTGTTTCCACTACTGTCTCAGTGTACTTTATTCTCCTGCTGTCTACAGCTGAGCAGCCACACAGGACAGAAACAGGTAGCACTGAGGAATGCTCAGATTGCTCCCCCTGCACACCCCCGCCCCAGCTTCAGGAATGGCTTTCTTGTGGTTGCTTTGCTTGGAGGAGAGTTTTTTTCCTCCTTTTTCCTGTTTTTTAAACCATTTTAAAAATAATTTGTCCATTTTTTCTTTACTTTTTTCCCCTTTTCCTTCTTCCTTTTTTCCTTCCCCCCTCATTCTTCCTTTTTTCCTTTGTTTTCTCCTGTTCTCTTTTCCCACCTTTTTCCCTCTTCCTTCTTTTCCTCCTTTTCCTCCTTTTCCCTCTTTCCCTTTTCTCCTTTACCTTTTTTCCTCCTTGTCCTTGTCTCCCTTTTCTCCCTTTACCTTTTTTCTCCTTTTCCTTTTCTCCCTTTTCTCCCTTTACCTTTTTTCTCCTTTTCCCTCTTTCCCTTTTCTCCCTTTACCTTTTTTCCTCCTTGTCCTTTTCTCCCTTTTCTCCCTTTACCTTTTTTCTCCTTTTCCTTTTCTCCCTTTTCTCCCTTTACCTTTTTTCTCCTTTTCCTTTTCTCCCTTTTCCTTTTCTCCCTTTTCCTTTTCTCCCTTTTCCTTTTCTCCCTTTTCCTTTTCTCCTTTTACCTTTTTTCTCCTTTTCCCTCCTTTTCCTTTCTCCCTCCTTTTCCTTTACCTTTTCTCCCTCCTTTTCCTTTACCTTTTCTCCCTCCTTTTCCTTTACCTTTTCTCCCTCCTTTTCCTTTACCTTTTCTCCCTCCTTTTCCTTTACCTTTTCTCCCTCCTTTTCCTTTACCTTTTCTCCCTCCTTTTCCTTTACCTTTTCTCCCTCCTTTTCCTTTACCTTTTCTCCCTCCTTTTCCTTTTTATCTTCATTTTTTCTCCTTTTCCTTTTTTCTTTCCCCCTTTTCCTTTTTTTCCCCTTTTCCTTTTTTTCCTCCTTTCCCCCCCTCCTTCTCCTTTTTTCCCTTTTCCTGGTTTTTTCCTCCCTTTTCCTTTTTTTCCTTCCCCCCTTTTCCTTTTCTTTCTCCTTTTCCTTTTTTTCCTTTCCCCCTTTTCCTTTCCCCCTTTTTTTTCCCCTTTTCTTTTCTCCCTTTTCCCTTTCCTCTTCCTTTTCCTTTTTTCCTTTCCCCTCCTTTTTTTCCCCCCTCAGCATTTGGGAATTTTTAATTCATTTTTTTCCCCCCTCAGCATTTCAGAAATTTTAATTTCTTTTTTTTTAATTTTTTTTTTCCTTTTTTTTTTTCCTTTTTATTTCTTTTTTTTTTCTAGGAAATTCCCCTCCCCCCAACAAAAACTTCAAGAAACAAAAACAGAGAGGCAAAAAAAAAAAGAAAGGCAATTATTAGAAACATGACCCAGAGGTGTGTGTGGGGGGAGGGGGTGTTAAGCCTTTTTTCTTTCCCCTTTCCTCCCTACCCCCTCCCTAAATCCCTCTTTTTCCCCCCAAATTAAAAGCTCTGGAGCTGGGTTCCCCCCCCCCTCCCCTCCAGTTCTCAGAGCTCCTCTGTGTGTTTTTGATTCCTCCTTTCCAAACCTGGGGTTTGGGGGGGGGGGGGGAGGGGGGGTGTTTAAAAAGTTTATTTCCTTCTTTTTTCTTTCTTTCTTCCTCTTTATTGTCTCTTTTTGGAGCCTGGTTCACGACTGCAATCTGAACCCAGCACTGAAAGGCACATAGCTGATACCCTGTACAAGAGCTTAAGGGTGGGGATGCTGCAGTGCAGATGGGCAACTGAAAGCAAACCAAGCAGCAGCACACACACACACACACACACACAAGGGGATTCCAGCCCGAAAAATGGGAACCCAAAAGGATCAGAGTGGGTTGAAAACAAACCAACAAAAGAAAAACAAACAAAAGAAGCCAAAATAAACCCAACGAACACCCCCAAAACCCCCCACAAACTAATCCAAACCAAACCCAAAAGCCCCAAACAAAAAACTCAAATCAACCAAACCCAAACCCCCCAAAAACCCAACCCAAAGCCCCAGCCCCAACCCAAACTCAAGCCCCAACCCCAACTCAAACTCAGGCCCCAGCCCCAGCCCCAACCCAAACTCAGGCCCCAGCCCCAGCCAAACCAGCCCCAGCCCCAGCCTCAACTCAAACTCAAGCCCCAGCCCCAGCCCCAACCCAAAAACTCAAGCCCCAGCCCCAGCCCCCAACTCAAACTCAGGCCCCAGCCCCAACCCCAACTCAAACTCAGGCCCCAGCCCCAGCCCCAACTCAAACTCAAGCCCCAGCCCCAGCCCCAACCCAAACTCAAGCCCCAGCCCCAGCCCCAACTCAAACTCAGGCCCCAGCCCCAACCCCAACTCAAACTCAGGCCCCAGCCCCAACCCCAACTCAAACTCAGGCCCCAGCCCCAACCCCAACTCAAACTCAGGCCCCAGCCCCAACCCCAACTCAAACTCAAACTCAGGCCCCAGCCCCAACCCCAACTCAAACTCAAGCCCCAGCCCCAACCCCAACTCAAACTCAAGCCCCAGCCCCAACCCCAACTCAAACTCAAGCCCCAGCCCCAACCCCAACTCAAACTCAGGCCCCAGCCCCAACCCCAACTCAAACTCAAGCCCCAGCCCCAACCCCAACTCAAACTCAAGCCCCAGCCCCAACCCCAACCCAAACTCAGGCCCCAGCCCCAACCCCAACTCAAACTCAAGCCCCAGCCCCAACCCCAACTCAAACTCAAGCCCCAGCCCCAACCCCAACTCAAACTCAAGCCCCAACCCCAACCCAAACTCAGGCCCCAGCCCCAACCCCAACCCAAACTCAAGCCCCAGCCCCAACCCCAACTCAAACTCAAGCCCCAGCCCCAACCCCAACTCAAACTCAAGCCCCAACCCCAACCCAAACTCAAGCCCCAACCTCAAGCCCCAAACCCAACCCAAACTCAAGCCCCAACCCCAACCCAAACCCAAGCCCCAAACCCAAGCCAAACCCAAGCCCCAAACCCAACCCAAACCCAAGCCCCAAACCCAACCCAAACCCAAGCCCCAAACCCAACCCAAACCCAAGCCCAACTCAAACTCAAGCCCCAAACCCAAGCCCAACTCAAACTCAAGCCCCAAACCCAAGCCCCAAACCCAACCCCAACCCTCAAGCCCCAAACCCCAACCCAAACTCAAGCCCCAAACCCCAACCCCAACCCCCCCAACCCAACACCCGACCTCAAACCCAAGCCCCAAACTCAACACCCAAGCCCAACAACAAAACCCCAACCCCAATCCATCCCCCAACCCCCCTCAAAAAACCAGTAGAACAAAAGAACTGAAGCGTGGGGAAACCAAAAGGCCTCAACCAAAGCAGAACTGCACCAAACCCTGGCTGAGGTTTTCTCCACTCCCTCCCTCCCCCAGTCCCAGAAATGCCCACGGGCACCAGGGTGAGGGTTGGCGGGTCGAGGGGGTGGGGTGGGGGTGGGGGAGGGAGGGGGTGGGGATGGGGAGGGCCTCCTCCAAAGCAGCTGAACCCACGAGGAGGAAAGAAAATGCAAAGAACCGACCCCCCAGGAAGCAAAAAAAAAAACCACAAACCAGAACCAAAGCACGAAAGAACAACGACACAACTCTCCAAGCCCTGCACCTCCTCTGGGTTTATTTCTTGGCTTATTTATTGCTGGGTCACTCCTGGAGAAACAGAGAGAGAGAGAGAGAGAGAGAGAGAGAGGAGAGGGAGGGAAGAGAGAAAAGGGGAAGTGGGGGGACAAAAAAGAAACCTTCTGATCCTTCATCACTGAGCAATGGGGAGGAGGAGGAGGGAAGAGAGCAGATTCCAGTTGCCCATCAGCCTCGAAGGGAAGCCCCCAGCATAGGAATAAACCACCTGAGTTCAGCTGAAATCAGGCAATTCCTGGGTAGGGTTTTTTTTTTTTTTGGGGGGGGGGGGGGGGATTGGTTTGGAAGCAAGAATACAAAAGGGGCAAAGGAGTGAGGGGGAAGGTTTGACACCATTTTTATTCAACTGCAGTGGAAAAATAGAACCTTTTACAAGTGCCTCCTCGTGGCGAGCTCCAAGTCAGGCATCATATATATTTCATATAAATTTCTTTCTCTCTCTCTCTCTCTCTCTTTTTTTTTTGTCCTTTTCTTTCCCTCTTTTTTTGTTGTTGTTGTTGTTGTTGGGTGGATCTCCTCCCCCTCCCCTTCCCTCCCTCCCCCCCAAAAAATAAACCCCAAAGCAAAACCAGGTTCAACCACGAGCCCCCCCCCCCTGAAACCCGAGGGGCCGGGCGAGGTTCCCAAGCCAGCTGCTGGTTGCCCTTCGCTCCTTTTGTTTCTCGTTCAGATTGGAATTGGGGGTGGGAGGGGTGGGTTCGGGGTTGTTTTTTACCACCACCCCCCCCCTTTTTTACTTTTTAACCTCTTTGGCACAATTTGGGCTGGTTTTTATTTCCTGGGGGGGCGGTCAGGGGAGGGGAGGGCTGCTGCAGGACCGAAGCCGGGGGAAGGGAGAGAGCTTCCTTCCCTTCTGCCGGCTTCGGAGCGCTTGTGGGACCCCTTTGCGTGGGCTCTGGTTTTTATCTAGTGGGGGTTGGTTGATTTCAGGGAGGGGGTTGGTTTTGGGGTTTCTTTTGTTCTCCTGTGTTTTTTCTTCCCCCCCCCCCATTTCTACATTCACAGTTGAGCAAGGAAGGAAGGACCAAAGGCGCTTGGATGAGTTAAAAGGAAAGGGGGGAAGCGGCGCTCAGGACCGGGAGGGGCTCTGAACCCTTCCCTCAGTGTTTCCCTACAACAAAAAGGCCTAAAAAAGAGAGACTTTGAGTTTCTTCTGCTTTTTTTCTTATTTTTTTCCCCTTTTTTTTTTTTCCTCCCCTCCCCCCCTCCCCCTTTTTCATGTCACCTTAATTCGCCTCCTCCAATTCCACCTCTCCGCGGCTGCCATCAGTAGGACTCGACTTGGGGCGGGGGGATGAAATGCAACAGCTAAACCCTTGGGGGTTGGGTTGGTTTGTCTGGGGGGTGGGGAGAGGGGTGGGGGTGGGAAGGGGTGGGGGTGGGGGGATGGGAAATAGGAAGGACCAAAACCAAAAAGAATCCAAAACAGAAAAAAAAACAAACCCCAAATGACAACCAAAGCAACAAAGGGAAAGGAAACTGCAATGACTCGAAGCTGAGAATGTGGACACTGCCTCATTCACACACACTCACTCCCCCAGCCTGAAGAAGCTTTCACCTCCTCTCTCTCTCTCTCTCTCTCTCTCTCTCTCTTTCTCTCTCTCCCCCTCTCTGCCTTTTGCCTTTCCTCCTGGGCACTGCCAGCGTGGGGACAGCAACAGCGGGGTTGGAGAAACCCTTCCCAAGCTTTTCCACCTCCTTCCAACCACCCTGGCAATGTAATCCCAGGCTTCAAGCCCCTCAAACCCAGCAGGAGGGTGGTTGGAAGAACCTTCCCAAGCTTCCCATCTCCTTCTAACCACCCTGGAAATGTAATCCCATGGTTCAAGACCCTCACAAAGAGCAACAGTGGGGTTGGAAGAACCTTCCCAAGCTTCCCATCTCCTTCCAACCACCCTGGAAATGTAATCCCATGGTTCAAGACCCTCACAAAGAGCAACAGTGGGGTTGGAAGAACCTGTCCAAGCTTTTCCATCTCCTTCCAAACACCACCCAGCAAAAAGGCAACAGGGTGGTTGGAGAAACCCTTCCAAGCTCTCCATCTCCATCCAACCACCCTGGAAATGTAATCCCAGGCTTCAAGCCCCTCAAAACAGGCAGAAGGCTGGTTGGAGAAACCCTTCCAAGCTTTCCATCTCCATCCAACCACCCTGAAAATAGGATCCCAGGCTTCAAGCCCCTCAAACCCAGCAGGAGGGTGGTTGGAAGAACCTTTCCAAGCTTTCCACCTTCTTCCAACCACCCTAGAAACATAATCCCATGGTTTAAGACCCTCAAAACCAGCAACAGTGGGGTTGGAAGAACCTGTCCAAGCTTTTCCATCTCCTTCCAACAATCGCCCATCAAAAAGGCAACAGGGTGGTTGGACAAACCCTTCCAAGCTTTCCATCTCCATCCAACCACCCTGGAAATGTAATCCCAGGCTTCCAAGCTTTTCCATCTCCTCCAAACAGGCAGAAAGGTTGGAGAAACCCTTTCCACCTCCTTTGGAGCAAAACCCTTCCAAGCTTTTCCATCTCCATCCAACCAACCTGGAAATGTAATCCCAGAAAGACAAAGAGCAACAGGGTGGTTGGAGAACCTGTCCAAGCTCTTCCATCTCCTTCCAACCCTGGAAATGTAATCCCATGGTTCCACCAGCAAGAGGGTGGTTGGAGAAACCTTCCCAAGCTTTTCCAGCTCCTTCCAACCACCACCCAGGGTGGTTGGAGAAACCCTTCCAAGCTTTCCATCTCCATCCAACCACCCTGGAAATGTAATCCCAGGCTTTAAGACCCTCACAAAGAGCAACAGTGGGGTTGGAAGAACCTGTCCAAGCTCTTCCATCTCCTTCCAACCACCCTGGAAATGTAATCCCATGGTTCAAACCCAGCAAGAGGGTGGTTGGAGAAACCTTCCCAAGCTTTTCCAGCTCCTTCCAACCACCACCCAGCAAAAAGGCAACAGCAAAAGGGTGGCTGGAGAAACCTTTCCAAGCTCTCCATCTCCTTCCAACCACCCTGAAAACAGGATCCCAGGCTTCAAGCCCCTCCAAGCAGGCAGAAGGAAGGTTGGAGAAACCCTTCCAAGCTTTTCCATCTCCATCCAACCACCACCCCTCAGAAAGACAACAGCAAAAGGCTGGTTGGAGAAACCCTTCCAAGCTTTTCCATCTCCTTCCAACCACCCTGGAAATGTAATCCCATGGTTTGAAGACCCTCAAAACCAGCAACAGTGGGGTTGGAAGAACCTGTCCAAGCTTTTCCATCTCCATCCAACAATCACCCAGCAAAAAGGCAACAACAGGGTGGTTGGAAGAACCTTCCCAAGCTTCCCATCTCCATCCAACCACCCTGAAAACAGGATCCCAGGCTTCAAGCCCCTCAAAACAGGCAGAAGGAAGGTTGGAGAAACCCTTCCAAGCTTTTCCATCTCCTTCCAACCACCCTAGAAACATAATCCCATGGTTTAAGACCCTCACAAACAGCAACAGTGGGGTTGGAAGAACCTGTCCAAGCTTTTCCATCTCCTTCCAAGCACCACCCCTCAGAAAGACAACAGCAACAGGGTGGTTGGAGAAACCCTTTCCACCTCCTTCCAACCACCACCCAGCAAAAAGGCAACAGCAAAAGGGTGGCTGGAGAAACCCTTCCAAGCTTTCCATCTCCATCCAACCACCCTGAAAACAGGATCCCAGGCTTCAAGCCCCTCAAACCCAGCAAAAGGGTGGTTGGAAGAACCTTCCCAAGCTTCCCCCACCTCCTTCCAACCACCCTGGAAATGTAATCCCATGGTTTGAAGACCCTCAAAACCAGCAACAGTGGGGTTGGAAGAACCTGTCCAAGCTTTTCCATCTCCATCCAAGCACCACCCCTCAGAAAGACAACAGCAAGAAGGTGGTTGGAAGAACCTTTTCCAAGCTCTCCATCTCCATCCAACCACCCTGGAAATACAATCCCAGGCTTCAAGCCCCTCCAAAACAGGCAGGAGGCTGGTTGGAGAAACCCTTCCAAGCTTTCCCCACCTCCCTCCAACCACCCTGAAAATGCAATCCCAGGCTTCAAAGCCCCTTGAAAAGACCAACAGCAAGAAGAAAATCATCATCATCATCATCATCATCAAAAATGAAACCAAAATCCAACCAAACAACATAAAACCAAGAAAAAAAAAAAACCACCCCAAGAGAAAAAAAAAAAAAATCATCTATGAAGCACCACAGTTGAGCTCAAGTTTGTTTCTCCTCTCCTCTCCAAACTGGTTGGTTGAATCCCTCTCCCTTGTGCTGGGCCAAGGCTGGAGAAGCCAAGGCTGGAGAAGCCAAGTCCTTGCTGGTTCGCTCTCCTCCTCCTCCTCCTCCTCCTCTTCCTCTCCCAAAGTTAGACCTTCCTCCAGGTGGGGTTCTGGGTTTGTTTAGCTTCTCAGGTGCCCAAGCTTGGCTGCCAGCTGCTGCTGCTGCTGTGGTGGGGTTTGCAGTGTGGTGGTGTTCAAGCCTCACTCACTCATCCTCTCACTCCCAAGCGCTCAGCGTCCGTGCACACTCCTCACTTCCCGGTTGGGGTTCAAAAGATTGGAGATTTTGTGTGGGTTTTGTTTCTATTTTCCCAGTGGGGTCTCTCTCTCTCCCTCTCTCTCTCTCTCAGGTGGCATCCCAATGGTAAGAGATCTGCCAAAGGAAGCAGCAGAGAGGGTGGTGCAGGCGGGGAAAGGACTCCCAAGCGCGGCGGCGCGGCGAGCTTCCAGGGCAGGCAGTTCCGACCTCCCACCGGCCCAGGGGGCTCAAGGCTTCATCCAGCCTGGTCCTGAGCTCCACAACCTCCCTGGGCAACCTCTTCCAGTGTCTCCCCACCCTCACTGGAGTCTCCCCACCCTCCTGGAGTCTCCCCACCCTCACTGGAGTCTCCCCACCCTCACTCTCCAGAAGGGGTCTGCAGCACAGCCCCGGGAGGAGAGGCTGAGGCACCTGGGGTTGCTTAGCCTGGAGGAGGCTCAGGAGAGACCTTCTTGCTCTCCCCAACTCCCTGAAGCTGGAGCCAGGAGGGGCTGGTCTCTTCTCCCAGGCACCCAGCACCAGAACAAGAGGACACAGCCTCAAGCTGTGCCAGGGGAGGTTCAGGCTGGATGTTAGGAAGAAGTTCTTCCCAACAAGAGAGATTGGCCACCGGGATGAGCTGCCCAGGGAGGTGGTGGAGTCCCCAGCCCTGGAGGGGTTTAGGAAGAGCCTGGATGAGGCCTTTAGAGCCATGGTTGAGTGGGTCAGATGGTGCTGGGTGAGAGGTTGGGCTGGATGGTCTCAAAGGTCTCTTCCAACCTGGTTAATTCTGTTCTATTCTAATCTCTTCCTCCTCTCCACTCTCAGTCTCCCCTCTCCCAGCTCAAAGCCATTGGTCCTCAGCCTGTCCCTCCCAGCCCCCATCCCAGGTCCCTCCCCAGCTCTCCTGGAGCTCCTTTCAGGTACTGGAAGCTGCTCTGAGGTCTCCCTGGAGCCTTCTCTCCTCTAGGCTGAGCAGCCCCAACTCTGCCCCAGCCTGAAGAGACTCTGCAGGCTGCTCAGAGCCCCAAGCCACCTGCCCTGGGCTGGCTCCAGGGATGGAGCAGCTGCACCTGCCTGGGCAGCCTGGGCCTGGGTCCCGCCACCCTCAGCACAAACAGCTTCCTTCCTTGTCCAAAACCCCCTCTTTCAGCTCAAACCAGGACTGTCCTCAGCTAGCATGGCTGCTGAGCTCCTTGGAAGCCCCTCACCCCCCAGCCCTTCCTGGCCACCCCCTCACTCGCCCCAGCCCCTCCTGGCCACCCCCTCTCCCCCCAAAGCCCCTCCTGGCAGCCCCCTCTCCCCTCCCAAAGCCCCTCCTGGCAGCCCCCTCTCCCCCCCCAAAGCCCCTCCTGGCAGCCCCCTCTCCCCCCCAAAGCCCCTCCTGGCAGCCCCCTCTCCCCCCAAAGCCCCTCCTGGCAGCCCCCTCCCCCCAAAGCCCCTCCTGGCAGCCCCCTCTCCCCCCAAAGCCCCTCCTGGCCGCCCCCTCTCCCCATTTCCCCCTTTCATGTGCAGTGCTCCACAAGACCCCAGCCGGGGGCAGGAGCCTGCAGCAGCAACCTCCCGGCCCGGAAGGGTTCGGGGGCGCAGCAGCTCTCTCAGGCTCAGGGGCAGGTGCCAGCCGCTGCCAGCCTGTGCCAGCCGGGGGAGGGGGAGGGCGGGGGTGGGATGCCCCTTACCAAGCTTGGTTCTTCAGCTTCCTCAGCTCTTTCGTGGCCCAGGTCGCCAGGGTCTTGGTTTTGTTCGTCTTGGACCTCCTGCCCTCGGTGAGCAGCTCGTGGATCATGGGCCTGGCCTCCACCAGCTTCAGCACGTCCTTGCCAAAGGCTGTGCACAGATCCCTGCGGGGGGGAGGGGCACAGGGTCGGGGGGGGGACGAGGGGTGGGGGGGGGCCGTGCCAGCTCCCGGGCACAGCAGCCACCTGGCTGGGAGAGGCCTCAGAGGCCATCGAGAGCGAGCTGCTGCCCGGCGCCCGCCCGCGGTGCCCGGCCCCGGCTCCCGGTGCCCACCCGCGGCGCCCAGCCATGGCTCCCGGCGCCCAAGCCACAGCTCCCACCTGCAGCACCCGGCCGCAGCTCCCGGTGCCCACCCGCGGCGCCCAGCCATGGCTCCCGGCGCCCAAGCCACAGCTCCCACCTGCAGCACCCGGCCGCAGCTCCCGGTGCCCACCCGCGGCGCCCAGCCATGGCTCCCGGCGCCCAAGCCACAGCTCCCACCTGCAGCACCCGGCCGCAGCTCCCGGTGCCCACCCGCGGCGCCCAGCCATGGCTCCCGGCGCCCAAGCCACAGCTCCCACCTGCAGCACCCGGCCGCAGCTCCCGGTGCCCACCCGCGGCACCCGGCTCCCAGCCCCGGCTCCCGGTGCCAGCCCCGACCCTCCCCTGGGCATCTCCCAGGATGGGGACTCCACCACCTCCCGGGCAGCGCACCCCTGGGCGGCACCTCCCAGGGGCCAACTGCTCTCGCTGGGAAGAACCTCCCCCTCTCCCCTCTCACCCCCCTGCCTCTCCTCTCTGCCTCTCCCCTCTCGCCCCCTGCCTCTCTCCCCCCCTGCCTCTCCTCTCGCCCCCTGCCTCTCACCCCCTGCCTCTCCTCGCCCCCCCCCTCTCTGCCTCTCCCCTCTGCCTCTCGCCCCCTCTCCCTCCCTCTCTCCCCCTGCCCTCGCCCCCTGCCTCTCCTCTGCCTCTCGCCCCTCTCTGCCTCTCGCCCCCTGCCTCTCCCTCTCGCCCCCTGCCTCTCCTCTGCCTCTCGCCCCCCTGCCTCTCTCTCTGCCTCTCGCCCCCCCCCTGCCTCCCTCCTCTCCCTCTCGCCCCCTGCCTCTCCTCTCCCTCTCTGTTCTCCCCCCTGCCTCTCCTCTCCCTCTCACCCCCTGCCTCTCCTCTCTCCCTCTCACCCCCTGCCTCTCCTCTCCCCTCTCTGCCTCTCCCCCTGCCTCTCCTCTCCCTCTCTCCCCCCTGCCTCCCCTCTCCCTCTCGCCCCCCTGCCTCCCACCTCCTCCTTCCCTCCCACGTGCCTCACTCCTTCCTTCTCCCCTGCCTCCCTCCTTCTCCCTCCCTCCCTTCCATGTGCCTCCTTCCCTCTCCCTCTCTTATGCCTCTTCGTTCCTCTCATGCACCTCCTCCCCTCCTTCTCCCTCTCTTATGTGGCTCTCTCCCTCTCCCTCCCTCTCCCTCCTTCTCCCTCTCCCTCCCCAGCTTTGTTGCCCTTCTCTGGACACCCTCCAGCACCTCAGCTAAACAGAGGGGCCCAGAACCGGACACAGGTCTGCAGGTGTGGCCTAAGCAGTGCTGAGCACAGGGCAGGACGAGCTCCCTGCTCCTGCTGCCGGCCGGGGTGCCCTTGGCCTCCTTGAGCCCACCCCTGCCAGGGCACCACCACTTCACACACCTCCGGTGAAACCTCCCCCAGCAGGCTGGGGAAGCCCAGAAGCGCTGCTGGAGCGCTTGGGAGAGTCAGGGAAGGGCAGCTTGCGGGGTGGAGGCTGCTGCAGGAGGGCTCTGGCCTGCGTGCTGGGGCTGGAGCGCTCTTACCCTATGAGCCCGGCAGCACAGGCCACCACCCCGTCGGTGTGATCTGCATCTCCAGCAATGTGGTCAATGTAAGACAGGATGAATTCCACTCTGGGCTGCACCAGCATCACATCAGCTGCAAGAGAGGAGAGGCTGCTCACAGCAGGGTGGGGACACAGCCCCTGGGCCCCCCCCCCCCCCAAAGGCAGCCCAGGAGAGCCGCAGGCTGGTCCCACAGGAAGGCTCCGAGACAGGGAAGGGAAACCACTGCCGGAAGAACGCTCAAAGGGCTCCAGACCCTTCCCCTGCTCCTGGCAGAAGAGTGAGGGAACCATGAAGGTTGGAAGAGACCTCCCCCAAGGCCACCCCCACCGAACCCGTGAGCCCCCAGGAGCCTGGGACTCCCTGCCCCCAGGAGCCTGTGTGCTGCCACACAGCAGGGAATGGGCAAGGAGGAGCCCCTGGATGTGACGAGCACCACGGAGCAGCTCCTCCAAGCAGAGCTCCTCCTGCCCCCCCCCCCCCCCCCCCCACCACTGCAGGCCTAGACCAGCTGTGGCTGGCCAGAACAGCCCCCCAGAGCTGCTTGGGTTGCAGCAGCCCCCCAGGAGCACCAACCCAACGGCCCCCTAGAGCTGCTTGGGTTGCAGCAGCCCCCCAGGAGCACCAACCCAACGGCCCCCAGAGCTGCTTGGGTTGCAGCAGCCCCCCAGGAGCACCAACCCAACGGCCCCCCAGAGCTGCTTGGGTTGCAGCAGCCCCCCAGGAGCACCAACCCAACGGCCCCCCAGAGCTGCTTGGGTTGCAGGAGCCCCCCAGGAGCACCAACCCAACGGCCCCCAGAGCTGCTTGGGTTGCAGCAGCCCCCCAGGAGCACCAACCCAACGGCCCCCAGAGCTGCTTGGGTTGCAGCAGCCCCCAGGACCACCAACCCGACCCCACCAGGGCCACCAAGCCACCTCCCCAGGTGCCACAGGCACGCACTTCCTGACCACCTCCCGGGCAGCCTGGTTCCAGTGCAGGCCAGAGATTGCTCCTCGTGCCCAAGCTAAACCTTCCCCTGATGCAACCTGAGGCCATTCCCTCTTGCCCTACTGCTGGGGGGTCAGGGGGGACAGAGGGGGGCAGAAGGGGGGCAGAGGGACTCACGGTGAACATTCTCTTGGTCTCCCTTCAGGCCCTGGACGATGCCAGTGTAGGCTTCCAGGCAGCCCTCCCTCAGCTCATTCAGGTAGTCCACCATGTCATAGTCAGACTGGAAGGGGAGGCAGAGGTGGTCAGCAGTGCCCTGAGCAGGGCTCTGGGGCCTCTCCTTCCCTGCCCTCTCCTCCTAAGGCAGGGAGGGGGAGGTGGCAGCCCCCACCCAGCTCACCTTGTCCACCTGGGCTTGGGAGGCCTGCTGCAGGGTGTTGAGGACCACCTCCAGGTACTTCTTGAACTCCCCCCAATGGCCAGGGCAATGTCACCAAAGACAGAGAGGATCTGAGGCTTCACAGACCTATGGACATTTTCATTCTGCAAAGAGAGGGCAGCAGGCTCAGCCCCAGCTCCTGCACCAGCAGCCCAGGGGGCAAGCCTGGAAGGCACCTCGAGAGGCCTCCAGGGGCAGGGGCCTGAAGCTGAAGCACTTGGAGGTTTCTGTGAGTCTCTTTGAAGGGATCCTGGAATGCCCTGGGCCAGCCTGGGCCAGGCCTTGGCAACCCTCTCAGGGTAGCAATGGCTCCTCTTGTCCAACCCAGACCTGCCCTGGGGCACCTGGAGGCTCTTTGCTCTGGTCCCATCAGCACTGAGGGCTGCAGGGCTTCATTTCCAGCCCCTTTCTCCTCCTTTCACACACCACAGCCACCCAGCTGCAAAGAAACTGCCCCAGGAGAGACCCCCACAATGGCTCAGGGTGGGAGGGACCTCAGGGATCATCTCCTCCAACCTCCTGCCCACCATGCCCAGGGACAGCTCTCAGCTTGGTTGCTCCAGGCCTCACCCAGCCTGGCCTGGCACACCCCCAGGCAGGAGGCAGCCACAGACCCCCCCCGGGCAGCCTGGGCCAGAGAAGCTCAGGAAGCAGACACTGAGGCTGCAAGAGACCCCTGGGAGCATCCAGCCCAGGACCTAGCACCACCCTGCCCATGAATGGCTCAGGGGGAAGGGGCCTCAGAGCTCTTCTCCCCCAAGCTCCCCACCATGGGCAGGGACAGTTCTCAGCCAGCCCAGGCTGCCCAAAGCCTCACCCAGCCTGGCCTTGGACAGCCACAGACCCCCCCTGGGCAGCCTGGGCCAGAATCTCCTCAGCCTCACACCCAACAGCTTCCTCCTCAGCTCTCCTCCAGCCCTGCTCTGCCTCAGCTCCAAACCCTTCCCCCTGGGGCTGGCTCCAGACCCCCTCAGCAGAAGTCTCTCTGCAGCCTCCCTGCAGGATCCCTTCAGGTCCTGGCAGCAGCTCTGAGGTGCCCCTGGAGCCTTCTGCAGGCTGCACAGTCCCAGCTCCCCCAGCCTGTGCTCCCAGCAGAGCTGCTCCAGCCCTGGGCTCAGCCTTGAGGCAGCCCCTGGGCTCAGCCTTGAGGCAGCCCCTGGGCTCAGCCTTGAGGCAGCCCCTGGGCTCAGCCTTGAGGCAGCCCCTGGGCTCAGCCTTGAGGCAGCCCCTGGGCTCAGCCTTGAGGCAGCCCCTGGGCTCAGCCTTGAGGCAGCCCCTGGGCTCAGCCTTGAGGCAGCCCCTGGGCTCAGCCTTGAGGCAGCCCCTGGGCTCAGCCTTGAGGCAGCCCCTGGGCTCAGCCTTGAGGCAGCCCCTGGGCTCAGCCTTGAGGCAGCCCCTGGGCTCAGCCTTGAGGCAGCCCCTGGGCTCAGCCCTGAGGCAGCCCCTGGGCTCAGCCCTGAGGCAGCCCCTGGGCTCAGCCCTGAGGCAGCCCCTGGGCTCAGCCCTGTGGCCTCCCTCCAGCAGCTCTGTGTCCTCCTCCTGCTGGGGAGAGCAGAGCTGGAGGCAGGAGTGGAGGTGAGGGCCAGGCCAAAGCCATTTCCTTGCCATGCAAACCCTTCCCCCCCCCAATTCAATCTGGGTTTGCCTCCATCCAGCAAAGCCAAATAGTTGTCAACCAGGAGCTGTGCAGAGCCAGCCTCACACTTCTGCTTCTCCCACCTCCCACTCCCCTCCCAGCCTGGGAGCCAACTGTTACTAACCAGCTAATGAGGAGGTAAACACTCACCCCCAGGTTCTCCAGGAGCAGCTGCATCACCTCGTCACAGAAAGGCAGGATGTTGGACTGCAGGGCCCTGCACAGGTCCCCAACCAGCCCCACTGTGGCCAGGCAGACCTGCAAGGAGAGCAGCACAGGGCCCCCCTGGTGACTCAGCCCCCCAGCCTCCCAGCTGCAGCCTCCAGGCAGCCAGCACTGCTGGAGGCTGCTGAGCTCTGCAGCCCCCCGGGGGAAGGGCCCTCAGAGCAGGAGGTGGTGCCCCCCAAGAGCTGGGCTGGTACCCAGCGGGTCCCAGGTGCCCCCCCCAAAAGGGGCAGCCCCCAGGGGTCCCAGGTGCCCCCGAAGAGCTGGGCTGGTGCCCCCCAGAGGACAGCCCCCCGGGCTCCCAGGTGACCCCCAAGAGCTGGGCTGGTGCCCCCCAAAGGACAGCCCCCAGGGCTCCCAGGTGCCCCCCCCCCCAAAAGGGGCAGCCCCCAGGGGTCCCAGGTGCCCCCGAAGAGCTGGGCTGGTGCCCCCCCAGAGGACAGCCCCCGGGCTCCCAGGTGACCCCGAAGAGCTGGGCTGGTGCCCCCCAAAGGACAGCCCCCAGGGCTCCCAGGTGCCCCCCCCCCAAAAGGGGCAGCCCCCAAGGGGTCCCAGGCCAGGGGGCGCCAAGCTTGCTCCCGAGGGCCCAATGGGTGGGGTCTCTGAGGGCCATGAGCTGGGGAGGGGGCTCCCCATGAGCCACAAGCTGGGGGGGGGGGAGGGCTCCCCGCTGCGGGGGGAAGGGGGGGGGGGGGAAGGGGGGAAGGGGTCTCCCCAAGGGCCCCCAGCCCTGCTCCTTACCTGGTACTCAGCATAGTTCTTGAGGCCGATGCCCAGGAAGGGCTTGAAGGCATCCATGTACTTCAGGAACTCCCCTCCTAGGACTGGGCGCGGGGAGCAGCAGTCAGGCCAGCAGTAAAGCCCCAGCCCCCCGCCCCAGCCCCCCCAGCCCCCCCAGGGGAGGGAAGCCAGGCAGAGCAGGGCAGCACTGACCTTCCACCAGGGTGCCCACGGCCATCAGGGCGTCCTCCTGCACCACCCCCGAGCCCGCCGTGCTCTGGAACATCCTCAGCAGGGAGGCCATCACCACGTCGGAGATCTGCAGGGCGTCCTGGTGCTGCACCTTCCTCAGGACGTTCTGGGGGGCAGGGGGGGACGTTGGGTCACTGCCTGCAGCAGCCTCACAAGGGGCTGGGGGGAAGGGAGCCCTCCCCCCCCCCCCCCCCCAGCGCAGCCTGCCCCAGGCCCCGTCCAGCCCGGCCCTGTGCACCCCCAGGCAGGAGGCAGCCACGGGGGGCAGCCACAGGGGGGGGCAACCCCTTCCTTCCAGCCTCACCCTCCAGATGTTTCTTCCTCCTCTCCACCCTCAGCCTCCCCTCTCCCAGCCCAAAGCCATCGGGTCCCATCCCGGCCCTCCCGGCCCTTGTGCCGAGTCCCTGCCCAGCCCTCCCGGAGCCCTCCCGCCACTGCAAGGCTGCTCCGAGCTCCCCCTGGAGCCCTCTGCACAGCCCCAACCCCCCGGCCTGCCCCCCAGGGAGGCTCTGCAGCCCCCTGACCCCCTCTGCAGCCCCCCCTCTGCACAGCCCCAACCCCCCCGGCCTGCCCCCCAGGGGAGGCTCTGCAGCCCCCTCACCCCTTCTGCAGCCCCCTCACCCCCTCTGCAGCCCCCCTCTGCACAGCCCCAACCCCCCCGGCCTGCCCCCCAGGGGAGGCTCTGCAGCCCCCCCTCACACCCCTTCTGCAGCCCCCTCACCCCCTCTGCAGCCCCCCTCTGCACAGCCCCAACCCCCCGGCCTGCCCCCCAGGGAGGCTCTGCAGCCCCCCTCACCCCTTCTGCAGCCCCCTCACCCCCTCTGCAGCCCCCCCCTCTGCACAGCCCCAACCCCCCTGGCCTGCCCCCACAGGGGAAACTCTGCAGCCCCCCCGACCTCCTCTGCACAGCCCCAACCCCCCCGGCCCGCCCCCCCCAGGGGAGGCTCTGCAGACCCCTCACCCCCTCTGCAGCCCCCCCCAGACCCCTCTGCAGCGCCCCCTCTGCACAGCCCCAACCCTTCCAGCCTGCCCCCACAGGGGAGGTTCTGCAGCCCCCTCTCACCCCCTCTGCAGCCCCCCTCCAGCACCCCCTCTCCACCAGCCCCAAGCTCCCCTGGTGTGCTGGGGGTGGGGAGGGGGCACCAGAACTGGAGGCAGTGCTGCAGGTGGAGGTCTCAGGGTGGGGGGGAGCCTGGGCCAGCTGCAGGGCTGGGGAGCACGGGGGGGCTGCTGCTGCAGGGCTGGGGGAGCGGGGGGGGCTGCTGCTGCAGGGCTGGGGAGCACGGGGGGGGCTGCTGCTGCAGGGCTGGGGAGCACGGGGGGGCTGCTGCTGCAGGGCTGGGGAGCACGGGGGGGGGCTGCTGCTGCAGGGCTGGGGAGCACGGGGGGGCTGCTGCAGGGCTGGGGAGCACGGGGGGGCTGCTGCTGCAGGGCTGGGGAGCACGGGGGGGGCTGCTGCTGCAGGGCTGGGGAGCACGGGGGGGGCTGCTGCTGCAGGGCTGGGGAGCACGGGGGGGCTGCTGCTGCAGGGCTGGGGAGCACGGGGGGGGCTGCTGCTGCAGGGCTGGGGAGCACGGGGGGCTGCTGCTGCAGGGCTGGGGAGCACGGGGGGGCTGCTGCAGGGCTGGGGAGCACGGGGGGGCTGCTGGGAGGGCTGGGGAGCACGGGGGGGGGCTGCTGCTGCAGGGCTGGGGAGCACGGGGGGGCTGCTGCTGCAGGGCTGGGGAGCACGGGGGGGGGCTGCTGCAGGGCTGGGGAGCACGGGCGGGCTGCTGCTGCAGGGCTGGGGAGCACGGGGGGGCTGCTGCTGCAGGGCTGGGGAGCACGGGGGGGGCTGCTGCTGCAGGGCTGGGGAGCACGGGGGGGGGGCTGCTGCTGCAGGGCTGGGGAGCACAGGGGGGGGCTGCTGGCTGCAGCAGGGGGGAAAATGCTTTGTGAGGGGCAGTGCAAAGCCTCTGCTGCAGCTCAGCTGCATTCCAGCTGAACTTCCCTTCCCTGGGGGCTGGGGACCTGCTCACATTTGTCCCTTTCCCTTTCTTTCTTTCCCTCTCCCCCTTTTTCCACCCCCCACCCCCCCCCAACCACAGCAATGTGACCACAGCCTCCTGCTGCCAAGCCCTGGCTGCCCAGCAGCTTTGCCCCTCCAGAGCACAGAGGAAAGCCTCAGAAGCGCTGGGGGCTGAGCTGGTCCCTCCCTGCCTGCAACTCAACCTCTGCTACCCTGGAGGAGGGGGAGAAGAGCTCACACACACACACACACACAGAGCCCAGGCTGCACCCCGGGGCTGGGGCCGGGCCTGGGGCTCCAAGGGCTCTCTCAGCAGCTGGAGCAGGCCCAGAGGAGGGCAACAAAAGCGGGGAAGGGTCTGGAGAGCAGCAGCTGAGGGGGCTGGGGGGTGTTCAACCTGGGGGGGGAAGACCTCCTTGCCCTCCCCAGCTGCCTGAGAGCAGGCTGGAGCCAGGTGGGGGCTGGGCTCTTCTGCCAGTGCCATCCTGGGCTGCACCAGAGGGGCTTCTGCCTCTCTGCTCTGCTGAGGCCTCACCAGGAGCACTGTGCCCAGCTCTGGGACCCCCAGCACCAGGACCTGCTGGAGAGGGGCTAGAGGAGACCAGGAAGATGAGCAGGGCCTGGAGCAGCTCTGCTGTGGGGGGACAGGCTGGGAGAGCTGGGGCTGTGCAGGCTGCAGGGGAGAAGGCTCCAGGGAGACCTCAGAGCTGCATCTCAGGGTCAGCAGGGAAGCTGCAGGCAGCCTGGGCAGGGAGTGCCCAGCAGGGTCTGGAGGAAGCTCTTGACAATGAAGGCCTTGGGGCACTGGCACAGGCTGCCCAGGGAGGTGCTTGAGCTCAGCTCCAGCCCTGCAGCCACCCAGGGTCAGGGCTGCTGTGGCCCTGGGCAGCCTGCTCTGGCTGGAGGGGTCCCTGCAGGGGGCTTGGACAGGAAGCCCTTGGAGGCTCCCCTCCAGCCCACTGCAGTCTCTCCTGGGGGCTTGGAGGCAGCAGCTCCTGCTAAGGGGGCAGCACAGGGAGCAAAGGTTCACCACCAGCCCCCACCTGCCTCAGAGGCTGCTCTGCTGAGCCCCCTGAGGGGCCTGCTCTGGGGGAGGGGGAGGGGATGTGGCTGTCCTCAAGCAGGCTGGGCAGGAGCAAGCAAGGAGCTGCCATGTCCCAGCCCCCCAAGCCTGCTCCATCCCCAGGCCATTCAGTGCACCTTGATGGGTGCCAGCTGAAACATCACCAACCACAGGAGGCAGAGGAAGGGACTGAAGGCAGGAGGAAGGCTTTCTCTCCCTCCCCCTTGTCTGTGCCAACCAAAGGGAGGATCCTTCAGCAGCAGCAGCAGCAATCTGACAGCCCAGCCAGCCCTGAGCAGCCCCTGCTCCCTCCTCACACTGCCCTCAACTCCAGCCCTCTGCTGGAGCCCTCTGAACCCTGCATCACCTCCCCCACCTCAGCTGGGGGCATCAGAGTCCTGCTCTCCTCCTCCACAGCTCAGCAGCAGGACCAAGGCTGCACCCTCAGGGCACAGAAAGGCCTCCAAAGGCCAGGAGACAGGAACCTACCTGGAGAGTAGCACACAGCAGAGACTGCAGATCATTGAACTGGATCCTGTCAGAGGTGCTCTGGATGTGAGACTGGGAAAGAACAGAGGGCAGGTGTGAGAAGGCTGCAGCCACAGCCAGGGAGAGCCAGGAGGCAGCCAGGGAATGGCCTGGGTTGGAAAAGACCTCTCAGAGCATCAAGTCCCAACCATTAACCCAACCCCACCAAGGCCTCAGCACCACAGCTCTGGGGGTTTGAGCCCCAACCACTGCCCTGGGCCAGCCTGGGCCAGGCCTTGGCACCCCTCTCAGGGTAGCAATGGTTCCTCTTGTCCAACCCAGACCTGCCCTGGGGCACCTGGAGGCTCTTTGCTCTGGTCCCATCAGCACTGAGGGCTGCAGGGCTTCATTTCCAGCCCCTTTCTCCTCCTTTCACACACCACAGCCACCCAGCTGCAAAGAAACTGCCCCAGGAGAGACCCCCACAATGGCTCAGGGTGGGAGGGACCTCAGGGATCATCTCCTCCAACCTCCTGCCCACCATGCCCAGGGACAGCTCTCAGCTTGGTTGCTCCAGGCCTCACCCAGCCTGGCCTGGCACACCCCCAGGCAGGAGGCAGCCACAGACCCCCTGGGCAGCCTGGGCCAGAGAAGCTCAGGAAGCAGACACTGAGGCTGCAAGAGACCCCTGTGCATTGCTCCTGGCAGAGCCACAAACCAGCCCTGAGCTGGCCTGAAGGTCCAAGAGCAGTGGTGTGTGCTGCAGGGCCAGGCCAGGAGCCACCTCTGAAAGCCAGCTCAGGGTGCAAGCACCCAGGTCTGTGGAACTCCAGGCCACAGAGTGGCTCAGGGGGGAAGGGACCTCAGAGCTCATCTCCTCCAGCCGCCCTGCCATGCCCAGGGACAGCTCTCTCAGCCAGGCTCAGCTGCTCCAGGCCTCACCCAGCCTGGCCCTCAGCACCCCCAGGCAGGAGGCATCCACAGACCCCCCTGGGCAGCCTGGGCCACAGCCTCCCCAGCCTCACACTCAACTGCCTCAGCTCCCCTCCGGCCCCGCTCTGCCTCAGCTCCCCTCCGGCCCCGCTCTGCCCCAGCTCCCCTCCGACCCCGCTCTGCCCCAGCTCCCCTCCGGACCCCGCTCTGCCCCAGCTCCCCTCCGGCCCCGCTCTGCCCCAGCTCCCCTCCGACCCCGCTCTGCCCCAGCTCCCCTCCGGCCCCGCTCTGCCCCAGCTCCCCTCCGACCCCGCTCTGCCCCAGCTCCCCTCCGGCCCCGCTCTGCCCCAGCTCCCCTCCGACCCCGCTCTGCCCCAGCTCCCCTCCGGCCCCGCTCTGCCTCAGCTCCCCTCCGGCCCCGCTCTGCCCCCAGCTCCCCTCCGGCCCCGCTCTGCCTCAGCTCCCTTCCGGCCCCGCTCTGCCCCAGCTCCCCTCCGACCCCGCTCTGCCCCAGCTCCCCTCCTCCCCCGCTCTGCCTCAGCTCCGACCCCGCTCTGCCCCAGCCCTCCGGCCCTGCTCTGCCTCAGCTCCAAACCCTTCCTCCTGGGGCTGGCTCCAGACCCCCTCAGCAGAAGTCTCTCTGCAGCCTCCCTGCAGGATGCCTTCAGCTCCTGGCAGCAGCTCTGAGGTGCCCCTGTAGCCTTCTGCAGGCTGCACAGCCCCAGCTCCCCCAGCCTGTGCTGCCAGCAGAGCTGCCCCAGCCCTGGGCTCTCCCCTCCATCAGCTGAACCAACCCAGCACAGGCAGCACCAGCCCCAATTCCTGGCACCTGAGAGGTCTCAGACTCCATTTTTCTCCACTCACCTCCATCTGCAGCACTTGCTGCAGCCTCTCCATGATGACCAGAGTGGTCTTCTGCACAGCAGGGTAGCAATCCTTGGCACTGTTCTTCACTATCTCCATCAGGGACTCATAAGCAGAGCTCCTGAGGTTGTTCTGGTGGCCATCAGGCCTGCAAGGGAAGAGGAGTCCTTTGCAGCTCTCAGGGGCAGGCTGGGTGCTGGCCAGCAGACCAGGGGGCAAAACCAAAGCTCAGCCCCAGTGCTGTGCCTCCTGCACCCCAAAGCCTGGGAAGTGAATGGGAGTTGGGAAGCTACTTTTGGAAGCCTTTCCCCCCTACTCTGAATCATTTTCACCCTCTTCAGGCACTGACAGCAAGCCTCAGGTCCACATCTTCCAGTGGGCTGTGGGAGATCAGTGAATGGTTTGGGTTGGGACCTTTAGGGGTGACCTCATCCATCCCTGCTGCAGTCACCAGGGCATCTGCCACCAGAGTGGGCTGCTCAGGGCCTCATCAGGATCATCTCCAGAGGCCAGCAGCATCCTCCAGGGTGATCACAGAATGGGTTGGGAGCCTTAAAGGTGACCTAATCCAACCCTGCTGCAGTCACCAGGGCATCTGCAACCAGACTGGGCTGCTCAGAGCCTCATCAAGATGATCTCCAGGGCTCAGCAGCATCCTCCAGGGTGGTGCTGCCCTGCCTGGGAGATCACAGAATGGGTTGGGAGCCTTAAGGGTGACCTAATCCAACCCTGCTGCAGTCACCAGGACATCAGCAACCAGAGTGGGCTGCTCAGAGCTCATCAAGATGATCTCCAGGGCTCAGCAGCATCCTCCAGGGTGATCACAGAATGGGCTGGGACCTGTAAGGGTGACCTCATCCAACCCTGCTGCAGTCACCAGGGCATCTGCCACCAGAGTGGGCTGCTCAGGGCCTCATCAGGATGACCTCCTGGGTGGTGTTGCCCTGCCTGGAAGGAGATCATAGAATCACAGCATGCTTTGGGACCTTAAAGGTCCAACCCCCCTGCAGTCAGCAGGGACATCTCCAGGCAGCAGGGACATCCACATCCTCCCTGAGCAGCCTGCTCCAGAGGGGGATAAAAGCCCTGGGCAGCGATCCTGTGGGAAGCTTTCTTCCTGGGCACTGGCATTCGGTAGCCCAGGTGAGCCCAGAGAGAGTGCAGAGCCCTGCTCCTGGGCAGCAGCACTCAGCTCTGAGGCTGCAAAGGAAGAGGTCTCAGAGGCTGCAGAACCCAAGGAGCATCTTTGGTGCAAGAGCTGAGGCTGAACTGCTGCTGCAGGGTTACCTGTCTGCAGTCTCCAGAAGCTTCTGAACTATCAGCTCAAAGGAAGAAGACAAGCAGTAGGTTGCTGGCTCCTCCTGATCATCAGCTACATCTGCAGCTTCATAGGCAGCTTCAGCAAGGCTGGAGAAGGCCTGGAAGACACAGGAGGCAGTGCTGGGGCTCAGCTGAGCTCACCTCCAAGCACAGCTTCTCACAAGTGGAACCACACCACCACCCCCACCAGCAGCTTCCTCCTCATGTCCAGCCTGAGCCTCCCCTGGTGCAACCTGAGGCCATTTCCCTTTCTCCTGTCCCAGGAGACCCAGAGGGCAAATCCTTCACTGCCAGGGGAAGCTGATTTGTCATTCAGAGGGGCACAGACTGGGTTGGGTTGGAAGGGAGCTTCAAGAGCAGCCAGTTCCAGCCCCCAGCCACGGGCAGGAACACCTCCCACCAGCCCAGGCTGCTCAAGGCCTCATCCAGCCTGGCCTTGAGCACCTCCCTGGGCAGCCTGCTCCAATCCCTGACCACTCCTGCAGGCCAGGAACTCTTCTCCAAATCCAATCTAAGCCTCCCCTGGCTATTCCCCCCCAAGCTCCCCTTGCATTGTTCCTGGCAGAGCCACAAACCAGCCCTGAGCTGGCCTGAAGGTCCAAGAGCAGTGGTGTGTGCTGCAGGGCCAGGCCAGGAGCCACCTCTGAAAGCCAGCTCAGGGTGCAAGCACCCAGGTCTGTGGAACTCCAGGCCACAGAGTGGCTCAGGGGGAAGGGACCTCAGAGCTCATCTCCTCCAGCCCCCTGCCATGCCCAGGGACAGCTCTCTCAGCCAGGCTCAGCTGCTCCAGGCCTCAGCCAGCCTGGCCCTCAGCACCCCCAGGCAGGAGGCAGCCACAGACCCACCCTGGGCAGCCTGGGCCACAGCCTCCCCAGCCTCACACTCCCCTGCCTCAGCTCCCCTCCGGCCCCGCTCTGCCCCAGCTCCCCTCCGGCCCCGCTCTGCCCCAGCTCCCCTCCGGCCCCGCTCTGCCCCAGCTCCGGCCCCTCTCCGGCCCCGCTCTGCCCCAGCTCCCCTCCGGCCCCGCTCTGCCCCAGCTCCCCTCCGGCCCCGCTCTGCCCCAGCTCCCCTCCGGCCCCGCTCTGCCCCAGCTCCCCTCCGGCCCCGCTCTGCCCCAGCTCCCCTCCGCCCCAGCTCCCCTCCCCCGCTCTGCCTCAGCTCCCCTCCGGCCCCAGCTCTGCCTCAGCTCCCCTCCGGCCCCGCTCTGCCCCAGCTCCCCTCCGGCCCCGCTCTGCCCCAGCTCCCCTCCGGCCCCGCTCTGCCCCAGCTCCCCTCCGCTCTGCCCCAGCTCTGCCCCAGCTCCCCTCCGGCCCCGCTCTGCCTCAGCTCCCCTCCGGCCCCGCTCTGCCTCAGCTCCCCTCCGGCCCCGCTCTGCCTCAGCTCCCCTCCGGCCCCGCTCTGCCTCAGCTCCCCTCCGGCCCCGCTCTGCCTCAGCTCCAAACCCTTCCCCCTGGGGCTGGCTCCAGACCCCCTCAGCAGAAGTCTCTCTGCAGCCTCCCTGCAGGATGCCTTCAGGTCCTGGCAGCAGCTCTGAGGTGCCCCTGGAGCCTTCTGCAGGCTGCTCAGCCCCAGCTCCCCCAGCCTGTGCTGCCAGCAGAGCTGCCCCAGCCCTTGGGCCTCGCTTGCGGCCTGCTCCGGGCCCCCAGCTCGGGGTCCCTCTGAGGCTGGGGCCGGCGGGGAGGGTCTCCCTGTGCCGCCAGAGGCCTCTCCCCCAGCGGCAGAGGCTGGGCACTGCCTTACCCAGCAGACGTTGGAGGCCACCCTGGGCTCGGCACTCAGCCCCTCCATCAGGCACTGCAGCAGGGGGCCAGGTAGACGTCGTTGATGGCCGCCTCGGGCAGCATCTCGCAGATCCGGCCCACGGTCCAGGCGGTGGTGTCGCGCACCACCACGCTGGGGTCCTTCATCAGCTCGATCAGGGTGGGCATGGCCTGGGGCAGGGGCACAGGCACACAGTCAGCCAGGCTGGAAGAGACCTCAGAGCTCACCAAGGGCCGCCCCCGCCTCCCGAGCGACTCACAGTGTCTCACAGCATCACCAAGGCTGGAAGAGACCTGGAGGATCATCCAGTCCAACCTGGCACCACAGACCCCACGGCTAGCCCATGGCACCGAGTCCAGTCCCCTCTTGAGGAGGGAGGGCACTGCTGCCCAGAGAGACCTCTCCTGCCCACTGCAGGCTTGAACTCGCGACCTTCCCAGTGAGAGTCTTCCGTGCTTCCAACTTAGCCACATGGTCATCCTATCACCCCCAGGGGCCGCCCCGAGCCCCCCCGGGGACTCCACACCCCCCCCCGGGCAGCACACCCCAGGGGCCAATTCCTCCTTCTGGGAACAGCTTTCTCCTCACCACCAGCCTAACCCTCCCCTGGCACAGCTTGAGACCGTGTCCTCTTGTTCTGGTGCCTGGGAGAAGAGCCCAAGCCCCTCCTGGCTCCAGCCTCCCTTCAGGGAGTGGTAGAGAGCAATGAGGTCTGCCCTGAGCCTCCTCTTCCCCAGGCTCAGCACCCCCAGCTCCCTCAGCCTCCCCCCACAGGGCTGTGCCCCAGACCCCTCCCCAGCCTCACTGCCCTTCTCTGGACACCTTCAAGAGTCTCACTGTCCCTCCTTAACCTGAGGAGCCCAGAGCTGGAGCCAGGACTGAAGGTTAGAGGGGGTGAGGACAGGCACAAGGGAGGATGTGATGGGAGGGGGAATGGATTTGGGGCTGTTGGGAGTCACAGAGCTGTCAGGGCTGGAAGGGAGCTTGAGGCTCAGCCAGCTCCAACCCCCTGCCATGGGCAGGGACACCTCCCACCACAGCAGGCTGCTCACAGCCACCTCCAGCCTGGCTGCAAACACCTCCAGGGATGGTTCTGCAGGAGCTACTGAGAGACTGGAGAGAGGAGGACAGTCTGGGCCCAGTGAGGCCACTGCTCATGTTTTAAGGTACACAAAGTTGTTTCCCAGGGGTAAGACTTGAGACCTGGGGCAACTGGAGGCAGGATCAGAGTGGTGGGGTTGGGAGGGACCTCTGGAGATCAGCCAGTCCAACCCTACCCTGCCCCCCAGCAGGGCACCCCCAGCAGCCTGCCCAGCAGCACAGTGCCCAGGGAGGGGTTGGGAGCTCTCCACAGCCTCTCTGGGCAGCCTGCTCCAGGCCTCCAGCAGCCTCACACCGAACAGCTTCCTCCTCCTGCTCAGGTGGTACCTCCTGGGCTCCACTTTGTGCCCCTTGCCCTGTCCCTGGGCACCACTGAGCAGGGCCTGGCCCCAGCCTCTTGCCCTCCAGCCTTTCTCTCTCGCTGAGCACTGCTCAGCTCCCCTCTGGGGCCGCCCTTCCCCAGGCTCCACGGCCTCAGGAGCTCTCAAGCCTTTGCTCCTCGCAAGAGAAGGCCTCCAAGGTCCCCTCAGAGGCTCAGCTCCCAGTGGGCCTCACCTGGATCACCAATGGTTTGAGCTGGTTCGGCTCTGGTCCTTCCAAGATGCTGCCAAAAGCCAGCACAGCTGCATCTCTGTACCTCCAGTCTGGGTTCTTGATGTGCTCCTTGATGAAGGGCAGCACGTGGGGCACAATGTCATCCTCACAGCAGGTGGCCAGCAGCATCAGGCAGACTCCTGCTGCCTTGCAGGGGTTCCAGTCATCATCGTCGTCGTTCTCGTCCTGGGAGGGGGAAGAACAGCACCAGGGGCAGTCTAGAGGAGGGGGAGAAAAACCAGCCCCCAAGCCTCCCAGCCCTCCCAGCTGCAGCAGCCTGTGGCAGCGCCCCGGGCGGGGAAGGGAGAGCTGCTCTGCAGGGAGGAACCCAGGGCTGGAAGCTGAGTGAGCTCCTGGGCATTGCCCCCTCCTGGGCATTGCCCCCCTCCTGGGCATTGCCCCCCTCCTGGGCATTGCCCCCCTCCTGGGCATTGCCCCCCTCCTGGGCATTGCCCCCCTCCTGGGCATTGCCCCCTCCTGGGCATTGCCCCCCTCCTGGGCATTGCCCCCCTCCTGGGCATTGCCCCCTGCCTCACTCAGCTGCCCAGCTGCTTCCCCTCTCATCTTGCTCCAGATCTTGGCCCTTTGATCCAGGCCAGCAGCACAGGGTGGCCAACTCCAAGCAGCTGAAGAGCTTCTTCCTCTTCTCCCCCCACCCCCTCTACCCCCTCACTGTCAGCTCAGATCCCTTTGAAGCTCTCTACCTCCTGATTCTTTCATCTGCCCTGCCTGGAGGAGCACTTCAGAGCCTCCTGCAGTTTAACTCTCTGCACCCAGGCAGAGGCACAAAGCAAGGCAGCAGCAACTCCCCTGCACCCAAAGTGGTTTCCTCCCCCCCCTCTCACACCCAGTTCCTTGCTGGCAGCCACCTGAACTCCATCCTGCATGGCTTAATGAACAGTGCCTAATTAGCCCTGCTGCAGCAAATGAGTCCATTCCTTTGGATCAGGCTGGGAAGCTGAGGCCAAACAGGACCCTGGGAAGTGCTTAGGAGGTGCTAACCAAACAGGGACTCCCCAGCTCAGGAAGCCAGGCCCTGGATCTGCAGCGGGGCAGAGCCTGCTTTCTGCTTCTCACTCCACAAGTAGCAGCCCAGCAGGGGGCTGGGGGCTGGAAGAGAAGCTCTGGAGCTCACCCAGTCCAACCCTACCCCCCCTGCCCCCAGCAGGGCACCCCCAGCAGCACAGTGCCCAGGGCGGGTTGGGAGCTCCCCACAGCCTCTCTGGGCAGCCTGCTGCAGGCCTCCAGCAGCCTCACACCGAACAGCTTTCTGCTCCTGGGCTGCACTCTGTGCCCCTTGCCCTGTCCCTGGGCAGCACTGAGCAGAGTCTGGCCCCAGCCTCTTGCCCCCCTTCCCTTCCCCCTTGCCCCCCTTCAGCTCTTGCTGAGCACTGCTCAGCTCCCCTCTGGGGCTGCTCTGCTCCAGCCTCTCAGCCTCTGCTCCTCACAGAGCTGCTCCAGGTCCTTCATCACCCTCACAGCCCCCCTGGACTCTCTCCAGCAGTCCTCTGCCTCTCTCGATCTGGGGGAGCCCCAAACTGCCCCCAGCCCTCCAGCTGTGGCCTCAGCAGGGCGAAGCAGAGGGGGAGGAGAAGCTCCCTCCACCTCTCCCCCTCCTCACCATTTCACTGGGGCCAGAGAAGCACTTCAGAAACCTCAGCCCCAAGCAGGGGTGAAGAGAGCCCAGCACGAGGAGGACCCCAGAGGCAGCCCCCCCAGCCCCAGCCCTCGAAATCCACGCATCACTCCCTCAGAGTGGTGCCTGATGCCTCATCACAGACCAGGGGCTGCTCTCAACCACCTCAGGGAGGGCCCCTACAGCACCCAGGAGGTGCCCAGGTCGCCTCTGCCGGGCTGCAGGGGCCACCAGGGGCCGTCTGCTGCTCCCTGCCCCTCTGCCAGGGTGGGTTTGGGGAGGGGGGGGCAGCAGGGGGTTATTGCCACTCACCTGTTTTGTTAAGGTCTGGGTTAGGATTGGGACCAAATATTGCAGTGCTCCCTTGGCATAGAATTTGCTGGTGTGCTCTGGAGGCCTTCCCTGCTCTGCTGCCTGGAAGAGGAGGTGACACAAACCCATCAGAGCCAAGGGAAGCTTGGCAGTGGCTGAGGCAGCAGAGCAGGAGGCAACTCCCCAGAAGATAAAACCTCCTCTCTCTGGCCTTGTTTGGCTCTCCCTCCCCATCCCAACCCCAAACAAAGCAGCTCAAGGCCACCCTGAGCCAAGCCCAGGTGGAATTGGTCGTTCCAAAGCCAAATGATTTCTTCTGCTTCATTACCAACTGAGCTCCAACCCCCCCCCCCCCCCCCCCCCCCCAAAAAAAAACCCCCAACCCACAAGCAGCAAAAGAGAGCCCAGAGCTCAAACTAAACCTTTAACCCTTGGCTCTCCTCGGGGGGGGAGGTTGGTTTAAGCCCCAAATCTATCTTCACCTTCTTTTCACAGCTGGTTGGGAGGCATCTGGAGGCCCTTCAAGGCTGAAGGGCTGAGTTGCAGCTGGATGTGTGCAAGCAGCAGGCAGAGCAATGCCCCTCCCCCACCCCCCAAAAAAAAGTTCATCTCCAGCCCCAAGGGATGACCACAGAAGGAGCAGTTGGATTGGGAGCCCACAAGTTCAGACCCAGAAAGGATCAACCCTGCCCTGCCTCAGCTCCCCTCCCCCCCTGCCCTGCCTCAGCTCCCCTCCCACCCTCAGGAACAGTCCCTCTGCAGCCTTCCTGCAGGATGCCTTCAGGAAGGCAGCTCTAAGGTCCCCCCCCAGTGGAGTCCCCTCCATGCTGGCCCTCAGCCTGCTGCTGCAGCCCTTTGTGGCCTCCTCTGGCCTCACTCCAACAGCTCTGTGCCCTCCTCCTGCTGGGGACACCATGCTCCTTCCCTGGGGGTGTTCAAGGCCAGGCTGGAGGAGGCCTTTGAGCAGCCAAACCCAGCTGAGAGCTGTCCCTGCCCATGGGGCAGATGACCTCTGAGCCCCCCCCCCCAGGATCCACCCAAGGCTTCAGACACTCTACAGGAACCCCTCAAAGCTGTCCCAGCTTTAGGAACCTGCTCTGGAACAACCCAACAGAGATACTGAAGAGAACTGCAGGAGCTGCTCTTTGGAAGAGCTGCCAGCTCCCCCTTCCCTTCAGCAGGCAGAGCAGTGAGGAGCTAAGCAGGAGAGGGGAAACCACAGTGGGGTACCCCAACACCATGCTGCTGCCTGCAGCCCCAGGAGCTGGGCTGCAGCCTCAGGTCTCAGCTTCTGTCACACTCATGCATCAGGATGCATCAGAGTGGTGCATGATGCCTCATCACAGACCCAGCACCACCACACCAGCAGCTCAGAGGGGGGAGGAAAGAATCTCCTGCACTGTTGCACTCAGGAGAGCAGGAGGACCCCCCCCATAGCCCAAAGAGACCACCCAGGGCCATCCTGCTGCTTCTCAGCTGTGGTTTGTGAGCTCACCTCAGATGCTTCTATGGCCAGGTCCATCTCCTCATCACAGACATTGGACCAGAACTCTATTCCCTGCAGGGCCACCTCATCTATGTCACTTTTCATTGCTTCAATTGTGATCTTCAGCAAGAGGAAAGAGAGGGGAGGGTGGGGGTGGGGGAGAGAGAGAGAAGGAGGATCAGCAAGATATTGCTCCTCAGCTGTGTGCCTCTGGCCAGCCAGCAGAAGGCTCAAGGCTGTCTGAAGCCAGATCCCCACCTTGTGCTCTAGGCCAGGCTGGATGGGGGCCTGGAGCAACCTGGGCTACTGCCCCTGCCCATTTGGGGGGGGGAACTGGATGACCTCGAGGGTCCCTTCCAACCCAGACCACCCCATGAACCCCTCAAATTACTCCCCCTGAAGACAAATCTCCTTTGGGAGTTGCCATCAGGGCCTCAGAGGCTCTGCAGAGCAAGATCTGCAGAGCCCCAGGGGAGCGCTGCAACAGGCTGCCCAGGGGAGGTGGTTGAGGCCCCTCGTCCCTGGGGACACTCAGGGGGAAGCTCCACGAAGCTGTGGGCAGCCTGCTCTAGTGGAGGATGTCCCTGCTGGCTGCAGGGGGGGCTGGACCTGGCTGCCCTTCGGAGGTCCCTTCCCACCCAGACCTGTGTGGGAGCCCTGGGAGCCTCCCGGCCGGCGGCAGCAGAGGGCTCCCCAGGCGCGGCGAGCGAGCCCAACCAGCAGCCCAACAGCCTCCTCCTCCCCCGGGGCTCAGGCTGAAGGAGGAGGCAGCAGCGGCTGAGGAGCTCCAACACTCACAGCAAAAAGGGCAGGCCCCATGTAGGTCTCCATGTACTGATAGTAGAGGGACATAATCTTCACCAGGTTCTGTAAGGCAGCCACTCGTACCTGCAGCCAGGGGGAGAGAGAGAGAGAGAGAGAGGTCAGGGCTGGCAGCTCTGAGCCAGGCAGGGCCACAACCCACCACAGGCTGGCCAGTGCTCCACACCCCACCACAAGCAGCTGACTTAACCCCCTGGTGCTTGGCTACTACTTCAAACTTCCCCTCTGGAATTTGTTGGGAGAGACAGGATCAGCACTGGGAGCTCTGAGAGCCAAGAGGAGCCACAACCTGCCACAGGCTGACTCCAGGTTGCTCATTGCTCCACACCCCACCACAAGCAGCTGAGTTACCCTCCCCTGGTGCTTGGTTACTCCTTCAACCTTCCCCTCTGGAATCTGTTGGGAGAGAAAGGATCAGCACTGGGAGCTCTGAAACCAAGCAGAGCCACAACCTGCCACAGGCTGACTCCAGGTTGCTCACTGCTCCACATCCCACCACAAGCAGCTGACTTAACCCCCCTGGTGCTTGGTTACTACCTCAACCTTCCCCTCTGGAATGTGTTTGAGTGCTTCAGACTTGCCCCTTGCATCTCACAGAGGACTTTCCTTTCAGGAGCCACTTCCCAACTGCTTGTGGCTGCCAGAAAGGTTGGGAGCAGCTTGCCCCAGCCCCCTCCCCCCCCCCCCAGGCACTTCATGTCACTCACCCTTGTGTCTGGACACTGAGTTGCTTCACAGACTACTTGCATAATAAAGTGCCTTTCAGACTGGAAACAAGAAACAAAAAGAGGAATAACAGATCAGAACCTTGCCCCCCAAAAAGGATTTACAAAAGGCTTTGCAAAGCTCCCTGGGGAGGCTGCCTTGGGGGTTTGGATGAGCACAGCACCCCTGAAGCAGCCCAGGTGCTCCCTGCAGCAATCCCAAGACCATTTTCTTGCCCCCCCCTCCCCCCCCCCCAAAAGCCAACCCAGGACCCCCAAGTCCCCCATGGGAGGAGGGTGTTCAAAATGGCCTGAAAGTCACAAAGGTTGCAAGGGGGGGGGGGGAAGAGCAAAAAAGGAAATGCTCTGCTTGTTCCCTGCCCTCTTTCAGCACTGCCTTCAAGAAACCTCAAAGCTCAGCCAAGGGAAATGGCTCAAGGGGCAGCAGCTGAGTTACCCTCCCAGGGGCAGCAGCTGAGTTACCCTCCCAGGGGCAGCAGCTGAGTTACCCTCCCAGGGGCAGCAGCTGAGTTACCCTCCCAGGGGCAGCAGCTGAGTTACCCTCCCAGGGGCAGCAGCTGAGTTACCCTCCCAGGGGCAGCAGCTGAGTTACCCTCCCAGGGGCAGCAGCTTCATGCCCAGGGAGTGCTGTTTGGAACCTATTCAGGCACTAAGTATGGCCTGAAGGGGTCAGGCCCCAGCCAGCTCAGGGTCTGAAGGATCCTGGTTGAGTCCCATCCACTGAGCAGCTACCTAGGGCAGGATTTAAAGACCCTCTTCTCCTGAAGGGATCCTGCAGGAAGGCTGCAGAGAGAAGTCTCCTGAGGGTGTCCAGAGACAGGAGCAGGGGGAATGGTTTGGAGCTGGCTTAGAGTGGAGCTGAGGGAGAAGTTCTTAACTGTGAGGCTGCTGAGGCTCTGGCCCAGGCTGCCCAGGGAGGCTGTGGCTGCCTCCTGCCTGGGGGTGCCCAAGGCCAGGCTGGGTGAGGCCTGGAGCAGCCGAGAGGTGTCCCTGGGCATGGCAGGGGGGGGTTGGAGGAGATCAGCTCTGAGGTCCCTTCCACCCTGAGCCATTCTAGGCTTGTCTCCCTGGTGGAGACCTGGAGGCTAGGACCTCACCCAGGGAGGAAAGGAAAGGATCAGCAGATGAGGCCTGCTCTGAGAGGTCCCTTGCAGACCTTCCTCCTCCTCCACCACTTCCCGGGGCCGAGCGAAGCGTGGCTCGCTGCCAGGCCGCTTCCAAAGGGCTGAGCCAAGCCTGTCCTCTCCCACCTCCAGAGCACAGCTTGAGGAGGGAGCAGAGCATCCACCAAGCTAAACCCTGAGGCCAGGGCACAAACTCTTCCCCCCCCCCGCCAAAACTCTTCCCCACCCCCCACCCCCGGCGGCTCCACGGGCAGGCCGAATCCCAGTCTCAGCTGCATCAGGGTTATGCATCAAAGCTCAGAGTGGTGCATGATCTCTCATCACAGACCATGGATTCAGCCTGCCCCCTGCCCCTCCTCCCCCCCCCCCCAGAGAGGCTTCCTTCCTTCCTCACCTCTTTGTCAAAGTTTGCTTTGGTGAATTCCAAAGAGTTCAGGAGTGCGTTGGTAGCTGCTAGCTTCACATTGTTGCTGGGCTCCTCCTTCCTCATCCCCTGGATGATGGCTGTCAGGATCTCGTTGGACTTGTCCTGAAGCTGCTCTGGGTCCTAGCAAGGAGGGTTGGATGCAAAATAAACACCCCAGAGCAAACCATCACTTGCCAGCTGAAAGGCTTTGGCCCTCTGCAGCCTCCGAAGGGAGGAGCTGGGAATGGTCGGGTGGAGGAAGAGGAGGCTGAGGGAAGGCCTCAGGGCCCCCCACAGCTCCTGGAAAGAGGCTGGGGTTGGCCTCTTAACCCATCCTCCAAGCTCAGCCCCAGCCCCCCCCAGGCACAGCCCCAGCTCCCCCAAGCTCAGCCCCAAGCTCAGCCCCAGGCACAGCCCCAGCCCCACCAGGCACAGCCCCAGCCCCCCCCCCCAAGCTGGACACTGAGAGGCTGGAGTAGGTCCAGAGAAGGGCAACAAAGCTGAGGGAGGGCCTGGAGAGCAGGGCTGAGGAGGAGAGGATGAGGGAGATTTAGCCTGGGGAAGAGGAGGCTGAGGGGAAGGCCTCAGTGCCCTCCACAGCTCCCTGGAAAGAGCTTGGAGTGAGGCTGGGGTTGGCCTCTTAACCCATCCTCCAAGCTCAGCCCCAGCTCCCCCAAGCTCAGCCCCAAGCTCAGCCCCAGCCCCCCCCAAGCTCAGCCCCAAGCTCAGCCCCAGCCCCCCAAGCTCCCCCAAGCTCAGCCCCAAGCTCAAGCCCCAGCTCCCCCAAGCTCAGCCCCAAGCTCAGCCCCAGCTCCCCCAAGCTCAGCCCCAAGCTCAGCCCCAGCCCCCCCAAGCTCAGCCCCAAGCTCAGCCCCAGCCCCCCAAGCTCAGCCCCAAGCTCAGCCCCAGCCCCCCCAAGCTCAGCCCCAAGCTCAGCCCCAGCTCCCCCCCCAAGCTCAGCCCCAAGCTCAGCCCCAGCTCAGCCCAAGCTCCCCCAAGCTCAGCCCCAGCTCCCCCCAAGCTCAGCCCCAGCTCCCCCCAAGCTCAGGCTGAAGCTCAGGTCCAGCCCCAGAAGGGCAAGCAAAGCTGAGGGAGGGTCTGGAGCAACAAAGCTGAGGGCTGAGGAGGGCTGAGGATGAGGAGGTTCAGCCTGGGGAAGAGGAGGCTGAGGGAAGGCCTCAGTGCTCTCCACAGCTCCCTGGAAAGAGCCTGGAGTGAGGCTGGGGTTGGCCTCTTAACCCAAGGAACTAATGACAGGACAAAAGGAAATGGCCTCAAGGTGTCTTGAGGAGCTGCAAGTCCTTGCCTGTGCCTCATAAAACCTTCAACTGAGGATAAAGGAACTTCTTATGAGGAGAGAGGTGACACCTCAACCCCCAAGCTCAGCCCCAGCTCCCCCCAGGCTGGACACTGAGGGGCTGAAGCAGGTCCAGAGAAGGGCAACAAAGCTGGGGGAGGGTCTGGAGAGCAGGGCTGAGGAGGAGAGGCTGAGGGAGGTTCAGCGTGGGGAAGAGGAGGCTGAGGGAAGGCCTCAGTGCCCTCCACAGCTCCCTGAAAGGAGGTTGGAGCCAGGTGGGGGTTGGGCTCTGCTCCCAAGGGAAAAGGGGATAGGGCAGAGGGAAACAGCCTCAAGCTGCACCAGGGGAGGTTTAGTTTGGCCACGAGGAACCATGTCTTCCCCAAAGGGCTGTCAAGGCCTGGCCCAAGCTGCTCAGGGCAGTGGTGGAGTCCTCATCCCTGGGGAGGTTTCAGAGCCCTGGAGCTGTGGTGCTGAGGGCCAGGGGTCGGTGGTGCCCTGGGGCAGGGCTGGGCTAAGGCTCGCACTCCACGACCTTAAAGGTCTTTTCCAACCAAACTGATTCCATCCTGTGACTGGATGGAGGCAGCTGTGAGGTTTCCCCAGCACAGCAAGGAACCTGATCACACAGATGGGACCTTCAGCTGAGGTTCCCTCTTCCCAGCATCCCCCTCACCCCCCAGGGACTGAAAGCTGCACCTCACAAAAGGTGACCTGGATTCGTGCTCCGTAAGCAGGTCAGGCACCAGCCTCCTGTGCTTACTGCCCATTGTTTGGCCAGCACAGAGACATCCCCTGCTACAAGGGATTCACAAAGAAACTAAGAGAGGTGTGAGAAGGGAAAGGCTGGAGGAGAAGAGATCCTGGAGGAGGAGGAGGACCAGGAGGAGGACCAGGAGGAGGAGGAGGCCGGGGCCAGCGCCCCGAATAACTCCAACAGAGGGTTTCAAGCGGTCCTAGCTCAAAGAGGGGCTGGAAAGCAGACTCACAATGTCCTGGCAGATGTAGCCAATGGCCTCCAACGTTGACTCCTTCATGTGCTCGGTGCTGTGCTGGTTGGTCACGTTGGTCACCAGCTGGGGGATGAGTTCAGGCCACTGGTTCATGGGGATCTCGGCGCAGGCGATGCCGGCCACGCACTGGGAGGCCGAGCTGGGCCTGTAGGTTTCTGTGCCCAAGGTCTGCAAAACCTGCAGGGGGAAAGCAGCAGAGGTGCTTTGGGGCTCAGCCAGCAGGGGCAGGGGGCTTGCCACCGTAGGCATGGAAGCAGGGAATGGTTTCCTGTCTCCTCTTTGCCAGCCAGGGGAGGTCAGGCCTCGGAAGGCGCTGCCCAAGGGAGGTGGTGGAGTGACCGAGCCTGGAGGTGCTGGAAGGTGGTTTGGATGTGGTGCTTGGGGATACTCTGCCCTTGGAGGGCAGGATTAATGCTTGGACTTGGTGGTCCTGAGGGTCTTTTTCCAACCTGACTGTTCCTGTGATTCTGTGGTTTGGGTGGGAAGGGACCTTTAGAGCTCATCCAAGTCCGACGCCCCAACCAGAGCAGGCTGCCCAGAGCCCCCAACAGCCTGAGCTGGGATGGGGGCAGCCACAGCCTCCCGGGCAGCCTGTGCCAGCGTCTCCCCACCCTCACTGGCAAGCATTCCCTCCTCATCTCCAGAGGAACGTGCCCCTGCCCAGGGCAGGGAGGGTGGAGTAGAGGATCCCTGAAGGCCCTTCCAGCCTGAGCCATTTCCATGCTTCTGCGACTGCTGAGGCCGTTCCAGCACGAGGACCAGCGGGAGAGCTGGGCTCACTGCCGGGGAAGCCGCCTCCATTAGCTCCTGCAGCCACAGCAGAGCCTGCAGAGGCTGCCTGGGCACTGCACAGCAGCAGCCTGCAGCTGGGGCAGGGTTTTCAACCCCAGCAGCTGCAGGCATCTCACCCAGCACCCAAGCACCGACGGTGCCGCCTGGAGCGGCAGCCAGGGCCTCCTGCGGGGGCGGGGGCAAAGGCTGGGCGGGAGGAAAGCGGAGGAGAAGCCAAGAAACCCCCAAAGGGGACCAGACTCACGTAGTTCTTGACCTCCCTGCGGGCGTTGGTGTCGATGGCCAGCCATCTCTGCTGGTACTGGGCCTTGATGTCGGGGTCCTTGGAGGTCAGGGAGTTCTTGATCTGCAGGCCGGCCGCCACGCGAGCCACCTGGCTGTTGCCAGGGTTTGCCAGGACTCTGGACAGCTCCACCAGGAAGGTTGGCTGCCGAGAGAGGCAGGTTCAGCGCCCGGCCCGCCGCCCGGCCCCCCCCCACCTCCCACCCGCCCAGGGCGCCACCCACGGACCCCCAGGCCCCGCGGCCACCCCACGGACCCCCCGAGGCCGAGGCCCCCGGACCCCACCCCCGCGGCCACCCCGAGCTCTGCGGCCACCCCACGGACCCCCGAGGCCCTGCGGCCACCCCACGGACCCCCGAGGCCACCCTATGGACCCCCTGAGGTCCTGCAGCCACCACACAGCCCTGCAGCCAGCCCATGGACCCCCAGAGCCCTGCGGCCACCACTCCATGGCCCTACAGCCACCCCACGGACCCCCGAGGCCCTGCGGCCACCACATAGCTCTGCGGCCACCCCACGGACCCCCGAGGCCCTGCGGCCACCCCACGGACCCCCGAGGCCACCCTATGGACCCCCTGAGGTCCTGCAGCCACCACACAGCCCTGCAGCCAGCCCATGGACCCCCAGAGCCCTGCGGCCACCACTCCATGGCCCTACAGCCACCCCATGGACCCCCTGAGGCCCTGCGGCCACCACCCCACGGCCCTGCAGTGGTCCTGCAGCCACCCCTGGACACCCCCCCAAGCAAAGCCACAATCAGTGAAGGTCCTGCCCCCACCCTCCATCACCAGCCCAACAGAACCACCTCCTGCAGTGAGCCAGCACCAGCAGCCCAGGGCTCCATGAAGATCCTGCCCCCACCCCAGCACCAATCCAGCCCAACCTCCTGCAGTGACCCAGCACCAGCAGCCCAGGGCTCCATGAAGTTCCTGCCCCCACCCCAGCACCAATCCAGCCCAACCTCCTGCAGTGACCCAGCACCAGCAGCCCAGGGCTCCATGAAGATCCTGCCCCCACCCCAGCACCAATCCAGCCCAACCTCCTGCAGTGACCCAGCACCAGCAGCCCAGGGCTCCATGAAGTTCCTGCCCCCACCCCAGCACCAATCCAGCCCAACCTCCTGCAGTGACCCAGCACCAGCAGCCCAGGGCTCCATGAAGTTCCTGCCCCCACCCCAGCACCAATCCAGCCCAACCTCCTGCAGTGACCCAGCACCAGCAGCCCAGGGCTCCATGAAGTTCCTGCCCCCACCCCAGCACCAATCCAGCCCAACCTCCTGCAGTGAGCCAGCACCAGCAGCCCAGGGCTCCATGAAGATCCTGCCCCCACCCCAGCACCAATCCAGCCCAACCTCCTGCAGTGACCCAGCACCAGCAGCCCAGGGCTCCATGAAGATCCTGCCCCCACCCCAGCACCAATCCAGCCCAACCTCCTGCAGTGACCCAGCACCAGCAGCCCAGGGCTCCATGAAGTTCCTGCCCCCACCCCAGCACCAATCCAGCCCAACCTCCTGCAGTGAGCCAGCACCAGCAGCCCAGGGCTCCATGAAGATCCTGCCCCCACCCCAGCACCAATCCAGCCCAACCTCCTGCAGTGACCCAGCACCAGCAGCCCAGGGCTCCATGAAGATCCTGCCCCCACCCCAGCACCAATCCAGCCCAACCTCCTGCAGTGACCCAGCACCAGCAGCCCAGGGCTCCATGAAGTTCCTGCCCCCACCCCAGCACCAATCCAGCCCAACCTCCTGCAGTGACCCAGCACCAGCAGCCCAGGGGCTCCCCGGTCCTCCTCTGCCAGGCTGCCAGCACCCAGCCTGCACAGCTCCATCCCCAGATTAGGGTCATCAAGCTCCTAAGGAGCACCCCTGGGAAGCCAGGTCAGATGGCAGCGACTTGGCTGGAGCTTGGCTTCAGCTCCCTGGAGTTTACCTCCCCTGCTCCTGCCTGCTCTGAGCACCCCTCTGAACAACCCAGCTCTGGGGAGTGATCAGCTGTGGGGCTGAGGAACCCTGCTGACGGCCCTGCTGCAAGGGGAGCACCCAAAGCACAGCACTGGAGCTCCTTTTTGGGGGGGGGGGGACACAAACCTCCCTCCCTGCAGCCAAAGGGGCACAGACACCGCTCAGGCAGCCACAGAATGGGTTTGGGCCATGGAGTCCAAGCCTGAACCCAGCACTGCCCCAGGGCACCACCCACCCATGGCCCTCAGCACCACACCTCCAGGGCTCCCAGACCCCTCCAGCAGTGGGGACTCCAGCACTGCCCCGGGTGGACTGGGCCAGGGCTTGGCAGCCTTCAAGGGGAAGAAATTGTTCCTCACGGGCAACCTAAACCTCCTCCGGTGCAGCTTGAGGCCATTTCCTCTTGTTCCATCACTTGTTTGTTGGGAAAAGAGACCAAGCCCCACCTGCTCCAACCTCCTCTCAGGAAGCTGTACAGAGCCAGGAGGTCCCCCTCAGCCTCCTCTTCTCCACACTAACCAACCCCAGGCCCCTCAGCTGCTCCTCACCAGCCCTGTTCTCCAGAGCCTTCTGGGCTGCTCCAACCACTGTGGTTCTGAGCCAGCTGAAACCCTCAGCACCCCTCCAGGAGCCTCCTTTTGCCTGCCCTAGACCCTCCCTCACAGCTGCCCACCTGGAGATGAAGCCCCACAAAGAGGTGGATGAAGGCAGCCAGCATTTGCTCCACACTGAGCCCACTCCCAAGTGAAGTCCCAACAGAACCTCCTCACTGAACCCACTCCCAAGGGAAACCCCAACAGAACCTCCTCACTGAACCCACTCCCAGGGGAAATCCCAACAGAACCTCCTCACTGAACCCACTCCCAGGGGAAATCCCAACAGAACCTCCTCACTGAACCCACTCCCAAGGGAAACCCCAACAGAACCTCCTCACTGAACCCACTCCCAAGTGAAGTCCCAACAGAACCTCCTCACTGAACCCACTCCCAAGTGAAGTCCCAACAGAACCTCCTCACTGAACCCACTCCCAAGGGAAACCCCAACAGAACCTCCTCACTGAACCCACTCCCAGGGGAAATCCCAACAGAACCTCCTCACTGAACCCACTCCCAGGGGAAATCCCAACAGAACCTCCTCACTGAACCCACTCCCAAGGGAAACCCCAACAGAACCTCCTCACTGAACCCACTCCCAAGTGAAGTCCCAACAGAACCTCCTCACTGAACCCACTCCCAGGGGAAATCCCAACAGAACCTCCTCACTGAACCCACTCCCAAGGGAAACCCCAACAGAACCTCCTCACTGAACCCACTCCCAAGGGAAACCCCAACAGAACCTCCTCACTGAACCCACTCCCAAGGGAAACCCCAACAGAACCTCCTCACTGAACCCACTCCCAGGGGAAATCCCAACAGAACCTCCTCACTGAACCCACTCCCAAGGGAAACCCCAACAGAACCTCCTCACTGAACCCACTCCCAAGTGAAGTCCCAACAGAACCTCCTCACTGAACCCACTCCCAGGGGAAATCCCAACAGAACCTCCTCACTGAACCCACTCCCAAGTGAAGTCCCAACAGAACCTCACTGAACCCACTCCCAGGGAAATCCCAACAGAACCTCCTCACTGAACCCACTCCCAAGGGAAACCCCAACAGAACCTCCTCACTGAACCCACTCCCAAGGGAAGTCCCAACAGAACCTCCTCACTGAACCCACTCCCAAGTGAAGTCCCAACAGAACCTCCTCACTGAACCCACTCCCAGGGGAAATCCCAACAGAACCTCCTCACTGAACCCACTCCCAAGGGAAACCCCAACAGAACCTCCTCACTGAACCCACTCCCAAGTGAAGTCCCAACAGAACCTCCTCACTGAACTCCCACTCCCAAGGGAAACCCCAACAGAACCTCCTCACTGAACCCACTCCCAGGGGAAATCCCAACAGAACCTCCTCACTGAACCCACTCCCAGGGAAACCCCAACAGAACCTCCTCACTGAACCCACTCCCAAGGGAAACCCCAACAGAACCTCCTCACTGAACCCACTCCCAAGTGAAGTCCCAACAGAACCTCCTCACTGAACCCACTCCCCAAGTGAAGTCCCAACAGAACCTCCTCACTGAACCCACTCCCAAGGGAAATCCCAACAGAACCTCCTCACTGAACCCACTCCCAGGGGGAAATCCCAACAGAACCTCCTCACTGAACCCACTCCCCAGGGAAACCCCAACAGAACCTCACTGAACCCACTCCCAAGGGAAGTCCCAACAGAACCTCCTCACTGAACCCACTCCCAAGTGAAGTCCCAACAGAACCTCCTCACTGAACCCACTCCCAGGGGAAATCCCAACAGAACCTCCTCACTGAACCCACTCCCAAGGGAAACCCCAACAGAACCTCCTCACTGAACCCACTCCCAAGGGAAACCCCAACAGAACCTCCTCACTGAACCCACTCCCAAGGGAAACCCCAACAGAACCTCCTCACTGAACCCACTCCCCCAGGGAAATCCCAACAGAACCTCCTCACTGAACCCACTCCCAGGGAAATCCCAACAGAACCTCCTCACTGAACCCACTCCCAAGGGAAATCCCAACAGAACCTCCTCACTGAACCCACTCCCAAGGAAACCCCAACAGAACCTCCTCACCACTCCCAGGGGAAATCCCAACAGAACCTCCTCACACTCCCCAGGGGAAACCCCAACAGAACTCCCAAGTCCTGAACCCACCCCTCCCAACAGAACCTCCTCACTGAACCCACTCCCAAGGGAAACCCCAACAGAACCTCCTCACTGAACCCACTCCCAAGGGAAATCCCAACAGAACCTCCTCACTGAACCCACTCCCAGGGGAAATCCCAACAGAACCTCCTCACTGAACCCACTCCCAGGGGAAATCCCAACAGAACCTCCTCACTGAACCCACTCCCAAGGGAAACCCCAACAGAACCTCCTCACTGAACCCACTCCCAGGGAAACCCCAACAGAACCTCCTCACTGAACCCACTCCCAGGGGAAATCCCAACAGAACCTCCTCACTGAACCCACTCCCAAGGGAAACCCCAACAGAACCTCCTCACTGAGCCCACTCCCAAGTGAAGTCCCAACAGAACCTCCTCACTGAACCCACTCCCAGGGGAAATCCCAACAGAACCTCCTCACTGAAGCCATTCCCAAACGAAATCCCCATTTCATTGAGCAAGGAAACGTAGGTTGGAGGTTCAGACACCCAACTGAAAGCCTTTGAGAAGCAAACTGCACTCAGGTTCCAAGGTGCAGAAAGCTTCTTCGGGTTCCTCATCCACCCACGAGCAAACAAACAAACTAAGGCTCCCAAATTCTCTTCTCCTGGGGCTGGAAGCCCTAATTCCAGCTAAAAATGAGCAGTGCTAGATGAAGCCTTCAAGGCTCAGGAGCAGATGCAGATGGGGAGGACCTCAGCTCTCACACCTACAGAGGTGGCAATGAAAAACTGCCACAAAAGGCTCCAAATGAGCTGTGGGGAGGAGGAGGAGGAGGAGCAGGAGGAAGAGCAAGCTGCAGCTCCACCAACCAACGGGGGAGATCACTCAGCTTTGGATGCAGAGCCTCTCACTCAACCCTGCATCTCCAAGCCTCCCCACATCTCCAACTCCCCCCACCCCCTGCACAGCCCCCAGCCCTAAATCCTCATCCTCCTTTCAGAGCCAAGCCTTTAACCACTCTCACAACCTGCACTGAGCTCCTCAACCCCTTGCCTTGCCCAAGGTTGGACCACTCCATGCTCCCACCCCACACCAAGGCACCAATCTTCCACCCCAGCACGAGTTCTGCTTCTTCTGCTCTCTGCCTCGGCCTGGCTCTCACAAGGCAGGGAGCAGAAACCTGTCCCTGCTCACAGCAGGGAGCTGGAGCTGGGTCTTTAGGGTCCTTTTAGGTTCCACTTAGCTGACTGTTTCTTTAGGGTCCTTTTAGGCTCCATTCAGCTGAATCTTTAGGGTCCTTTTAGGCTCCATTCAGCTGAATCTTTAGGGTCCTTTCCAACCCAAACCATTTTATGACTCCATGATAAATGGCACCTAAAACCTTAGGGCATCCCTCAAAGCTCTTCAGAGGGCCTGAGCCCCAAGAGCATGAACAGCTCACCCCCAAAACCCTTCCCCTAACACAGCCCAGGAAGGTTTAATCCAAGTGGGGGGCATTCCAAGACTGCAATTCAGAGAATTTGGCCTCCAAAATGAAACTGTGCAAAGCCCACCCGAGTTCTGACTGCAGGGCACGTCCCCACACCTTCAAAGGGAGACACAGGAAGGCAGCCACTCTGCCCTTCCCAGCTGCCCCCAGCGCCAACTGCAGGATGCCAGCCTGGGCTGTGTGGTGCCGCACCGGGAACCAGCACCCCTGTGCCGTCAGCCACCCCGAGGGGAGCCCCCAGACCTCCCCTTCCCCCTGCAAGCCACGGAGCTGCTGCTGCACCACACCTTGACTAAGCAAAAACTCCACTCCGTGTATTCCACCTTCCCGCAGCAGCACACGGGCGACAGGCAGCACTTGGGGTCCTTGTCCTCCCCTTTTTAAAGCCTTTTTAAAGGCTTTTTCGGTCGTTTTGCTTTGTTTTAAAGGCCAGGGAGGGGATCACTTCAGTCCCTGCTCTTCCACTGCCCACCGGAACTCCCCTAGCGCCCACCGGGGTCCCCTCTCCTGGCTGGGGGTAAAGCCACAACCTCCAGACACCCTCAAGACCCCTCTTGACCTCCCCAGACCCCCTTTTCCCGGGCCACCGGCACACCGGGGCCGCTCCGGGGCCTCCATGCCGCTCGGTACGGAGCCGAATAACCCGATGCCGGTGTAGTTCGGAGGGAAGGGAGGAGGTTTGGGAGGCAGGAGGGGCGGGAAGCCGGCGGGGCCGGCGGCGGAGGGCGGCGGGGCCGGGGCAGCGATGGCCGCTCCCGCACATGGCCCGCGGCCGCTCCCGCAGCCGGCACCGCCCTCCGCCCGGCGCCGCCTTCCTATTGGTGGATAAGGAAGAAAGCCGCGCTGCCATTGGCTGAGCGCAGCAGCCGGGCGCGGGCAGGGTAGGCTGCGCTCCATGGCGGTTCGGCCTGGCCTGGCCGGGCGGGGCTGAGCCGGGGGAGGGGGGGGGATAGGTTGAGGTGGGAGCGTCCGCTGCCGGTCCCGGTTCCCGCAACCCCCAATCCCGCTCCTAGTGCCCGATCTGTCCCCGCACGCTCACCAGGTTCTCGATCGCTGCCTGCTCCAGGAACTTCTGCGCCGCCTCAAGCTCGGAGCGGTCTGCGGGGAGGGGAGGGGGTGGGGAACCGGGAAAGGAAGGAAGGGGGGTGGGGGGAACCGGCGTCAGTCCGCGGGTGCGCGGGGCCCAACCGCCCGGCCCTCAGCTACCGCTAACGGACACCGCGGCCCAGCCACACACAGCCCGATTCCTACCTCCCGGCCGTACCACCCCGCGGCCTTTCCCTGCCGGCACCACCGCCCACGCCCTCCCGGGGCCGGGGCCGCCGCCGCCTCGGCCTCCCCAGGGCTGCCCCGCCCGGCCCCGCCGGGCCTACCCGCCGCTTTCCCTCCCTCAGGCCGGCCACAGCGCCGCCGCCCGCGCCCTACCCGGCGAGACCGTCTTCTCCAGGATGGTGATGAGCTCCATGGCGGCGGCGTGGCGGCTCCGGCGCCGGCGGGAGAGGAGGAGGGGGTAAGGGGAAGGGGGGGAAGGGAGGAAAGCGGGGCGGGCCGGAGCCGGAGGAGGGAAGGGAGGGGAAGGGAAGAAAGCCGGGGCCTGCCCCGCGGACGCGGCCGAGGGAGGGGTCCCGGGCGGAGGCCTGTGGCGGGGCAGGGGGCGGCGGGCAGCGGCGGCTCCTGCTGCTGCAGGCGGCGGAGGGAGAAAAGGGGCCGCGCGAGCGGGGAGGGCGCGCGCGCGCACACCGAGCGGGGCCGGCCGGCGGAGGGATACCAGCCGCGGCCCGCCGCCCCGCTATCGCCGCGCTGATTGGCCGACAGCTCCCGGCGGCGTGCGCTCCTATTGGCGGTATCAACCGGGGCGCGGCTATTGGCGGGTAACGGGGAGGAAGGGTGAGGGCGGGGCTTCCGGCGGCGAGCGCCGTGATTGGGCGGTGCCGGGAAGGGCGCCCCCGGCGGCTTTGGGGGAGGCGGCCACGTGGGGGCCGCGCCGCGGCCAGGCAGGGGCTGGCTCCGTGCTCACCGGCCCCGGGCACCGGCCCCCGCGGCGGCTCCCATCGCTGCACGGCCCGGCGCGGCCCCTTCTGCTCCCCCCCCCCACCTACCCACTCACCCCCGGAAACCGGCCCGGGGCGGGGGTGGGAGCCACGTGCTGGGTGCGATCGGCACCGCAGCGGCGGGGACCAAACCTGGAGCCCCAGGAAAGAACCGGCCCCCGTGTCGCTGCCGAGGGTTAAACGCTGCACCGCATGAAGGCTCAGGGGTGGGGAGGTGGATATGGACGGGACAACGGCTGCCTCGGCGCCGGAGAGCTGCGCTGAGCCGGGCGTCCCGCGGGAAGCGGTGAAGGCTGCAGGGCGGGGAGAGAGCCCCGGGCCCTGCACTGCCAGGGTTGTAGCTGAATAACTGACAGGAGAAGCAATTAGGAACTCGGTCAGGCTGCGGTGTGAGGCTAAACAAACAGCGAGGCTCCGATGTGAAGGGACAGTGACCGGGAGGAGCCACCCCTGCCCCTCACACCCCGCGGGCAGCGCTCGGAGCAGGCAGGGGACGAGCCCGGCTCCGGGCAGAGGTGCACTGGTTCCTACAAGGAGGTTTGAGTCAAGTAGGCAGCAAGGAACTAAGTGCCAGGAGAGGAGGAAATGGCCTCGGGTTGCCCCAGGGCAGGTTTGGGTTGGCCGTGAGGAGCAATTTGTTTTCCTCCAAAGGGTTGTCAAGGCCTGGCCCAGGGCAGTGGTGGAGTCCCCATGCCTGGAGGGGTTTCAAAGCCCTGGAGAGGTGGTGCTGAGTGCCCTGGATTGGTGGCAGTGCCAGTGTCTTCTAACCAAACCCACACTGAGATCCTGCACCGTTTCGGTGTCCCTGGGGCCCTGCACCCTCAGCAGCCTTAGTGGCTACACACAGTTCTGATGGGCAACATCACAACGAGGTGGTGATGATGATTGAGGATGATGATTGAGGATGATGATGAGGCAACTCATCACATGAACCCCACTTGAGCTCTTTCCTCACCCCATAACTCTTGCTGGGCCTGTCCTGACCCTCTCCTGGGGGAGAAATCGTTCCTCACGAGGGAGAAATTCTTCCTCAGGTCCAACCTGAACCTCCTCTGCTGCAACCTGAGGCCATCCTCTCTCCCCCCTCACCCTCTCCTGAGGCTCACAAGTGCCCTGGCTCTCCAATGACCAACCCAAAACCCCCTTCCCAAACCCTGCTGTGAAGTGGCCAAATCCCAGGCTTGGCTTTGCTGGGGAATTAAAATCTCTCTCTCCCATTTTTCCCCCCCGCCTTTCCCCCTTTTGCAGGCAGGGAGCCCAGGCCCAGCCAGTCTGCTGAGCCCATTCAGTTTGCTCACTGACCACAAGCTTTGTTGTTTTTGTCCCTCTCCTTCAACTGCTTGCATGTCATTTGCATTGTTTGAAGCCCGGCCCGGCTCACCTCGGCTCGCAGCTGCGGTGCTTTGCTGCTTTCAGCCCCACCGCAGGGCCCTGCTGGCAGCGCAGCTTTGCAGAGGTCTAACTTTGTCCCTGTGCAAGAGGCAGAAGAGAAAGCAGCTTAGCTCCCCCCCACCCCACCCCTCCCGCCCCGAGAGACTGGGGGCTCTGCAGTGCTGACAGCAGGGGAAAAGCAGCAGCCAGGGGCAGGGAGATGATTCAGGACAAATGGAATTCCTCTTTCCCAGCCTCCCCCCCCCCCCCCAGCTCCTGTTTGCCAGCGTGGAGCAGCCACCTGAGCCCCAGGGTTACTCCCCCCGGGGGCTGCTGCCCAGGAGGGCTGCAGCTGCCGCTAAGCAGAAGCCTCCCCGGCCGGGGTGGGTCCCTGCCCTGCCTCATCCTGGCTGGCAGTGGCAGCAAAGGTTGGCACCACGCAGTTCCCTCCCGGACAGCCCTCAGCTCTCTGGGTGTTTCACAGGATTCCTGCCCTTCCCTTTCTTCCTTTCCTCTTTCCTTCTTTCCACCTTTGCCTTTTCCCTTCCCCCTTTCACCTTTCTCCCCTCCCCTCCCCACCCCCCCCTTCCCTCCCCTTCCCTCCCCCTTTCTTTCCTTCTCCTTTCTCCTTTCTCTCCTTTCCTTTCCTTTCCTTCCTTTCCTTCCCTTTGCCTTTCCTTTCCTTCCCTCCTTTGCCTTTCCTTTCCTTTCCTTTCCTTCCTTTGCCTTTCCTTTCCTTCCCTCCTTCCCTTTCCTTTCCTTTGCCTTTCCTTTTCCTTCCCTTTCCTTTCCTTTCCTTCCCTCCTTTGCCTTTCCTTTCCTTCCCTCCTTTGCCTTTCCTTTCCTTCCCTCCTTTGCCTTTCCTTTCCTTCCCTCCTTTGCCTTTCCTTTCCTTCCCTCCTTTGCCTTTCCTTTCCTTCCCTCCTTTGCCTTTCCTTTCCTTCCCTCCTTTGCCTTTCCTTTCCTTCCCTCCTTTGCCTTTCCTTTCCTTCCCTCCTTTGCCTTTCCTTTCCTTCCCTCCTTTCCCTTTCCTTTCCTTCCCTCCTTTCCCTTTCCTTTCCTTCCCTCCTTTCCCATTCCTTTCCTTCCCTCCTTTCCTTCCCTCCTTTCCCATTCCTTTCCTTCCCTTGTTGCTTTCTCCCCTGCCTGCATGTGGAGAGCAAAATGTAAGAAGAACAAATATTAAACCATTGCCTGAACCTTCCTCTGCTCTCCTGTGGCTGTCAGAGAAGTTCCCTTCCAACTCCAGCCCGAGGCCACCTGCAAGGAGGCCACCAGCAAGGGGCACCCAGGGAGGCCACCAGCAAGGGGAGCCAAGGGAGGCCACCAGCAAGGGGAGCCAAGGGAGGCCACCAGCAAGGGGCACCAGGGAGGCCACCAGCAAGGGGAGCCAAGGAGGCCACCAGCAAGGGGCACCCAGGGAGGCCACCAGCAGGGAGGCCACCAGCAAGGGGAGCCACAGGAGGCCACCAGCAGGGAGGCCACCAGCAAGGAGCCACAGGAGGCCACCAGCAGGGAGGCCACCAGCAAGGGGAGCCACAGGAGGCCACCAGCAGGGAGGCCACCAGCAAGGGGAGCCACAGGAGGCCACCAGCAGGGAGGCCACCAGCAAGGGGCACCCAGGGAGGCCACCAGCAAGGGGAGCCACAGGAGGCCACCAGCAAGGGGAGCCAAGGAGGCCCCCAGCAGGGAGGACACCAGCAAGGGGAGCCAAGGGAGGCCCCCAGCAGGGAGGCCCCCAGCAAGTGGCAGCAGGGCGAAGAACCAAAGACCAGCAGAACATTTCTCTTCGATTTTACTTCTGTTTGTTTGCTGAGAGGTAACACAAAAGGGAGGGCAAAAGCCATCCTCAGATCAGGGGGTGGTGACAGCAACACACCCCCCCCGCCCCCAACACCCCTCTTGGAGCTGAGGAGGAGGAGGAGGATGCACCAAACCTCTCCACTTTGCCTTTCTCAGTCACCTGGCTCCCAAATTTCCTGCCCCCAGGACACAAGAATTCCACTGGACCTAGAAACCTCTTGGGGCTCCTTGTTTTGATTTGGAGGAGGAGGAGGAAGAGGAAGAGGGGGGGGCGGGGGGGAGGGGGGCAAAAAAACCAGACAAAAACCAGACCAAGAAGAGGGTGAGGAAGAGGAGGGAGGAAGGAGGGGGTGGGGGTGGGGGGGTTAAATATTTGAAGCACTGACAAAGGCTGGAGGAAGTTTCACAGTTTTCTTATGCTCTAGAGTTTATTACTATCATATTTACAGCTTGGGGGTGTCTCTTTTTTGGGGGGGGGGGGGATGAGGGGGATTTGGGGGTCATTTGGGGCTCCTGGGGGGGTTATTTCATTTTTGGGGGGGGGGGGTTGTCTGAATTTCTGGGGGTTAATTGGAGTTTTGGGGAGGTTACTTGTGGGGTCTGGGAGGGGGTTGGGGTCAGTTGTGTGGGTTTGGGGTTGTTTGGGGGGTTTGGGGGGGGGGTTTATTTAGGGCTTGGGGGGTGTTGTTTGGGTTTCTTTTGGGGTATTTGGAGTTCCTTCTTCAGGTTGTTTGGAGGTTTTTTGGGGGGTTATTTGGAATTTCTTGGGGGGTGGGTGGGTACTTGGAATTCTCCAGGGGTTATTTGAAGGGTTTGGGGGGGTGGGGGGTGGGGTAAGTTATTTGGGGGTTGTTTGTGGTTTCTTTGGGGTTATTGGTGGGGTTTTGGGGGTTAATTAGGCCTTTTGGGGGGGGGGGTGTCTTTTTTTTTTGGGGGGGGGGTTACTTGAGGGCTTGGAAGGTTATTTGGGGGTTTTGAGAGTTTATTTGGGTTTGTTGAAGGCTTATTTGGGGGTTTTTGAGATCGTTTGGGTGGTGGTTGGGTGGTGGTTGGGTGGTGGTTGGTTTCCCCCCCCCCTCATGTTTTGGGTTGGTTTGGGTTGGGTTTTTCATCTGAAACTGTTACAACAAATCCACTGAAGCTTCCCAGTCTGGAGTGTGTGAGCAGGACCCAGATCACTACATTCATTGTCCAAAACAGCAAAACAAAACAAAACCAAGAAGCAAAACCACCAAATCCCCCAGGGGTGGGCTCCAGAAGGAAACAAAAGCAACCAAAAACAAAGCCAACAAAAGAGGGGGGAGAGAGAGGAGAGAGAGAAAGAAAGAGAAGAGGAGGAAGAGAGGAGAAAGAGAGGAGAAAGAGAAAGAGAAGAGGAGGAAGAGAGGAGAAAGAGAGGAGAAAGAGAAAAACGAGAAGAGGAGTAAGAGAGGAGGAGAAAGAGAGGAGAAAGAGAAGTAGAGAGGAGAAAGAAGAGAAGAGGAGGAAGAGAAAGAGAAGGGAAGAGAAAGAAAGGGGAAATGAGAAGGGAGAAAGGAGGGGAGAAAGAGGAGAAGAGAAAGGAGAAGGAGAGAAAGGAGAAAGGAGGAAGAAGGGAGGAAGAAAAAGGAGGAAGAAGGGAGGAAGAAAAAGGAGGAAGAAGGGAGGAAGAAAAAGGAGGAAGAAGGGAGGAAGAAAAAGGAGGAAGAAGGGAGGAAGAAAAAGGAGGAAGAAGGGAGGAAGAAAAAGGAGGAAGAAGGGAGGAAGAAAGAGGAGGAAGAAGGGAGAGAAAGGGGAGGAGGAAGAAGGGAGAGAAAGGGGAGGAGGAAGAAGGGAGAGAAAGGGGAGGAGGAAGAAGGGAGAGAAAGGGGAGGAGGAAGAAGGGAGAGAAAGGGGAGGAGGAAGAAGGGAGAGAAAGGGGAGGAGGAAGAAGGGAGAGAAAGGGAAGGAGGAAGAGGGGAGAAAGAAAGAGGAGGAAGAGGGGAGAAAGAAAGAGGAGGAAGAGGGGAGAAAGAAAGAGGAGGAAGAGGGGAGAAAGAAAGAGGAGGAAGAGGGGAGAAAGAAAGAGGAGGAAGAGGGGAGAAAGAAAGAGGAGGAAGAGGGGAGAAAGAAAGAGGAGGAAGAGGGGAGAAAGAAAGAGGAGGAAGAGGGGAGAGAAAAGAAAGAGGAGGAAGAGGGGAGAAAGGAGAATGAGAAGAGGGGAGAAAGGAGAATGAGAAGAGGGGAGAAAGGAGAATGAGAAGAGGGGAGAAAGGAGAATGAGAAGAGGGGAGAAAGGACGAGAGGACAAGAGGGGAGAAAGAAAGGAGAACAAGAAAGGAGAAGGAAGAAGAAGAAGGAGGAAGAAGACGACGACGACTCTCAGGTTCTTGGCGTTTATGAGCTCCAACTCCTCTTTCTCCTCCCCTCTGCCGGGACCCACAGCAGCGGTCGGTTCGGTTGGTCGGTGGCATGCAGAGGAGGCTTCACACCGCGGCCGGGGGGGCTGGGCTGGCGCTGCAGGAAGTACTGGTGGATGTTGTCGGCGTCCCGCTTGAGCCAGGCGGCGTTCAGCAGGATGTTCTCGCAGCACTGCTGCACCGTGCGCTCCGCCGAGGGCGCCGGGTGGCTCTCGAAGAAGGCCTGCAGGGGGGACGGCAAACCGGCGGCCCCGGGTCACAACCGGCGGCCCCGCGGCACAACCGGCATCAAAACCGGTAGCCCCGCATCAGAACCGGCGGCCCCACGGCAGAACCGGCGTTCAAAACCGGCGGCCCCGCGGCAGAACCGGCGGCCCCGCGTCTCAGAACCAGCAGCCCCACAGCAGAACCGGCATCAAAACCGGCAGCCCCGTGTCACAACCGGCAGCCCCAAGGCAGAACCGGCAGGCCCAGCTGTGCTGCCGTCCGCCCCAGATGGACACCGAAACCAAGGGGGCGGCGAGGGGGGAAGGCGATCCCCGGGGGGAGGGAAGGGGAAGTTGGGCAGCCCGGAGGAGGATGCAAAGAGGATGTGGAGGTGGTGCAGAGGGTCCAGAGGAGGTCACGGAGACGCTCAGAGGACCACCCCCAGGCTGGAGGGAGTTGGGGCTGATCAGCTCCAGGGGGACCTGAGAGCAGCCTGCCAGGACGTGAGGGGATCCTGCAGGGAGGCTGCAGAGAGACTTCTCCTGAGGGGGTCTGGAGCCAGGCCCAGGGGGAAGGGTTTGGAGCTGAGGCAGAGCGGGGCCGGAGGGAGCTGAGGCAGAGCGGGGCCGGAGGGGAGCTGAGGCAGAGCGGGGCCGGAGCTGGGAGCTGAGGCAGAGCGGGGCCGGAGGGGGAGCTGAGGCAGAGCAGGGTCGGAGGGGAGCTGAGGCAGAGCGGGGCCGGAGGGGAGCTGAGGCAGAGCGGGGTCGGAGGAGCTGAGGCAGAGCGGGGCCGGAGGGGAGCTGAGGCAGAGCGGGGCCGGAGAGGGAGCTGAGGCAGAGCGGGGCTGGAGGGGAGCTGAGGCAGAGCGGGGCCGGAGGGGAGCTGAGGCAGAGCAGGGTCGGAGGGGAGCTGAGGCAGAGCGGGGCCGGAGGGGAGCTGAGGCAGAGCGGGGCCGGAGGGGAGCTGAGGCAGAGCGGGGCCGGAGGGGAGCTGAGGCAGAGCGGGGCCGGAGGGGAGCTGAGGCAGAGGCAGAGGGGGTCGGAGGGAGCTGAGGCAGAGCGGGGCCGGAGGGGAGGGGAGCTGAGGCAGAGCGGAGGGGGGCCGGAGGGGAGCTGAGGCAGAGCGGAGGGTCGGAGGGGAGCTGAGGCAGAGCGGGGCCGGAGGGGAGCTGAGGCAGAGCGGGGGTCGGAGGGGAGCTGAGGCAGAGCGGGGCCGGAGGGGAGCTGAGGCAGAGCGGGGTCGGAGCGCAGCTGAGGCAGAGCGGGGCCGGAGGGGAGCTGGGGCAGAGCGGGGCCGGAGGAGGGGGAGCTGGGGCAGAGCGGGGCCGGAGCGCAGCTGAGGCAGAGCGGGGCCGGAGCGGAGCTGAGGCAGAGCGGGGTCCGAGCGCAGCTGAGGCAGAGCGGGGCCGGAGGGGAGCTGAGGCAGAGCAGGGTCCGAGCGCAGCTGAGGCAGAGCGGGGCCGGAGGGGAGCTGAGGCAGAGCTGGGGCCGGAGGGGAGCTGAGGCAGAGCAGGGTCCGAGCGCAGCTGAGGCAGAGCGGGGCCGGAGGGGAGCTGAGGCAGAGCGGGGCCGGAGGGGAGCTGAGGCAGAGCAGGGTCCGAGCGCAGCTGAGGCAGAGCGGGGCCGGAGGGGAGCTGAGGCAGAGCGGGGCTGGAGGGGAGCTGAGGCAGAGCAGGGTCGGAGCGCAGCTGGGGCAGAGCAGGGTCGGAGGGGAGCTGAGGCAGAGCGGGGTCGGAGGGGAGCTGAGGCAGAGCGGGGTCAGAGGGGAGCTGAGGCAGAGCGGAGGGGAGGGGCCGGAGGGGAGCTGAGGCAGAGCGGGGCCGGAGGGGAGCTGAGGCAGAGCGGGGCCGGAGGGGAGCTGAGGCAGAGCGGAGGGGGAGCTGGGCCGGAGGGGAGCTGAGGCAGAGCGGGGCCGGAGGAGCTGAGGCAGAGCAGGGTCCGAGCTGAGGCAGCTGAGGCTGAGGCAGAGCGGGGTCGGAGCGCAGCTGAGGCAGAGCAGGGCCGGAGGGGAGCTGAGGCAGAGCAGGGTCCGAGCGCAGCTGAGGCAGAGCAGGGTCGGAGCGCAGCTGAGGCAGAAGTTCCTCAGTGGGAGGCTGCTGAGCCTCTGGCCCAGGCTGCCCAGGGAGGTGCTGGAGTCCCCAGCCCTGAAGCTGCTCAGGAAAGGTGTGGCCATGGCACCTGGGGCTGTGGTTTAGTGGCCATGGTGGTGCTGGGTTGATGGTTGGACTGGGCGATGCTGGAGGTCTTTTCCAACCCAAACTCTTCCATGGCCATCATCCCAACCGTCAGTATCACCTCTGTGAGTCACCAGCTCCCCTGAGCTCTCCAGCAGTGCTCTGGGGACTCCTGCTCCTTGCCTGGGCACAGCTCCTGCTGCCCCCTCCTCGTCCCGGCAGCTCCCAGAAGCTTGCAGAGCTGCTGGCTGAGTCTCCCAGAGCAAAGCCTCCTCCACTTCTCTGCTTAAGCAGAGCCAGGATCGATCCAAAACCCAGCCAAAAGCTGCCTCCTCTCCTCCTGCCCTGCCCTTTGCTGCCAGGCAGAGCACCGAAGCAGCAGCCCAGGGAGGGTATTTCGGGCTGAGTGGAAGGAGAGACTGAGGGGAGCTGAAGGCCACTGTGCAGAAGCATTTCTCTGGCTATCAGGTTTCTCTCCAGGCTGCATAATGACCTCTGAGCAACCAGCAGCACTCCAGAGCTGGGCTCAGGTCTCACATTTCTTCCTCCAGAACCAACACTATTGATCTCCAGGCCAGGAGAAGCAGCAGCTCCACTGCTGAGAGGGGACCTTATCAATGCCTATAAATATCTGAGGGGTGGGTGCCAAGGTGAAGGTGCCAGGCTCCCCCAGATCAAGAGAGGCAGAGGACTGCTGGAGAGAGTCCAGGGGGGCTGTGAGGATGATGAAGGACTTGGAGCAGCTCTGTGAGGAGCAAAGGCTGAGAGGCTGGAGCAGAGCAGCCCCAGAGGGGAGCTGAGCAGTGCTCAGCAAGAGCTAAAGGCTGGGGGGCAAGAGGCTGGGGCCAGACTCCGCTCAGTGGTGCCCAGGGGCAGCACAAGAGGCACAGAGTGGAGCCCAGCAGGTTCCATCTGAGCAGGAGGAGAAGAAAGCTGTTTGGTGTGAGGCTGCTGGAGGCCTGGAGCAGGCTGCCCAGAGAGGCTGTGGAGAGCTTCCAACCCCTCCTGGGCCATTGTGCTGCTGGGCAAGCTGCTGGGGGTGCCCTGCTGGGGGCAGGGTGGGGTTGGACTGGGTGGGCTCCAGAGGTCCCTTCCCACCCCCACCATTCCATGATCCTTACATCCCAGGCTCTTACCTTAACTTCTGCAGCCATTTTATCATTTGCAAACCCATCCACTGTTAGCTGAGAGAGAAGAGAAGAGAAACAAACCCAAATGAAGCAAGGCTCAGAAGTGGGCATTTGGGGAGGGGGCAGGAGGGTGTGGGGGCAGGGTCATGGTTGGCAGCTGGACTCTCCTCACCTACCTTTATTAGTCTGGATATCAAGAATCCTCCTTGGTATCTGTTATAAAGTTCCTCCCAGTTGTCCCTCACGAATTTCCAAGCAGCCTTCCTGCCCTGCTTGCTGCCTCCAGCCACCCCACCGATCACAGACACAGTGTCCTGGGGACGTACCTCTTCCTGGGGAGGGGGAAAGAGACAGCGGTGCTGAGGAGCCCCTCAAAGCCCCAGCCTGGCCTGGCTGCCTCAGACAGAATGGCTCAGGCTGGGAGGGAGCTTCAAGAGCAGCCAGTTCCAACCCCCCCCCCTTGCCACCCAGGGACATCCCCCCACCAGCCCAGGTTGCTCAGGGCCTCGTCCAGCCTGGCCTGGAACACCTCCAGGGAGGCAGAATCGTTCATGGTTAAGATGATTCCTCCTCTTCACAGCATCCCAGCAGGGATGGGTTGGAAGGACCTCTGGAGATCAGCCAGTCCAACCCCAGCCTGCCCCCCCAGCAGGGCCCCCCAGCAGCTTGCCCAGCAGCACAGTGCCCAGGGGGGTTGGAAACTCTCCACAACCTCTCTGGGCAGCCTGCTCCAGGCCTCCAGCAGCCTCACACCGAACAGCTTTCTCCTCCTGCTCAGATGGAACCTGCTGGGCTCCAGTTTGTGCCCCTTGCCCTGTCCCTGGGCACCACTGAGCAGAGTCTGGCCCCAGCCTCTTGCCCCCCAGCCTTTAGCTCTTGCTGAGCACGGCTCAGCTCCCTCTGGGGCTGCTCTGCTCCAGGCTCTCAGCCTTTGCTCCTCACAGAGCTGCTCCAGGCCCCTCAGCCTCTCTGTAGCCTCTGCTGGACTCTCTCCAGCAGTTCTCTGCCTCTCTTGAACTGGGGAGCCCAGAGCTGGCCCCAGCCCTCCAGCTGTGGCCTCAGCAGGGCAGAGCAGACGGGAAGGAGAATCCTTCCCCAGCCTGCTGACCACACTTGCCGATGCACCACCCCCCTCCAAGGATCCCATTGACCCCTCTTGGCCCCAGGAGCAGGCTGCTGGTGCAGCTCCCAAGGCAAGGAGTGCTGGCCTGCCGGCAGCAGCTGCCCCAAGGACTTACTGAAAGTGCAAAGGTGAGAACTTTCTGGATCAGCTCTGGCTGGGAGATGGCGCCGAGGACTCTCTCGATCCTGTTCTTCTCCTCCTGCATGTCTGCCTGCTTGTGGAGCTTCAAAGGGCCGAGGGAGCAAGGTCAGCCCCTGGGACCCACCACCACCTCCTCCCCCAGCACTGCTCTACCCCTCCCCAGAGCTGCTTGGCTCACTCCCCAAGCCTAACACGTGAGAAACGGCCCCTGGAGGCGGGGAAATGGCCCTGCAGCCACCAGGCCTCCTCAGGAGCCTGCAGGGAAGGTCAAGCAGGACCTTGGCCTCCAAGCCGTGCAAAACAACCCTCCCCCCGGCAGCCAGGTGGCAACGCTCCACTAGGTGGCAATTTCAGACTGCTCAGCCCCAAGGGCCAGCAGGATGGAGCCCCAGCACCACCTGCAGCAGGTGGGTGCAGGAGAAGTCCCTCTCAGAGGAGACTGGGGGTGGAATCTTCCCCTTGCATGGGGTGAGGAGGGAGCGGGGCCTCACCTTCAGCATAGTGTCCAAAGTAGAGCTGTCCCCATGCTTCAGGATGGTTACATAGACCTAAGGGAGAGCAGGAACAAAGCAGGGCCTTCAAAACACCACCCTTCTGGAGAGGCAGCCACCAGCCTCTAGCTCTTGGGGTTGTGTCTGAGATGAGTGGAGAGGTCTGGAAGGTGCCACTGAGCCCTTCCATCTTCTAAGCCTGGGTTCCAGAGGTGCATCAACTCCTCTGCCCCTTCAGAACCCTTTGTACCACACAGGATGGTAGGGGTTGGAAGGGAACCTCTGAAGCTCATCCAGTCCGACCCTCCCCTGCCAGAGCAGGGCCAGCTAAAGCAGCTCACACAGGGACACAGCCAGGAGGGCCTTGGAAGTCTCCAGAGGAGGAGATTCCACACCCTGCTCCCTGCCACCCCAGCTTACAAAGCCCCTCACAGACTCCACCCAGACCAACCCCAGCGAGCCTCTGTGCCCTGCAGGGCCAAGCTGAGCCCTGCAGAGCTCTCCTGTGAGCCCTGCCAGGTTGAAACCTGGAGGGCAAAGGCTGGTGAGGGATGGGCAGCAAGGAGAAGTCAGCTCAGGTTCAGCACTGCCCATGAACAGCCTTCAAAAGCCCAGTCCCAAGGAGGCAGAGCAGGCTGTGGCAGGCAGTGTGGGCACAGCTGAGCTCAGCAGGACCAAGTCCTGCCCACAAGGGGAGGCTGAGGCAGCTTCCACCGCGCTCCCCAGGGTCACCTCCTCCACGACTGGACCGCGTCCGAGCTCCCACTGCCCCTTCCCCAACCAGCTGGGTTTCCCACCTGGAGGACTGGCTGCCAGTGGTGGGAAGGGAGAAAGGGGCAAGGTTTTGGGGGAGCAGAAGCTGCAGTAACCTACAGGACTCCTCAGGTCTGCTGACAGGATGTGCTTCCCTTCCACGTGGTCCTTAAACCGGCGCCTGGCTTCCTCTAGCGTCGCCTTGTGCCCAGCTTTGCCTAGCTTGCCCAAGACCAGGCCTCTCAGGAGGGCATCCAGATGACCTACAGGGGGGAGCAGGAGACAAGACAACTAATTAGAGACACCATCCAGCAGTGGAAGGAAGAGTTCTGCCACCTGGGGGGGCTGGGGCACAGGCCGAGTCCTCCCGCGCTGCTTGAGGGCCGGCGGCGAAGGCTTCGGGTCGGGAGAGACTTGGAGGTCAGCAAGGGCCCCCAGCTCTGCCCCAGGGCCCCCAGCTCTGCCCCAGGGCCCCCAGCTCTGCCCCAGGGCCCCCAGCTCTGCCCCAGGGCCCCCAGCTCTGCCCCAGGGCCCCCAGCTCTGCCCCAGGGCTCCCAGCTCTGCCCCAGGGCCCCCAGCTCTGCCCCAGGGCCCCCAGCTCTGCCCCAGGGCTCCCAGCTCTGCCCCAGGGCCCCCAGCTCTGCCCCAGGGCCCCCAGCTCTGCCCCAGGGCCCCCAGCTCTGCCCCAGGGCCCCCAGCTCTGCCCCAGGGCCCCCAGCTCTGCCCCAGGGCCCCCAGCTCTGCCCCAGGGCCCCCCAGCGCCACAACACCACAGCTTTTCAGTCTCTCTAGGGATGGAGACCCCACCACTGCCCTGGGCAGCCTGGGCCAGGCCTGGACAACCCTCAAGGGGAAGAAATTGCTCCTCGTGGCCAAGCTCAGCCTGCCCTGGGGCCGCCTGCGGCCACTGCCTCTCGCTTGCTCCCCGGAGCGGAGCCCAGCCCCCACCTGGCTCCAGCCTCCCTTCAGGGAGCTGCAGAGAGCAAGGAGGTCTCCCCCTGAGCCTCCTCTTCTCCAGGCTGAGCACCCCCAGCTCCCTCAGCCGCTCCTCAGAAGTCCTCCAGACCCTTCAGAGCTTTGCTGCCCTTCTCTGGACCTGCTCCAGCTCCTCCCTGCCCTTCTTGGAGTGAGGGGCTCGGAACTGAACCCAGGGTGCAAGGGGTGGCCTCCCCACTCCATCTACAGGACTGAGCCTTCTCCAGCTCTCCTTGGTGCCAACTCGAGCACAAGCTGAATGTTTTTCAAGGCAGGAGGGGCAGAGGCTGATTCCAGCCCAAACACTGGAGGCAGCCTGAGCCAAGGCAGAAACATGAAGCATCTGCAGCCACAGCAGGACTCCCCAGGACAAGGAACCACCCAGCCCCGTGGCTCTCCCTCCTTGTAGGCCAAGGAGCTCCACAGGGTGGGTTGGATTGCAAGGGAGCTTCAAGATCATCCAGTTCCAACCCCCCTGCCGTGGGCAGGGACCCCTCCCACCAGCCCAGGCTGCTCAGGGCCTCATCCAGCCTGGCCTGGAACACCTCCAGGGAGGGGACGGCCACAGCCTCCCCTGGGCAGCCTGTGCCACAACTTCTTCCTCAGCTCCAGCCTAACCCTGCTCTCCCTCAGCTTCAAACCATTCCCCCTCAGCCTGTCCCTCCCAGCCCTCGTCCACAGTCCCTCCCCACCTCTCCTGGAGCCCCTTCAGGTCCTGGGAGGCTGCTCTGAGGTCTCCCTGGAGCCTTCTCCTCTCCAGGCTGCACAGCCCCAACTCTCCCCCAGCCTGTTGCTATAGAGCAGTTGGTTCCAGCCATCTGATTATCTTCCTGTCCCCCTCTGGACCCTCTCCAGCATCTCTGTGTCCTACTTTCAGGCTCCTGTTCCACAGAACCCCAGAATGTCAGGGGCTGGAAGGGAGATCAGAGCAGGATCCCCCAGAGCAGGATCCCCCTCGGGCAGAGGCCCCTCTGGCACCCATCCAGCTGGCTTTGGAATGCCTGCAGAGGAGGAGACTCCACAGCCTCTCTCTCTCTGTGTCCTTTCCCCCACATCCTGCTGGCTCCATTCAGCCCTGGGTCTTCCCCCCCCACCACCACCTCCTCCACCTCCTCCTCCTGCTGGATTTCCACAGCATGTTGAAGTTTTCCTACCCTCTCCAGGCTTGGGGTCCCAGCCCAGTCTCTCCCCTATGGGTGAAAAGACATCTTTCACGAACACCTGGATCTCCTCATAGAAGTCTGTGTGGGACAAGAGGGTTGAGAGAATGCCCAGGTTACAGCTGAGGTCACTCCACACGGTGTAGTTGGGCTCATTGACAAAAGCTTCCATCACTTTGAGGACCTCCACAGTGCTGATGATCCCAGCTCGGGCCTGGCAGAGGGGAGGACACAAGAGGAGTTTTACTTTCCCACAGGAACCAAGCAGAGAAGCTCAGGAAGCAGACAGAGCCACTGAGGCCTGCAAGAGACCCCTGGGAGCATCCAGCCCAGCCCAGGACCTAGCACCACCCTGCCCATGAATGGCCCAGGTTGGAAGGGACTTCAGAGCTCATCTCCCCCAAGCTCCCCACCAGGGGCAGGGACAGCTCTCAGCCAGCCCAGGCTGCCCAAAGCCTCACCCAGCCTGGCCTTGGGCAGCCACAGACCCCTCCCTGGGCAGCCTGACCTCAGAGCTCATCTCCCCCAAGCTCCCCACCAGGGGCAGGGACACCTCTCAGCCAGCCCAGGCTGCCCAAAGCCTCACCCAGCCTGGCCTTGGGCAGCCACAGACCCTCCCTGGGCAGCCTGGGCCAGAGCCTCCCCAGCCTCACACCCAGCAGCTTCTCCCTCAGCTCCACTCCGACCCTGCTCTGCCAGAGCCTCTTCCACTTGCCACAGGGAATGGTTGGGCTTGGAAGGGACCTCTGCAGCTCACCCAGTGCTGTGAGTCCCTGGGCAGCCTGGGCCAGAGCCCCCCCAGCCTCACACCCAGCAGCTTCCTCCTCAGCTCCACTCCGACCCTGCTCTGCCTCAGAGCTCCAAACCCTTCCCCCTGGGGCTGCCTCCAGACCCCCTCAGCAAATTCCTGCTGCAGCTCCTGCTCAGCTGCTGTCCCCCAGCACCCCCCAGGTCCCTCTCTGCCTGGCAGCTCTCAGCCCCTCTGCCACCAGCCTGCAGCTCTGCCTGGGGCTGCTGTGGCCAAGGTGCAGCCCCTGGCACTTGGATGTGTTCAATCTCCTGCCCTTGGACTCTGCCCCTCTGCCCAGCCTGGCAAGGTGCCTCTGCAGAGCTCTGCTGCCCTCTGACAGCTCAACTCCTGCCCCCAGCTTGCTGTCATCTGCAAACTCACTGCTGAGGGACTCAATCCCCTCCTCCAGATCATCAGTGAGGATATTAGAGAGGCTGGGGCCCAGCACTGACCCCTGGGGCACACCCCTGGTGCCTGGCTGCCAGCTGGCTGGGGCACCATTCTCCACCACTCTCTGGGCTCAGGCTGCAGCCAGTTCCTCACCCAGCTCAGAGCTGCTGCTGCCCAAGCCAGGGGCTGCCAGCTTGGCCAGGAGCTGGCTGGGGGGAGGGGATGGATTCAAAGGGCCTTGCTGAAGTCCAGGCAGACTACAGGCTGCTTACCAGAGAGAAAAGGTCATTCTGCAGGCCAAGCCTGTCCACAGGGGGTAGGGAGAGGTCCTTGATGGCTGGGATCAAGCTCTCCAGCATGTCAGGGCTGTACTGGGTACGGTAAAAGCCAACTGTCCCGAGGTTGAGCTGAGGAAGGAGCAGCAGAGGACAAAAAACTCAGAGGGAAACCAACACAGGAGGAAAAGCTTTGTCCATTTTCTTCTCCCCTCTTGGACCACCAAGGTCCTTTTAAACCTCTGCAGCTCAGGGGCTGCACTCACAGCCCCCTCCAGAAGGGATGCTTGCAAGGGAGGGAGAGGGGGAAAAAGAACCTCAGGATGGCCTGAGCTGGAAAGAGACCTCAAAGATCAGCCAGCTCCAAGCCCCTGCCACGGGCAGGGACACCTCCCACCAGCCCAGGCTGCCCAAGGCCTCACCCAGCCTGGCCTGCAGCACTTGGAGCCTCCCCAGCCTCCCTGGGCAGCCTGGGCCAGGCTCTCCCCTCCCTCCCTCCCTCCCTGCCAACGATCTCTTCCCAATGCCTGAATCTCAAACCCACCTCAGAGCCCCCCAAAGTGCTCTGGGTGGGAAGGGACCTCCCAAGCTCCCCCCACTCCACCCCCTGCCCTCAGCAGGGACAGCCCCCGCTGCAGCAGGCTGCTCAGAGCCCTCTCCAGCCTCACCCTGAATACTTCCAGGGATGGGACCCCCCAGCCCCCTCCCTGGGCAACCTGCTGCAGCGTTCCAGCAGCCTCCTGGGGCAGAACTTGTGCCTCACAGCCAACCTCAACCTGCTCTGCTCTCCCCTCAAACCACTGCCCCTGGGGCTGGCCCTGCAGGCCTTTGGGGACAGTCCCTCTGCAGCCTTCTGGGCAGCTGGAAGATTTGCTCTGAGGTCTCCCTGGAGCCTTCTCCTCTTCTCCAGGCTGAACACCTTTAGCCTCCTTCAGCCACTGGAAAGCTGCTCTGAGGTGCAGAACTTGCTCCTCACACCCAACCTAAACCTCCTCTTCCAGCTGGAAGCCATCCCCCTCCCTCTCCATGCCTTTGCCCCTCCTCCTGTAGCCCTCCTCAAGCAGAGGAAGAGGAGAGGGAAAGGAGCTGCAGGGGAACACCTGCAGTGGCCACTCCAAGCCCTCCCCCAGGCTCACCTTCACCCACTGCTCTGGTTTGATGTCTTTCAAAACCAAGGTGAGCTCTGGCTTGTCCATCAGGATCTGCATTTTGGCACAGGTAGGGTCATCACTTGTGCAGATGCTGATGGGCACCATCCACATGGGGAAGTCCTCCCCTGGAAAAGGAGAAACACACCACAAGAACAACAAACCCCCCCAGAGCCCAGAGAGCCCTGGGCAGCTCTGCCTGCTGGGCAAACAAGGGGCAGGGCAGAGCAGCTCCAGGCCAAGGGGACTGCAACTGAAGAGCAAAGCAGAGCTCCAAATCAGGGACCTGGGGGACAAAAGCCAGGAAGCTCTGCAGCACCTCTGAAGCCAAACATTTGGGTTTCTATCAGCATGGAAGAGGAGGGGAACCTGCCCTCAGGAGGAGAGGAATCTGCCCTCAGGAGGAGAGGAACCTGCCCCCAGGAGAGAGGAACCTGGCCCCAGGAGGAGAGGAACCTGGCCCCAGGAGGAGAGGAACCTGGCCCCAGGAGGAGAGGAACCTGGCCTCAGGAGGAGGGAAACCTGGCCTCAGGAGGAGAGGAATCTGCCCTCAGGAGGAGAGGAACCTGCCCCCAGGAGGAGGAAGGGAACCTGCCCCCAGGAGGAGGAAGGGAACCTGCCCCCAGGAGGAGGAAGGGAACCTGCCCCCAGGAGGAGGAAGGGAACCTGCCCCCAGGAGGAGGAAGGGAACCTGCCCCCAGGAGGAGGAAGGGAACCTGCCCCCAGGAGGAGGAAGGGAACCTGCCCCCAGGAGGAGAGGAACCTGCCCTCAGGAGGAGAGGAAGCTGGCCCCAGGAGGAGGAAGAAGGAAGGGAACCTGCCCCCAGGAGGAGGAAGGAGGAAGGGAACCTGCCCCCAGGAGGAGGAGGGAGGAAGGGAACCTGCCCCCAGGAGGAGGAGGGAGGAAGGGAACCTGCCCCCAGGAGGAGGAGGGAGGGAAGGGAACCTGCCCCCAGGAGGAGGAGGGAGGAAGGGAACCTGCCCCCAGGAGGAGGAGGGAGGAAGGGAACCTGCCCCCAGGAGGAGGAGGGAGGAAGGGAACCTGCCCCCAGGAGGAGGGAGGAAGGGAACCTGCCCCCAGGGGGAGGAGGGGAGGACTCTGCCCCCCAGCACAGAGCTGGCTTCCACAGGAGGTCTTTCTCTCAGTGCCACCAGCAGGCTGCAGAGCAACTGAGAGGGCAGCACCAGCCTTGAGCTGGGCACAGAGTCACAGACTGGGCTGGGCTGGAAGGGACCTCAGAGATCAGCCAGTTCCAACCCCCTGCCACGGGCAGGGACACCTCCCACCAGCCCCAGGCTGCTCCAGGCCTCATCCAGCCTGGCCTTGAGCACCTCCAGGGAGGGAACAGCCACAGGCCCCCCCGGGCAACCTGTGCCAGCGCCTCAGCCCCCTCAGGAGACATCTGGGAAGGAAAACTCAGCTGAGAAGCATCTGAGAATGCAACCTGAGGCCAAGCCTGCAGGGGAGTGCTGCTCCCTGTGCCAGCAGGAGCTGGGAAGCACAGCTGGGAGAGCTCAGCCTCAGAGTGCTCTGGAGCTCTGGCAAGGCTGAGTCCCAGCTGAGCACCTGCAGAGCAGCTGCCTCACCTCTGCAGAGGGCATGGGAAGCCACAACCACCCCAGGCCCTGCTCCCAGCACTCACCAGCATATGGTCCACTGGCACAGAACTTCTTCTGGACTAATTTCAACACTTTGTCATCTTCTTGCTGAGGAGAAAGAAAAAAAGAGAGAGAGAGAGAGAGAGAGAGAGAAAGGGCTGATGAGAGGAGCTGACCTCAGCTGCTGGAGCTCACTCTGCACTCCTGTGCCAGGTCAGATATTCCCTGCCCCACCACACAGAGGGCAGAGGAGCCCTGGCAGCACACTGCAGGCAGAGGATGGAGGCAGCTTGTGGAAGAGCTTCACACCACTCCACACCTCCTCCCACCTCCCCTCTCCCCACCTCTCCCCTCGGCTTCCCCAGGCCAGCTGCACCTCCCCTCCCTTCAGACCCAGCCTGGGCACTGCACAGCAGCAGCTCCTGCACTGGGCACCCAGAGAGGGGCTGAGGGTGGAAGGGACCTCAGGGACCAGCTGCTTCAACCTCCCTTTTCAACTACACTCAGCTGGACTCAAGGCCTCATCCAGCCTGGCCCTCAGCACCCCCAGGCAGGAGGCAGCCACAGACCCCCTGGGCAGCCTGGGCCACAGCCTCCCCAGCCTCACACTCAGCAACCTCTCCCTCAGCTCCCCTCCAACCCTGCTCTGCCTCAGCTCCAAACCCTTCCCCCTGGGGCTGGCTCCAGACCCCCTCAGCAGAAGTCTCTCTGCAGCCTCCCTGCAGGATCCCTGCAGGTCCTGGCAGCAGCTCTGAGGTGCCCCTGGAGCCTTCTCCCCTGCAGGCTGCACAGCCCCAGCTCCCCCAGCCTGTGCTCCCAGCAGAGCTGCTCCAGCCCTGGGCTCATCCCTGTGGCCTCCTCTGGCAGCTCTGTGTCCTCCTCCTGCTGGGGACAGCAGAGCTGGAGGCAGGATTGGAGGGGAGGTCTCAGCAGGGCAGAGCCAAGGGGCAGGATCCCCTGGGCCAGAGCACCCCCAGCCCCAGCAGGGGCCAGGGAGGGGTCTGCAGGGGGTGAGGCAGCTGCAGGGAGAAGGAGGTGGTGGGGAGACCAAACCTTCTCTCCTCCATGTTCAGTCCAAGAAGGACACTGAGGAGCTGGAGCAGGGCCAGAGAAGGGCAAGGAAGGTGGGGAAGGGGCTGGGGGAGGGGGCTGGGGAGGGGCAGCTGAGGGAGCCTCTGTGTCCTCCTCCTGCTGGGGACAGCAGAGCTGGCTGGGGCTCAGTCTGGGTACAAACTGCAACTCTCAGGAGGGAATTCCTCCCAAACCATTGGGTTGTGCTCCTGAAACACCACTCAAGGCAGAGGTTGGGATGTGAGGAGCTGCACAACCCCCACCCCCCCCCCCAGCTGCTTTTACCTGTTCAGCTTCCACATAGATGAGTGGAAATCCCATCTGTTTGGTCCATGTGTTCATCACAGCAGCAATAGGCTTCCCACTGGCTTTTTCCAGGCTGTCCCAGAGATCCTCTGCAGAAGGTGAGGCACAGAACCAAGCAGGTTGGAGGAGACCTCAGAGCTCATCCAGCCCAACCTGCCACCCAGCACCTCCTGACAGCTCACCCATGGCTCCAAGGGCCACCTCCAAGCCCCTCCTGAGCACCTCCAGGGGTGGGGACTCCACCACCTCCCTGGGCAGCACATCCCAAGGGCCAATTCCTCTCTCTGGGAAGAAGTTTCTCCTCACCTCCAGCCTGAACCTCCCCCTGGCACAGCTTGAGACTGTGGCCTCTTGTTCTGGTGCTGCTTGCCTGGGAGAAGAGCCCAACCCCCACCTGGCTACAACCTCCCTGCAAGGAGTTGGAGAGAGCAAGAAGGTCTCCCCTGAGCCTCCTCTCCTCCAGGCTAATCACCCCCAGCTCCCTCAGCCTCTCCTCCCAGGGCTGTGCTCCAGACCCCTCCCCAGCTCTGTTGCCCTTCTCTGGACACCTTCCAGCACCTCAACCTCTTTCCTAACCTGAGGAGCCCAGAACTGGCCACAGGACTCCAGGTGTGGCCTGAGCAGTGCTGAGCACAGGGCAGAAGGACTTCCCTGGCTAAGGAGTTCCCTGGAGCCTGGGCATGGCAGACACTACAAAGAACACCACAGGAGGAGGAGGAAGGATGGGAAGCTGTTAAGCCTTGCTCCAGTTTGCCCTTTCTGGTTTTGGGTTGAGTCTGGATTGAATTGGAGCAGGTGATGGGCAAGGAAAGAGGGAGACAAAAGGAGTTTGAACCACTCCTGGGGGAGAGAATGAAGGGGAAAAGCTTTTCCTCCCCCCACTAAACCAGCACAAACCCAACCCACACTGTGAGAACAAGGAGCAGGACATAACCCAGGTGGGTAGGAGGAGAAGCTTTGCTCTGAGGTTCCCCTGTGTGCTGCCCAAGGAGCTGAGCCAAGCCCCCAGGCTGTGAAGCCACTTCCACATCTATGCCTGAGGCACCACAGGAAAGGGTTAAAGGAAGTGCTGGGAGGGTCACAGGATGGCTTTGGGGTTGGAAGAGACCTCAAAGCTCAGCCGGTGCCAACCCCCTGCCATGCCCAGGGACCCCTCCCACCAGCCCAGGGCCTCATCCAGCCTGGCCCTGAACACCTCCAGGGAGGGGGCAGCCACAGCCTCCCCTGGGCAGCCTGTGCCAGGCTCTCCCCAGCCTCACTGCCAAGAACTTCTTCCTCATCTCCAGTCTCAACCTGCCCTCCTCAAGCTTCAAGGCAGAGAAGGGGCTGGCTAAGAAGCCAGCAGTGAAGGCTTTGCCTCCAGCCCTCCCTGGGGGAGCAGGGCAGAGGCAGCAGGTACCTGTAGCAGCATTCTTCTGCTGGAACTTCGTCAGGTACAGATTCATTCCTTTCCTGAAGTCCTGGCAAGGCAAAGAACAACAAAACCTCAACATTTCAAGGCAGCACAAGGGGGGAAGGAGGGGGTGGGGTTGGGAATTCAATTTGGGAGTGCACCAGGAGGTGGCCAAGTCCCCCTGAGGCTGCTCCTCAGGCTCCCCCCGGCTTCACCTCGTCCCCGATGTAGTCGTGCAGCATCCGGATGACCGAAGCTCCCTTGCTGTAGGAGATGGCATCAAAGATCTCATCCACCTCAGAGGGGTGCCCAACGCTGACCTGGGGGCAACAGAATGCAGGGAGAGAAGGACTGAAACCACCACAGAGCCCAGGACTGCCTCAGGGGGGAAGGGACCTCGGGGATCATCTCCTCCAAGCTCCCCTGCCACGGGCAGGGACAGCTCTCGGCCAGGCTCAGCTGCTCCAGGCCTCACCCAGCCTGGCCCTCAGCACCCCCAGGCAGGAGGCAGCCACAGCCCCCCCTGGGCAGCCTGGGCCACAGCCTCCCCAGCCTCACACTCACCAACTTCTCCCTCAGCTCCACTCCAACCCTGCTCTGCCTCAGCTCCAAAGCCTTCCCCCTGGGGCTGGCTCCGCACCCCCAGCAAAAGCCTCTCCGCAGCCTCCCTGCAGGACCCCTTCAGGCCCTGGCAGCAGCTCTGAGGTCCCCCCCAGAGCCTTGTTTGGGCTGGAAAAAGCTCTTTAAGGTCACCCAGTCCAACCATGGCCACCCAACCGTGGCCCCAGGTGCCATGGCCACAGGTTGCTTGAACACCCCCAGGGCTGGGGCCCCCAGCACCCCCCGGGCCAGTCCCTGGCCGCTCCTGCAGGACAGAAACCGTTCCTCCTGGCCACCCCAAACCTCCCCTGGCACAGCTCCAGGCCATTTCCTCTCATTCTATCAACCTGATGCCAGGGAGCAGAGCCCAGCCCCACCTCCCTCCAACCTCCCCTCAGGGAGCTGCAGAGAGCCAGCAGGTTGCCCTCTGCCTCTTGTTCAGAGCTGGCAAAGCAACGAGCTGAGCTGCTGCCCCCGAGGCTGGCTCAGGATGGGTTTGCAGGCTCCAGGGCTGACCTGTGGGGCTGCTCCTTAGCCAACCTCAGCCCCCAGGCTGCTTTGAGGCTGGAAGGGGAACCTTCCAGATCAGCCAGTTCCAAACCCTCTGCCTCAGATTCTCAGCCCAAGAGCCAAAGCTCCAGGAGGAAGTTGGCTGAATTCTGGGAGGGTGCCCAACACCCACTCAGGAAATGTGCTCAGTGAGTAACCCCTGGGGAAGGAATCCCTGCCCAAAGCAGCTGCCCAGCCCCTGTATCACACCAAACATCCCTCAAAGCCACCAAGAGCCTCGGCCCTGGGGAGCCCCAGGGAGCTCCTCCCTCCCAGCACGGCTCCCAGCTCGCTGCTGCTGCCTCCTCTGCCATCACCCAGCTGCTGCCCTGCTCCCAGAGCAGCAGGAAGCTCAGCCAGAGCTCACTTTCAGGGCTGTCTGCAGCACACCCCCAGCCTGAGCACAAGGCAGGGCCGCCCCAGGTGGCCTCAGGCAGCAAGCAGGAGGAGCCCAGGCAGGCCTGGGGCCTCTGGCTGCTGCTGCTGGAAGTCAGAGCTGTGCTCAAGGGTCAGAGAACCACCACTGGGACCAGGCACCGGAGCACAAGGATGAGTTTTGGCCCCAGCTCTGCCCTGTCCGAGAGCAGAGCAGGAACCCTCCAGAAGGAGCCTTCATCAGACCCTCAGAGGATCACTTCTGAGACAGAATCCAAGGACCTCTTGGGCAGGGAAAGGCCTTCAGGCACAGCCCCTCACCACCTCTGCCTGGCTGGGGCTCAGCCACGGCCCCCAGCCACGCTTTACACCCCCAGGGACCTCCCAGCACCTCCCTGGGCAGCCTGGGCCAGGCTTTGAGAACCCTTTCAGTGAAGAGGCTTCTCCTGCTGTCCAACCTAAACCTGCCCTGGGGCAGCCTGAGGCCATTCCCCTTGTCCTGTCACTTGCTCCTGGGGAGAAGAGCCCAAGCCCAGCCTGGCTCCAGCCTCCTCTCAGGGAGCAGTGAGGTCTCCCCTCAGCCTCCTCTCCCCCACACCAAACACCCCCAGCTCCCTCAGCTGCTCCTCCCCAGCCCTGCTCTCCAGACCCTTCCTTGCCCCTCTCTGGACCAGCTCCAGCCTCTCAATGCCCTCCCTGGAGAGAGGCCAAATCTAATCTGGAAGTTGAGGGCCACACTGAATTCAAGCAGAGGAAAACCTCATCACCTCTTGAGGTTTCCCCTCCCTTCTTGGAGTGACTGCAAAGTTCTCCTTGGCCACAGCAGCCCCAGGCAGTGCTGCAGGCTGGGCACAGCCAGGCAGAGAGGGACCTGGGGGGTGCTGGTGGACAGCAGCTGAACAGGAGCCTGCAGTGTGCCCAGGGGGCCAAGGGCAGCCTGGCCTGCAGCAGGAAGAGTGTGGCCAGCAGGAGCAGGGAGCTCATCCTGCCCTGTGCTCAGCACTGCTCAGGCCACACCTGGAGTCCTGTGTCCAGTTCTGGGCCCCTCAGTTCAGGAAAGATGTTGAGACAAAGCTGGGGAGGGGTCTGGGGCACAGCCCTGGGAGGAGAGGCTGAGGCAGCTGGGGTTGCTTAGCCTGGAGGAGAGGAGGCTCAGGGGAAACCTTCTTGCTCTCTCCAACTCCCTGAAGGGAGGTTGGAGCCAGGTGGGGGTTGGTCTCTTTTCCCAGGCAAGCAGCACCAGAACAAGAGGACACAGTCTCAAGCTGTGCCAAGGGAGGCTCAGGCTGGAGGTGAGGAAGAAATTCTTCCCAGCAAGAGAGATTGGCCCTTGGGATGTGCTGCCCAGGGAGGTGGTGGAGTCCCCATCCCTGGAGGTGCTCAGGAGGGGCTTGGAGGTGGCCCTTGGAGCCATGGGTGAGTTGTCAGGAGGTGCTGGGTGAGAGGTTGGACTGGCTGAGCTCTGAGGTCTTCTCCAACCTGCTTGGTTCTGAGCTTCTGTGACTGACAGGGGAAAAGGAAAAGGCTTCAGAGAGGGAGAGCCAAGGGAGAGCCAAGGCAGGACCTACCTCGATGGGGTGGCTGTTGTCTAAGGCATCAAGCTCCTGAGCTCTTGTGTAGTCAGCAGACACAAACTGAGTCCAGATGTCATACTCTGGGAAGCAGTGGTCCACACACAGGTACTCAATCCAGGAGGCAAATCCTTCATTCAGCCACAGGTGGGTCCACCACTCCTGACAGGGGCAAAAAAACACAGCAGTGACCACAGCCCCAGCAGCTCTCCTTTAACCAGCACCAAGTCTGCAGCCCAGAGCAGCTCTGCAAGGCCCCAGCTGGAGCCCCTCAGTGCTCTGGGTTGGAAGGGACCTCCCAAGCTCCCCCACTCCAACCCCCCTGCACTGTTTTGCCCATTTTCTTCTCCCCTCTTGGACCACCAAGGTCCTTTTAAACCTCTGCAGCTCAGGGGCTGCACTCAGAGGCCCCTCCAGAAGGGATGCTTGCAAGGGAGGGAGAGGGGGAAAAAGAACCTCAGGATGGCCTGAGCTGGAAAGAGACCTCAAAGATCAGCCAGCTCCAAGCCCCTGCCACGGGCAGGGACACCTCCCACCAGCCCAGGCTGCCCAAGGCCTCACCCAGCCTGGCCTGCAGCACTTGGAGCCTCCCCAGCCTCCCTGGGCAGCCTGGGCCAGGCTCTCCCCTCCCTCCCTCCCTCCCTGCCAACGATCTCTTCCCAATGCCTGAATCTCAAACCCACCTCAGAGCCCCCCAGAGTGCTCTGGGTGGGAAGGGACCTCCCAAGCTCCCCCACTCCACCCCCTGCCCTCAGCAGAACAACCCCCACAGCCCCAGCAGCTCTCCTTTAACCAGCACCAGGTCTGCAGCCCAGAGCAGCTCTGCAAGGCCCCAGCTGGAGGCCCTCAGTGCTCTGGGTGGGAAGGGACCTCCCAAGCTCCCCCACTCCACCCCCCCTGCCCTCAGCAGGGACAGCCCCCGCTGCAGCAGGCTGCTCAGAGCCCTCTCCAGCCTCACCCTGAATACTTCCAGGGATGGGACCCCCCAGCCCCCTCCCTGGGCAACCTGCTGCAGCGTTCCAGCAGCCTCCTGGGGCAGAACTTGTGCCTCACAGCCAACCTCAACCTGCTCTGCTCTCCCCTCAAACCACTGCCCCTGGGGCTGGCCCTGCAGGCCTGTGGGGACAGTCCCTCTGCAGCCTTCTGGGCAGCTGGAAGATTTGCTCTGAGGTCTCCCTGGAGCCTTCTCCTCTTCTCCAGGCTGAACACCTTTAGCCTCCTTCAGCCTGTCCCCACAGCAGAGCTGCTCCAGCCCTTGGATCATCTTTGTGGCCTCCTCTGGCCCTGCTCCACCAGCTCCACATCCTCCACAAGCACAACTCAGAGACAGAAGCAACACCTGGGAGCAGAACCTCCTCCCTCTGAGGAGAGCCTCAGCCCAAGAGGAGCTGCCAGCACTCACTGCCTGCCCCTTCAGCTCCAGAAGCTCTGCATGGCAAGGGCACCTCCCCAGGGGCAGGGGGAGCCCTGGGGACCAGGCTAGAGCTCAGAGCCACTGAAGGAGAGCCAGGAATGGTACCTGGAGCAGGGAGAAGTCCCTGGGATGTCAGGGTGGAGCTGAGTGAAGCAGCAGGGCTGTGGGCCCCAGGGCAGTGTCCTCCCAGAGTGACCACAAGATTGATGGGATTTGGGGGTTTCAGCTCAAAACCAGGCCCCAGGGCAGTGTCCTTCCCAGAGTGGCCACAAGATTGATGGGATTTGGGGGTTTCAGCTCAAAACCAGGCCCCAGGGCAGTGTCCTTGCTTGGTGGGATTTGGGGTTGGCTCTTCCCCCTAAGCTCAACAAGGTGCTTCCAGAAAGGAGAAATCCTGGAGGCTGGACTGGAACAGGTTGCCCAAGGAGGTTGTGGAGGATCTGTGCCTGGAGGTGTTGAAAGCCAGGTTGGATGAGGGCTTGAGCAAACTGGGCTGCTGGGAGGTGTCCCTGCCCACAGCTGGGGGTTGGAGCTGGAGGATCCTGAAGGTCCCTTCCAACCCAAACCATTCCATGAGGCTCTGAGCCCAACCTCCCTGCCAGAGCAGAATCACCCAGGGCAGGTCACACAGGAACATCCTGGTGGGTCTTGAAAGCCTGCAGAGAAGGAGGCTCCACACACACCCCCAGGGCAGCCTGCTCCAGGGCTCCATCAACCTTACACCAAGGAAGTGTTCCCTCATGTTGAGGTGGAACCTCCCCAGCTGCAGTTTGCATCCCAACTGAACCACAGACAGTTTGTGTCCCCAGCAGGAGAAGGACACAGAGCTGCTGGAGGGAGGCCAGAGGAGGCCACAGGGATGAGCCCAGGGCTGGAGCAGCCCTGCTGGGAGCACAGGCTGGGGGAGCTGGGGCTGAGCAGCCTGCAGAAGGCTCCAGGGGCACCTCAGAGCTGCTGCCAGGACCTGAAGGGATCCTGCAGGGAGGCTGCAGAGAGACTTCTGCTGAGGGGGTCTGGAGCCAGCCCCAGGGGGATGGTTTGGAGCTGAGGCAGAGCAGGGTTGGAGTGGAGCTGAGGCAGAGCAGGGTTGGAATGGAGCTGAGGCAGAAGTTGTTGAGTGTGAGGAAGGTGAGACTCTGGCCCAGGCTGCCCAGGGGGGCTGTGGCTGCCTCCTGCCTGGGGGTGCTCAAGGCCAGGCTGGCTGAGGCCTTGAGTCCAGCTGAGTGTAGTTGAAAAGGGAGGTTGGAGGAGATGATCCCTGAGGTCCCTTCCACCCTGAGCCATTCCAGGATTCTCTGAACCCTCCTGAGGGACTCACTGGTGAGGAACCAAGTGGCACCAGAGCAGTGCTGAAACACCGAGGTGGTTTCACCTCGGAGCGAAGGAGCTCTGCTCTGCAGGGGCCACCTGGAACACCCCCACACACACCCCCACACACACAAAGCACATCTCAAAGCAAACTGAGAAAAGAACTTGGAGCTGGTAGGTACCATGGTCACAAGGTTCCCAAACCACTGGTGAGCAAGCTCATGTCCTACCACCAGAGCGACCCACTGGCGAGATGAAGAGCAGGAGTTTTTGGGGTCAATGAGCAGTGCAGTCTCCCTGTGTTGGAGAGAGGAAAAGAGACACTGAGCAGAGTGGCAGAGAGAGGGAACACCCCCAAAACCAGGCTGAGGTGTCTAAACAAGCCCAAAAGTCAGCAGTGCAGCTGCAGGTTGTACCCAGAGAGGCCCTGGGAAGCTCCACAGCTGCCTGGGGGCAGGGAGTCCTGCAGTGGAAAGGGCAAGGAAGCCCCAGAGCAAAAGCAAAGCAGGGCCAAGGGAGCTAGGGAAGAGCTCAGCTCTAGGAACCTTAACTGCAAATCTCCTCTGCCTCCCTCAGTCCCAAAGCAACAGAATCCCCACATGCAGCAATTCCAGGGCAGCTCTGTGACACTCCCCACACCCCTTGGCCAGCAGCAGGACTTGGTGGGGTGGGCAGAAGGGGCTTATAAACCAACCCAAATCTCCTCTGCCTCCCTCAGTCCCAAAGCAGCAACTCTGGGATCCACAGAACCCCCACATGCAGCTCTTCCAGGGCAGCTCTGTGACACTCCCCACACCCCTTGGCCAGCAGCAGGGCTTGGTGGGGTGGGCAGAAGGGGGTTAAAAACCAACCCAAATCTCCTCTGCCTCCCTCAATCCCAAAGCAGCAACTCTGGGATCCACAGAACCCCCACATGCAGCTCTTCCAGGGCAGCTCTGTGACACTCCCCACACCCCTTGGCCAGCAGCAGGGCTTGGTGGGGTGGGCAGAGGGTTAATGTTGGCCAAAATGTTCTCCAAGGCTCAGTGCTGACCCCAAGGATCCAAAGATCCAAAGCTTACAAACATCAAAATGAACCAAAATGTGCCAAAAATGAGACAATTCCAGGCTGGAAGGGACCAATCTGGGCCCAAAACCCCAAACTCCCAAGGCCAGTATTGGACACAATCCCCCCAAGGCCAACATTGGATTAAAACTGTTCCCAAGACCAAGATTGGCCAAAATGTTCTTCAAGACTCAATGCTGACCCCAAGGATCCAAAGATCCAAAGCTTACAAACATCAAAATGAACCAAAATGTGCCCAAAATGAGACAATTCCAGGCTGGAAAGGACCAATCTGGGCCCAAAACTCCCAAGGCCAACACTGGACACGACGCTCTACAAGACTCAGCGCTGACCTCCAGGATCATCAGGTCCCCCAAAATCCAAAGCTCCCAAGAGCAAGACTGTAGGAAACAAAGGGAAATGACCCTAAAAGCCCCCCCCCCCCCCCAAAAAAAAAAAATATGATGAAATCAGGCAAAAAGAAACCCCCAAAAGTTTGAGCAGATGAAGGCCAAAGAGGAACCAAAACAAGGGAGCAACAAAACTGCCCAGGAAGGGAAGTTAACAGCTTGGGGCTGAGCTGCTCCTAGGGTGGGTGCTGAGTGTACCCAACCTGCCCACACCACCAAAAAGCAGAGGGTTGGGTTTTTTTCCAGCTGTCTCCCTAAATATGGAATTTTTTAGGGGGTGGGAAAAATGGGCTCAGAAAGTCCCTGGGTAGAGGCTCAAAGCCTCCAGGTGGGGGAGAGCTCAGCTTGGCCTCTGCCCAGCACGACGCTCCCCGGAGCTGGAGCTCCAGAGCCTGGAGGGGGCTCACCTCAACTTGCTAGGCACCCATTAAGAGCTCCTCATTGAAAGCAAGCCAGTTAATTAATTAATGAACAAAGAGAGAGGAAGGAGGAGGATGGGGTGGGGGGGTGGGGAAAAAAAAGACTTTAGCAGCATACCTATAAGTAACAAGGCCCCAGTTCTCCATGGCACCTTGACAAGACAAATACAAAGGGGTTTAATTGAGACTGATGCAGGCCAAACAACTCCTCCCAGCCATCAATGGATGTGATTTGATGGACTGATTGATTGAATTAAGAGGTTACTTTACCAGCAGCAAAGTCTGCAATAGCTATGAGATCGATTTTGGGGAGGGGGTAAGGAACGTTGAAGTAATCCTTGTAGAAAGGCAAAGTTTTAGCAGCAACCTGTAGGGAAATAACAGGGACAAAGGGGGAAGGGGGGGGGGGGAGGGGAAAAAAGAGTGAATTTGGGACAAAGATTTAAAGGAGTTCAGCTTCCAATCTACATAAACCCAGCACAGAAGGGGAGGGGTTGGAAGGGGCCTCCCAGAGATCATCCATCCCAGAGCAGGGGCACCCAGGGCAGGCTGCACAGGGACTCATCCAGGTCACCTTCAGCATCTTCCAATGGTTCTGATGCTGGCTAAAAATAACCCCCAGGGCTGGCAGCTCCCTGCAGGGAGCTTCAGGATCAGCCAGTGCCAACCCCCCTGCCATGGGCAGGGACACCTCCCACCAGCCCAGGGTGCTCGAGGTCTCATCCCACCTCCAGGGAGGGGACAGCCACAGCCAGCCTGGGCAACCCCTTCCAGTGTCTCCCCACCCTCACTCAAAAGAACTTCTCCCTCATCTCCAGCCTCAATCTCTCCTCTCCCAGCTCCAAGCCATTGTCCCTCAGCCTGTCATAGTATCATAGCATCAGTCAGGGTTGGAAGGGACCACAAGGATCAGCTAGTTCCAACCCCCTGCCATGGGCAGGGACACCTCACACTAGATCAGGCTGACCACAGCCTCGTCCAGCCTGGGCTTAAACACCTCCAGGGACGGGGCCTCAACCACCTCCCTGGACAACCCATCCCAGGGCTTCACCACTCTCAGGGGGAAGAACTTCCTCCTCACCTCCAGCCCGAATCTCCCCACCTCCAGCTTCATTCCATTCCCCCTAGTCCTAGCACTACCTGATGTCCTGAGCAGTCCCTCCCCAGCCTTCTTGCAGCCCCCCCCAAGAACCGTCCCTCCCAGCCCCTGTCCAACCCCCTCCCCAGCTCCCCTGGGCGCCTCCAGCGACCGGGAGGCTGCTCTAAGGTCTCCCTGGAGCCTTCTCCTCTCCAGGCTGAACAAACCCCAACCCTCGGCCTGTCCCCAGAGGGGAGGCTCTGCAGCCCTCCGAGCATCTTCCTGGCCCGCTCTGCACCCTCTGCAGGCGCTGCCGGTGCCGCGGGGGCAGCGGCGCGGAGCCTCCTCCCGCTCCCCCGGGCCGCCTCCGCCACCGCCCCCGGGGCACATTTACCTCCAGTGCAAACTTTCCTTGCTCTGCCTTGCCCACGGGGGTGTAAACGCGCACCAGGACCCCGTCCAGGGACCTGGCCTCCACGAAGTCGTACTCCCCCACCACGAAGGCCACCAGGTAGGTGGACATGGTGGGCGTGCGGGCGAACTTCACCTCCACCAGGCTCTCGTCGTCGGGGTAGGGCTTCCTGTCCACCACGTTCTGGGAGCACAACCGGAGAGATGGTGAGGCTGGGAGAGGCCTCTGAGCCCAGCCAAGTCCAACCTCTGCTCAGCTCTACCAGAGCCACCACTGCAGCCCATCCTGGAGCCCCAGAGAGATGGTGAGGCTGGGAGAGGCCTCTGAGCCCAGCCAAGTCCAACCACTGCTCAGCTCTACCAGAGCCACCACTGCAGCCCATCCTTGAGCCCCAGAGAGATGGTGAGGCTGGGAGATGTCCAACCTCTGCTCAGCTCTACCAGAGCCACCACTGCAGCCCATCCTGGAGAGAGCTCCTGAGGCTGGGAGAGGCCTCTGAGCCCAGCCAAGTCCAACCACTGCTCAGCTCTACCAGAGCCACCACTGCAACCTATCCTGGAGCTCCATAGAGCTCCAGACCTCTGAGCCCAGCCAAGTCCAACCACTGCTCAGTTGTACCAGAGCCACCACTGCAGCCCATCCTGGAGTATCATAGAGCTCCTGAGCTGGGAGAGGCCCTGAGCCCAGCCAAGTCCAACCTCTGCTCAGCTCTACCAGAGCCACCACTGGCCCATCCTGGAGCCCCAGAGAGATGGTGAGGCTGGGGAGAGGCCTCTGAGCCCAGCCAAGTCCAACCACTGCTCAGCTCTACCAGAGCCACCACTGCAGCCCATCCTTGAGCCCCAGAGAGATGGTGAGGCTGGGAGAGGCCTCTGAGCCCAGCCAAGTCCAACCACTGCTCAGTTGTACCAGAGCCACCACTGCAGCCCATCCTGGAGCCCCAGAGAGATGGTGAGGCTGGGGGAGAGGCCTCTGAGCCCAGCCAAGTCCAACCACTGCTCAGTTGTACCAGAGCCACCACTGCAGCCCATCCTGGAGTATCATAGAGCTCCTGAGGCTGGGAGAGGCCTCTGAGCCCAGCCAAGTCCAACCACTGCTCAGCTCTACCAGAGCCACCACTGCAGCCTATCCTGGAGCTCCATAGAGCTCCTGGGGTTGAAATAGACCTCTGAGCCCAGCCAAGTCCAACCACTGCTCAGCTCTACCAGAGCCACCACTGCAGCCCATCCTGGAGTATCATAGAGCTCCTGAGGCTGGGAGAGGCCTCTGAGCCCAGCCAAGTCCAACCACTGCTCAGCTCTACCAGAGCCACCACTGCAGCCCATCCTGGAGCCCCAGAGAGATGGTGAGGCTGGGGGAGAGGCCTCTGAGCCCAGCCAAGTCCAACCTCTGCTCAGCTCTACCAGAGCCACCACTGCAGCCCATCCTGGAGTATCATAGAGCTCCTGAGGCTGGGAGAGGCCTCTGAGCCCAGCCAAGTCCAACCTCTGCTCAGCTCTACCAGAGCCACCACTGCAGCCCATCCTGGTGCCCCAGAGAGATGGTGAGGCTGGGGGAGAGGCCTCTGAGCCCAGCCAAGTCCAACCACTGCTCAGCTCTACCAGAGCCACCACTGCAGCCCATCCTGGAGCCCCAGAGAGATGGTGAGGCTGGGGGAGAGGCCTCTGAGCCCAGCCAAGTCCAACCACTGCTCAGTTGTACCAGAGCCACCACTGCAGCCTATCCTGGAGCTCCATAGAGCTCCTGGGGTTGAAATAGACCTCTGAGCCCAGCCAAGTCCAACCACTGCTCAGCTCTACCAGAGCCACCACTGCAGCCCATCCTGGAGTATCATAGAGCTCCTGAGGCTGGGAGAGGCCTCTGAGCCCAGCCAAGTCCAACCTCTGCTCAGCTCTACCAGAGCCACCACTGCAGCCCATCCTGGAGCCCCAGAGAGATGGTGAGGCTGGGGGAGAGGCCTCTGAGCCCAGCCAAGTCCAACCACTGCTCAGCTCTACCAGAGCCACCACTGCAGCCTATCCTGGAGTATCATAGAGCTCCTGAGGCTGGGAGAGGCCTCTGAGCCCAGCCAAGTCCAACCTCTGCTCAGCTCTACCAGAGCCACCACTGCAGCCCATCCTGGAGCCCCAGAGAGATGGTGAGGCTGGGGGAGAGGCCTCTGAGCCCAGCCAAGTCCAACCACTGCTCAGCTCTACCAGAGCCACCACTGCAGCCCATCCTGGAGCCCCAGAGAGATGGTGAGGCTGGGGGAGAGGCCTCTGAGCCCAGCCAAGTCCAACCACTGCTCAGCTCTACCAGAGCCACCACTGCAGCCCATCCTGGAGCCCCAGAGAGATGGTGAGGCTGGGGGAGAGGCCTCTGAGCCCAGCCAAGTCCAACCACTGCTCAGCTCTACCAGAGCCACCACTGCAGCCCATCCTGGAGCCCCAGAGAGATGGTGAGGCTGGGAGAGGCCTCTGAGCCCAGCCAAGTCCAACCACTGCTCAGTTGTACCAGAGCCACCACTGCAGCCCATCCTGGAGCCCCAGAGAGATGGTGAGGCTGGGGGAGAGGCCTCTGAGCCCAGCCAAGTCCAACCACTGCTCAGCTCTACCAGAGCCACCACTGCAGCCCATCCTGGAGTATCATAGAGCTCCTGAGGCTGGGAGAGGCCTCTGAGCCCAGCCAAGTCCAACCACTGCTCAGCTCTACCAGAGCCACCACTGCAGCCTATCCTGGAGCTCCATAGAGCTCCTGGGGTTGAAATAGACCTCTGAGCCCAGCCAAGTCCAACCACTGCTCAGTTGTACCAGAGCCACCACTGCAGCCCATCCTTGAGCCCCAGAGAGATGGTGAGGCTGGGGGAGACCTCTGAGCCCAGCCAAGTCCAACCACTGCTCAGTTGTACCAGAGCCACCACTGCAGCCCATCCTGGAGCCCCAGAGAGATGGTGAGGCTGGGAGAGGCCTCTGAGCCCAGCCAAGTCCAACCTCTGCTCAGCTCTACCAGAGCCACCACTGCAGCCTATCCTGGAGCCCCAGAGAGATGGTGAGGCTGGGGAGACCTCTGAGCCCAGCCAAGTCCAACCACTGCTCAGCTGTACCAGAGCCACCACTGCAGCCCATCCTGGAGTATCATAGAGCTCCTGAGGCTGGGAGAGGCCTCTGAGCCCAGCCAAGTCCAACCTCTGCTCAGCTCTACCAGAGCCACCACTGCAGCCTATCCTGGAGTATCATAGAGCTCCTGAGGCTGGGAGAGGCCTCTGAGCCCAGCCAAGTCCAACCACTGCTCAGCTCTACCAGAGCCACCACTGCAGCCCATCCTGGAGCCCCAGAGAGATGGTGAGGCTGGGGGAGAGGCCTCTGAGCCCAGCCAAGTCCAACCACTGCTCAGCTCTACCAGAGCCACCACTGCAGCCCATCCTGGAGCCCCAGAGAGATGGTGAGGCTGGGGGAGAGGCCTCTGAGCCCAGCCAAGTCCAACCACTGCTCAGCTCTACCAGAGCCACCACTGCAGCCCATCCTGGAGCCCCAGAGAGATGGTGAGGCTGGGAGAGGCCTCTGAGCCCAGCCAAGTCCAACCACTGCTCAGTTGTACCAGAGCCACCACTGCAGCCCATCCTGGAGCCCCAGAGAGATGGTGAGGCTGGGGGAGAGGCCTCTGAGCCCAGCCAAGTCCAACCACTGCTCAGCTCTACCAGAGCCACCACTGCAGCCCATCCTGGAGTATCATAGAGCTCCTGAGGCTGGGAGAGGCCTCTGAGCCCAGCCAAGTCCAACCACTGCTCAGCTCTACCAGAGCCACCACTGCAGCCTATCCTGGAGCTCCATAGAGCTCCTGGGGTTGAAATAGACCTCTGAGCCCAGCCAAGTCCAACCACTGCTCAACTCTACCAGAGACACCACTGCAGCCCATCCTGGAGTATCATAGAGCTCCTGAGGTTGGAAGAGACCTCTGAGCCCAGCCAAGTCCAACCACTGCTCAACTCTACCAGAGCCACCACTGCAGCCCATCCTTGAGCCCCAGAGAGATGGTGAGGCTGGGGGAGAGGCCTCTGAGCCCAGCCAAGTCCAACCTCTGCTCAGCTCTACCAGAGCCACCACTGCAGCCCATCCTGGAGCCCCAGAGAGATGGTGAGGCTGGGGGAGACCTCTGAGCCCAGCCAAGTCCAACCACTGCTCAGCTGTACCAGAGCCACCACTGCAGCCCATCCTGGAGTATCATAGAGCTCCTGAGGTTGGAAGAGACCTCTGATCCCAGCCAAGTCCAACCACTGCTCAACTCTACCAGAACCACCACTGCAGCCTATCCTTGAACTCCATAGAGCTCCTGAGGCTGGGAGAGGCCTCTGAGCCCAGCCAAGTCCAACCTCTGCTCAGCTGTACCAGAGCCACCACTGCAGCCCATCCTGGAGTATCATAGAGCTCCTGAGGTTGGAAGAGACCTCTGAGCCCAGCCAAGTCCAACCACTGCTCAACTCTACCAGAGACACCACTGCAGCCCATCCTGGAGTATCATAGAGCTCCTGAGGTTGGAAGAGACCTCTGAGCCCAGCCAAGTCCAACCACTGCTCAACTCTACCAGAGCCACCACTGCAGCCCATCCTTGAGCCCCAGAGAGATGGTGAGGCTGGGGGAGAGGCCTCTGAGCCCAGCCAAGTCCAACCACTGCTCAGCTCTACCAGAGCCACCACTGCAGCCCATCCTGGAGCCCCAGAGAGATGGTGAGGCTGGGAGAGGCCTCTGAGCCCAGCCAAGTCCAACCACTGCTCAGTTGTACCAGAGCCACCACTGCAGCCCATCCTGGAGCCCCAGAGAGATGGTGAGGCTGGGGGAGAGGCCTCTGAGCCCAGCCAAGTCCAACCACTGCTCAGCTCTACCAGAGCCACCACTGCAGCCCATCCTGGAGTATCATAGAGCTCCTGAGGCTGGGAGAGGCCTCTGAGCCCAGCCAAGTCCAACCACTGCTCAGCTCTACCAGAGCCACCACTGCAGCCTATCCTGGAGCTCCATAGAGCTCCTGGGGTTGAAATAGACCTCTGAGCCCAGCCAAGTCCAACCACTGCTCAGTTGTACCAGAGCCACCACTGCAGCCCATCCTTGAGCCCCAGAGAGATGGTGAGGCTGGGAGAGGCCTCTGAGCCCAGCCAAGTCCAACCTCTGCTCAGCTCTACCAGAGCCACCACTGCAGCCCATCCTGGAGCCCCAGAGAGATGGTGAGGCTGGGGGAGACCTCTGAGCCCAGCCAAGTCCAACCACTGCTCAGTTGTACCAGAGCCACCACTGCAGCCCATCCTGGAGCCCCAGAGAGATGGTGAGGCTGGGAGAGGCCTCTGAGCCCAGCCAAGTCCAACCTCTGCTCAGCTCTACCAGAGCCACCACTGCAGCCTATCCTGGAGCCCCAGAGATGGTGAGGCTGGGGGAGACCTCTGAGCCCAGCCAAGTCCAACCACTGCTCAGCTGTACCAGAGCCACCACTGCAGCCCATCCTGGAGTATCATAGAGCTCCTGAGGTTGGAAGAGACCTCTGATCCCAGCCAAGTCCAACCACTGCTCAACTCTACCAGAACCACCACTGCAGCCTATCCTTGAACTCCATAGAGCTCCTGAGGCTGGGAGAGGCCTCTGAGCCCAGCCAAGTCCAACCTCTGCTCAGCTGTACCAGAGCCACCACTGCAGCCCATCCTGGAGTATCATAGAGCTCCTGAGGTTGGAAGAGACCTCTGAGCCCAGCCAAGTCCAACCACTGCTCAACTCTACCAGAGACACCACTGCAGCCCATCCTGGAGTATCATAGAGCTCCTGAGGTTGGAAGAGACCTCTGAGCCCAGCCAAGTCCAACCACTGCTCAACTCTACCAGAGCCACCACTGCAGCCCATCCTTGAGCCCCAGAGAGATGGTGAGGCTGGGGGAGAGGCCTCTGAGCCCAGCCAAGTCCAACCTCTGCTCAGCTCTACCAGAGCCACCACTGCAGCCTATCCTTGAACTCCATAGAGCTCCTGAGGCTGGGAGAGGCCTCTGAGCCCAGCCAAGTCCAACCTCTGCTCAACTCTACCAGAGCCACCACTGCAGCCTACCCCTGGGCAGAACATAGAACCACAGCACCATAAAACTCAAGGCTGGAAGAGACCTTGGAGATCACCAAGTCCAAGCACTCACCCAGAGCTCTCAACCCCACAACCAGGCCACTGCCTCCCACCATGTCCCTCAGCACCACATCCATGCAGCTCTGAACCCCCCTCCCAGGGCTGGTGACTCCAGCACCCCCTGGGCAGCCTGAGAACCCTCCCTGGGATGACATTTTCCCTCCTGCCCACCCTGAGCCTCCCCTGGCACCAGCTGAGGATGCTCCACGGCCCCTGCGCTTGTGCTGACTCCGTGCCAGGCCCACTCCCCCTACCCACCAAGCACCTGCAGCTCCATCCCAAAGCCTCTGCCAAGCTGCAGTCACCTCCAGAACTCACCATATTGGACAGAGCTACTCTGTCCTTAGGCACCACCAAGGAAATGTCAAAGGTTGCCTTGATTGCAGGCTCATCCCAGCAGGGGAAGGCTCTGCGGGCGTCGGTGGCCTGAAAGAGAGCAAACCAAGGGTCAGGAACTGGTGTGCTGACAAACCCCAACCAGCCTGGGGTGGGAAACCCACACACACAGAGAGGAAAGGGTTCAGCAGCTTTTACAGGCTTGGAGGTGGGGAAATGCTGGCTGCTGAGGGGTTGGAGGGTCACTGACACGCCTGAGCTCGGCACTGCAGCTCTCGGTCTCAACCCAGGGCTTGGTTAATCAAAGGGAAAAGAAGGGAGAGGGAACAGAGAAGAAAAAGGAGGAGGGAAAAAAACAGGACAGGGGGAGGTGGAGAGAGGGGGAGATGGAGGGGAGGTGGAGGAGAAAAGGGGGTAAAGAGTGAGGAGGAGGAAAAAGGGAAGGAGGACAGGGAAGCAGGGAGAGGCTCCTTGTCCCCATTCCCACAAGGTGTCAGCAGCCAGGGTGTGCAGCTCAAGGTGGGAAACGCTGAGGTTGGCTTCATGTAAGCACCAATCCCAGCTGGAGGAGATGCCCCTGGGGGACCCAGCGTGGCCTGGAGCTCTGAGTGGGCGCCAGGGCTGGAGCTGGAGCTGTGTGCCAGGGCTGGAGTGGGGGCTGGAGCTGGGTGGCAGGGCCGGGGCTGGGGGCCGGGGCTGGGGGCCGGGGCTGGAGCTGGGTGGCAGGGCTGGGGCTGGGTGCCAGGGCTGGAGCTGGGGGCTGGAGCTGGGGCCTGGGGGCTGGGGCTGGGGGCTGGGGCTGGGTGGCAGGGCTGGAGCTGGGTGGCAGGGCTGGAGCTGGGTGGCAGGGCTGGAGTGGGGGCTGGAGCTGGGGGCCAGGGCTGGAGCCGGGGACCCTACCTCGAACTGGGTGACGGCGGCGTAGCGCGTGTCGCCGCCGGGGGTGGTGTACTTGCTGCGGTAGAAGCCTTTCATCTTGTCGTTCAGCTCCCCCACAAAGTCAATCTTCAGCATCCCTGTCCCTGCAACACCACCAGGAGGCCGGTGGGCAGCTTGCCTCCCCCCAGCACGACCTCCAAGCCGCTCCAGGCGGCTCACACCTCTGGCCCCGGGGCTGGGCTCCTGCCGGCACCGCTCGAGCCCTTCGCTCGCCGTCCTGGCAGCCTCTGTTGGCCTCTCTCAAGCCCTTTGCCCATCGTCCTCACAGCCTCTGTTGGCCTCTCTCCAGCGGGTCTCTGTCTCTCCTGAACTGGGGATCCCCAAACTGGACACAGTGTTCCAGGTGTGGTCTCCCCAGGGCAGAGCAGAGGGGGAGGAGAACCTCCCCAGCCCCACTGGCCACGCTTTGCTTTGCTTTGCTTTGCTTTGCTTTGCTGCAGCCCAGGACGCCCCTCTTGGCCACAAGGGCACTTTGCTGTCCCATGGATGTCCCCTGCTCTTCCCCAGGGCTCTTTCTCCATGAAGACCCCAAGGCTGTAGTGGTGGCTGGTGGTGTTCCCCCCAGGTGCAGGACTCTGCTCTAGCCCTGGCTGAAGCTCGGGAGGTTCACCTCTGCCCCGCTCCCAGCCTGCATGGCAGCACAGCCCCATGGGGGTGTCCACCACCTCCCCAGCTTCGTATCATCCTCAGTCCCCTCTCAGCCAGGTCACTGATAAAGATATTGACCAAATCTGGGTCCACTCTTGACCCCCAGTGAACACCACTGGCTGCAGGCCTCCAACTGGACTCTGCACCACTGGTTCAGAGCTCCCTGAACTCTCCTCTCGACCTCAGTGTCCAACCCACCTCAGGGCCCAATCACCTAAGCCACTTCTCCTGACCTCAGCCCAGGAGCTGCTGAGCCTGGCTGCCAACTGGAGCCAGCTCAAGCAAACATCAGCAGAGGAACAGGAACCCACTCTGCAATTCCAGAGGCTCCCAGAGTCACTCCCCAGGGAGAGCACTGCAGGAAACCTCGAGGGAGACAGAGCTGTCCTGCCCCAGCTGTGGCAGCTGCAGACGTCTCAGACACGTGGGCTGAGGCAAGGAGGAAGCAGGAAAACAGCTCCTCACCTTTCTGAAGAGTACTGGGGAAGGACAGAGTGACCTTCTCATCCTCATTTTGATAGTTGAAGCCTGTGGCATGTACCTCTGGAAAGAGAAAAGCAGATGACTGTGGTCAAAGTAAGGCCCAGAGATGATTTGGTAACTCAGGAAATGATCTGCATCAGCTGAATCCACCACTGTGGAGCTGCTCAACCTAGCAGTGGAGAGAGGCTGTGGAGACTCCTTCCCTGGAGGCTTTCAAGGCCCACCTGGATGTGGCCCTGTGTGACCTTCTCTAGGTGATCCAGCTCCAGCAGAGGGGTTGCACTGGATGACCTCCCAAGGTCCCTTCCAGCCCCTCCCAGTCTGTGATTCTGTGGCTCTGAACAGCCCAGGAGACAGCCTGGGGACACCCCCAGCAGGGGAGGAGCGTCCTGGGGAGGTCCATGCTGCTCTTCTCCCCGAGCAGAGATGAAGTGGAGCTTCTCAGCTCATCCCAGGTCCACCACCCAAGGGGCAGAGTTTGGCCCTCGTGGCTTCGAGCAGCCAGGACTGGTTCAAGGAGTGGCTGGGGATCCCCCAGAAGGGTAGGGCTTGGAAGGGACCTCTGGACATCACCCAGGGCAGGTCACCCAGCAGCTCACCCAGCTGGGGTGGAAGCTCTCCAGAGGAGCAGACTCCACGACCTTTCTGGGCAGCCTGCTCCAGGGCTCCAGCAGCCTCACAGGGACAAAGTTTTGATGCTCAGGGGGAAGCTCCTCTGCTGCAGCTTGCCCCCACTGCCCCTTGTCCTGCCACTGATGCTCAAGGAGCCTTCTCCTCTCCAGGCTGCACACCCCCAGCTCCCTCAGCCCATCCTCACAGCAGAGCTGCTCCAGCCCTTGGGCCACCTTTGTGGCCTCCTCTGGACTCTTGAGGCAGGAAAGGAGACACTGAAAGGGTTGGGGAGAAGCTGTGCAGGGGCAGAGCAGTGGTGTAGCACAGCCCAGCCTGAACACGGCCTCCCCAGCAAGGCAGAACGGAGCTGAGTGTCGGCTGCACGGCTGAGGATCACAGAACCTTGGCTGGAGAAGACCTTAAAGCTCACTGAGCCCAACCATTCTCCAGCTCTACCACCTCCTGCAGGACAATGAGGCTGGGGAGGGGTCTGGAGCACAGCCCTGGGAGGAGAGGCTGAGGGAGCTGGGGGTGATCAGCCTGCAGAAGAGGAGGCTCAGGGGAGACCTTCTTGCTCTCTGCAACTCCCTGCAGGGAGGTTGGAGCCAGGTGGGGGTTGGTCTCTTCTCCCAGGCAATCAGCACCAGAACAAGAGGACACAGTCTCAAGCTGTGCCAGGGGGAGGTTCAGGCTGGAGGTGAGGAGAACCTTCTTCCCAGAAAGAGGAATTGGCCCTTGGGATGTGCTGCCCAGGGAGGTGGTAGAGTCCCCATCCCTGGAGGTGCTCAAGAGGGGCTTGGAGGAGGCCCTTGGAGCCAGGGTTGAGTTGATCAGATGGTGCTGGGTGAGAGGTTGGACTTGCTGAGCTCTGAGGTCTTCTCCAACCTGCTTGATTCTGTGATTCTATGATCATGGGGGCTTCATTCTGCTCCCCCTCCTCAGCTTCCAACGCAGGGGGCTGGGTACCCAAGTGAGCAACTGCTCCTGCAGCTGAAGACTGAGGCAAAGAAAAGGCCTCAGCCCTCTCCTCCTCGAGCTCTGCTTCCCCAGAGCTCCACTGGATTTTGACCCCAGTCAGAGAGGCCGAGGCACAAGGAAGCTGTTGCTGTGTGATGGAAGTGGCCTGGGGCAGAGGGAGGGCCTGAAGACCTGTGGGAACTGCTGTCAGCCTGCCTGGGAGGAAACCCTGCTGCTGGACAACCTGCAGCTGCTGAGCTGTCAGCCTGCGGTCAGAGGGGAGCTGAAGACCTGAGGAAAGGGCCGAGCAGGAACGCAGAAACCCTTCCACCACCCCCCCCAGCCAAGCAGGGGGGTTGCAAAACGACCACAGCAGCCCCAGACCATCTCTTGTGCTGGGGCTTGTTTTTTTTCCTGATCTCCTTACAGCTTCTACTGGAAACAATCTGAGAGCAAAGCCAAACAAAAGGATGACTCCAGGGGTAGGGTTCCAGAGCTCCCGAGAGCCAGACAGGAAGAGGGCCGGGCGGCACGCAGGGCTCCTGCCGAGGCCTGACAATGGCTATCAGGTTTCCACCTCCTCCTTCTCCTCTCCCAGCTGGGAAGCTCTCCTCAGTCTCTCTCACTTTGGAGCTCCTCCACTTCATAACCTTTTCCTCCCTGCCCCTGGGAAAGGCACAGGTGAAGGGTGGGGAGCGAGGGAAGGGATCCCCTGCCGCCCGGAAGGCAGCCGTGGGCTGTACTCATCTGGCCCCAGCCTCCTGCCACCCACCCTTGAGGTATTGATCAGCATTGATCAGATCCCCCCCCCCCCCCCCCCCCCCCAAGCTGGTCTTCTCCACCCTCAACTCTCCCAGCCTCTCCTCCTCCCAGAGCTGTTCCAGGCCCCTCAGCATCTCTGCAGCCCTTGGCTGTGCCCTCTCCAGCCAGTCCCTGAGGTCCCCCTTGAGCTGGGGAGCCCAGACCTGGTCCCAGTCCTCCAGCTGTGGCCTCACCAGGGCTGAGCTGAGGGGCAGCAGAACCTCCCTCAGCCTGCTGGCCTCACTCTCCTCGCTGCCCCCCCCCCCCAGAGTCCACCGACCTCCTTGGCCACATGTGGAGCCCAGAGCCTGCAGAGCAGCTCCATCAGCACTCCAGTTCTTCCTCCCTCCCCCTCCCGAGCCTGCATGCAGCACTCTCAGCTTTCTCTTGCCTCCTGCAACTTGCTCCAGACTCTTCCCCTAATGTGCAAGTGATTAACTTGCAACCTTGCAGTGCCAAAACTCTCCAAACTCTAGCAGGCTGCCAAAATTTGCCTTGGTCTCCTCAGGAGCCTTTTTTCTTTTCCCCCCCCCCTCTCTGTTTTGTGTGTGTTCCATGCTGTCAAGAATTCCAGGCAGTTGTTTTGTTTTTCAGCTGCAACTGAACATCTTTGTTAGAAGCAGCTCTCTGCAGCTCCCAAACAAAAAGTATTGTTGATGCCTCCCCCCCCCCCCCCCCCAAATTCCTGCTCTCTTTTGCTCTGGATTAAATTATTTGGGACTGAAAGAGCATTCCAAAGCCATCCCCCCACCCCCCACCCCAAAAAAATGTAGCTTTGGATCTATTGATTTTGGGTTGGTTTTCTTTTTTTCCCCACTCTTCCCTTGCAGAAATGGACCTGGAAGAGGCAGCTCTGAGAGTGGGGTGGAGGAGGCAAAGATGGAATGGAACAGGGATGGAACAGGGATGGAAGAGAATAGGGATAGGAAAAGGAACAGGGATGGAAGGGAATAGGGATGGAGGAGAACAGGGATGGGAAAAGGAACAGGGATGGGAAAAGGAACAGGGATGGGAAAAGGAACAGGGATGGGAAAAGGAACAGGGATGGAGCAGAATAGGGATGGGAAAAAAGGAGCAGGGGGGGTGGAGCAGGGGTGGAGCAGGGGTGGAGCAGGGGTGGAGCAGGGGTGGAGCAGGGGTGGAGCAGGGGTGGAGCAGGGGTGGAGCAGGGGTGGAGCAGGGGTGGAGCAGGGGTGGAGCAGGGGTGGAGCAGGGATGGAGCAGGATAGGGATAGGAAAAGGAGCAGGGATGGAGCATAATAGGGATAGGAAAAGGAACAGGGAGGAATAGGGATAGGAAAAGGAGCAGGGATGGAAGAGAATAGGGATAGGAAAAGGAGCAGGGATGGAAGAGAATAGGATAGGAAAAGGAACAGGGATGGAAGAGAATAGGGATAGGAAAAGGAGCAGGGATGGAAGAGAATAGGGATGGAGCAGGGATGGAAGAGAATAGGGATAGGAAAAGGAACAGGGATGGAAGAGAATAGGGATAGGAAAAGGAACAGGGATGGAAGAGAATAGGGATAGGAAAAGGAGCAGGGATGGAAGAGAATAGGGATAGGAAAAGGAACAGGGATGGAACAGAATAGGGATAGGAAAAGGAACAGGGATGGAAGAGAATAGGGATAGGAAAAGGAACAGGGATGGAAGAGAATAGAAAAGGGACAGGGAGGAAAAGGAACAGGGATGGAAGAGAATAGGGATAGGAAAAGGGATGGAAGAGGGTGGAGCAGGGGTGGAGCAGAATAGGGATAGGAGATGGAGCAGGGGTGGAGCAGGATAGGGATAGGAAAAGGAGCAGGGATGGAGCAGGGACAGAATAGACCAGGTTGGAAGAGCCCTTTGAGATCATCAAGTCCAACCTCTCATCCACCACCATCTAATCAACTAACCCATGGCACCAAGCACCCCATCCAGGCTCCTCCTGAACGCCTCCAGCGATGGCAGCTCTCAGCTGGGGCTTCTGGAGGAGGCAGAGATGTGAGGCTGGGGGTGGTCTGAAGCTGAGGGAGGGCAGCAGGCTGAGGCTGGCTCTTAGGAAGAAGTTCCTCAGTAGGAGGGTGGTGAAACTCTGGACCAGGCTGCCCAGGGAGGTTGTGGCTGCCTCCTCCCTGAGGGTACTCAGGGGCAGGTTGGATGAGGCCCTGAGCAGCTGAGTCTAGCTGAGAGGTGTCCCTGCCCAGGAGGGTGCTGAGGCACCGGTAGAGGCTGACCAGAGAGGCTGGGAAGGCTCCAAGTGTTGACAGCCAGGCTGGATGAGGCCTTGAGCAAGCTGGGCTGGTGGGAGGTGTCCCTGCCCCTGGCAGAGGGTTGGAGCTGGCTGAGCTCGAAGGCCTCTTCCAACCCAACCCAGGCAGCAGAGCAAAGCTTTGCCTCCAAAGGCTGAGCAGCAGCTTCTGGAAAGACCAGAAGGGATTTCTCATGGTGCCTGCCAGGACTCCACCACAGAAACTGGAGGCCTGTGAGCAGCCTTGCTCCGTTACAGCACCCCTGGCACACAGAGCAGCTCCGCCACTCGCAGCCCCTGCCCCGCTTCGGGGACGGAGCAGAGGACTTGGCTGCTCTGCAGCACCGTGGAATCGACCCCTCCTGGTTTGCTCTTCACCTTCCCTCCCCTCTGCCTTCCACAGAGCTGTTGGGGTTTTGCCTCCTCCCCCCCCCCCTCTCTTCACTTTGACTTCAAAACTTCAGGGGAATCCTCCCTCGGCCTCCTGCGAGGCAATAATCTGATTTCCCTGCAAATCTGCATTAAAATTCCACAGACCAAGGGGAGACTTAGGGTGGAGACTGGGAGGACATTCTTTAGAGGGGAAGTGTGGAGGCACTGGCACAGGTTGCCCAGGGAGGTTGTGGATGCCCCTGCCCCGGAGGTGTGCCAAGGCCAGGCTGGATGAGGCCCTGGGCTGGTGGGAGGGGTCCCTGGGCATGGCAGGGGGTTGGCACCGGCTGAGCTTTGAGGTCTCTTCCAACCCCAAAGCCATCCTGTGACCCTCCCAGCACTTCCTTTAACCCTTTCCTGTGGTGCCTCAGGCACAGATGTGGAAGTGGCTTCACAGCCTGGGGGCTTGGCTCAGCTCCTTGGGCAGCACACAGGGGAACCTCAGAGCAAAGCTTCTCCTCCTGCCCACTTGGATGAGGCCTTGAGCAGCCTGGGCTGGTGGGAGGTGTCCCAGGTGGTGGGGGGGCTGGAGCTGGATGATCTTGAAGGTCCCTTCCAAGCCATTCTGTGACTCAAGCCCTGCCCACCTGGATTGTGCTCCTGTGTGACCTGCCCTAGCTGACCCTGCTCCCATCTTCTGAGGTCCTTCCCAACCCCGCTCTCTCCGGTCTCACGCTCACAGGCAGAGCTGAACCGAATCCTTCCCCCCCCGGGGGGGCAGAACTCAGCACTGGAGCCTTGAAAAGAGACCACCAAGGTCCCACTCATTTTCCAGCAGGCTGCAGAGGGAGCTGGGCCGAAGCTCACCTGAGGGGCTAAGGCCAGCTGCTCTGGTTGGTATTTTAGGGGGGCTGGGGCTGGGCTGTGTTTCCTGGCTCTTGCTTTTTGAGAGCAGTTATACAATTACCAGCCCAAAGCTGGGCACAATAGGAGCATTAGGAAGACTGACTTGATCTGCATCAACAGGTGCCAGCAGATCCTCTGCCAACTTGCATGCAGCTTTCCTTCCAAAGCCATTACACTAGCTGGCAGCTCACCAAGCTGAAAGGGAGGCCTTTAACCCCTCAAAGCCTGAGGAGAACCAGAGGCAGCACCCAACAAGCTGTTGGTGACACAACAGCTTGAGAGCTGAGTGCCTGTGCCCAGGTCCAGGGCTGTGTGCAGGGCTCCACGTTCAAGGCCCTCTGAGAAAGCAGAATCCCTCTGAAGCCACAGCAACTCATTTCCAGGGTGCTCCAGATCCTCACAAACCAAGCACAGGGTCCTGTGGGGAGCAGCTGAGGGAGCTGGAGGTGTTCAGCATGGAGAACAGGAGGCTGAGGAGAGACCTCATTGCTCTCTTCAGCTCTGAGAAGAGGTTGGTCCCTGCTCCCTAGCATCCAACGACAGAGCAAGAGGAAATGGCCTCAAGCTGCAGCTGGGAAGGGCTGAGGCCGGACAGGAGGAACAACTTTTATCCCTGGAAGTGTTGCCAAGGCCTGGAAGAGGCTGCTCAGGGCAGTGGTGGAGTCCCAAACCCTGGAGGGCTTCAGAAGTTGTGTGGATGTGGTGCTGAGGGCCCTGGCTGGGTGGTGGACTTGGCAGTGCTGGGTTAATGGTTGGACTCGGTGCTCTTCGGGGCCTTTGCCACTCTCCCTGGTTAAGCTCTGCTCTTAACACCTTGAAGCTCCCAAGACCTCACCTCCCTCCCTCTCTCTCTCTTTTTTCCCCCAGATGTGCACCTGCTAGAAAAGTGGAAACAAAAGAGAGGAGGAAACCAGCTCTGGAAACAACCAAGCTCCCCCAGCAAACCAGGAAGCCTCCAAGTGAAGGGATCTGAACTGCAGCCTCTCTGCTCCCCTCTGGTTTGACTGCAAAGAGACTTTTCCTCCTCAGGCCCTTTTTCCTGCCCCCCCCCCCCCCCCCCCCCTTCACTTTCATTCTCTCAATGACAAAATCAGGCATTAATGGGTGGAGTGGGCCCTTGGCACAGTGGGAGGTGGAGCAGACTCCATGCTCTGCTGTTACTACCACTCTGCTTATCAGCTCATTACTCACACCAGGAACAGCTCCAGGAGCACTTAGCAACAGGCACCCAGCTCAGGCAGGCAGGGCTGGAGCACCAAGGGACAGCACCCAGGGAACAGGGCTTTGCTCTTTCACTCTCCCAGTGGCCTGGCTCCAGGCTCTGGGGAATCCTCCCCACTGCTGCCCTCTCCTGCTGGGCTTCTGCTTTCCTGCAAGGACTCTGCTCTCCCACAGCACCTCCACGGGGAGCACTGAGAAGGGCTTGCAGAGAGAGGGTGAGGGACAAGGGCCTGAAACTGGGGCAGGGCAGGTTTAGGCTGGACATCAGGAGGAAGTTCTGCACAATGAGGGTGGGGAGACACTGGCACAGGTGCCCAGGGATGTGGTTGAGGCCCCAGCCCTGCAGGTACTCAAGGTCAGGTTTGATGTGGCCCTGGGCAGCCTGCCCCAGCTAGAGGGGTCCCAGCTGCCTGCAGGGGGTGGACAAGATGACCTTGGAGGGTCCCTTCCAACCCAATCTTTGAAGGGTTAGATAATCAGTTCTTTGCTTCTAAGGACTCTGCTCTGTCCTGCTGAGGCCACAGCTGGGATGCTGTGTCCAGCTCTGGGCCCCTCAGCTCAAGAAGGACCTGAGGGAACTGCGTGAGAGAGTCCAGGCCAGAGGCACAGAGCTGCTGCAGGCAGTGCAGCATCTCCCTGGGAGCACAGGCTGAGGGAGCTGGGGCTGGGAGCCTGAGGGCTGCCCTCAGTGCTGGGCATGAAGAGGGGCAGGGCTGGAGCCAGGCTCTGCTCAGGGGTGCCCAAGGACAGCCCAAGGGGCACTGGGTGCCAGCTGGAGCAGAGGAGCTGCCCCTGGAAAGGGAAACCTTGGTCCCTGTGGGGGTGCTGAGCCCTGGAGCAGGCTGCCCAGAGAGGCTGTGGAGTCCCCTGCTCTGGAGACACTCAGAAGCCACTTGGATGAGCTCCTGGGTGCCCTGCCCTGGCTGCCCCTGCCCTGGCAGGGTCTGGACTCCATGACCTTCCAAGGTCCCTTCCAAGCCTACCCTCCTGTGACTCTGTGAAGCCAGCTTATCGCAGCCCTGATGGAATCCTGCCCTCCCAAGGTTAGCTGCTGGCAGCAGCAGCTCCCAGCAGGGCTCCAGGGCAGCAGCAGCTCCCAGCAGGGCTCCAGGGGCAGCAGCAGCTCCCAGCAGGGCTCCAGGGGCAGCAGCAGCTCCCAGCAGGGCTCCAGGGGCAGCAGCAGCTCCCAGCAGGGCTCCAGGGGCAGCAGCAGCTCCCAGCAGGGCTCCAGGGGCAGCAGCAGCTCCCAGCAGGGCTCCAGGGGCAGCAGCAGCTCCCAGCAGGGCTCCAGGGGCAGCAGCAGCTCCCAGCAGGGCTCCAGGGGCAGCAGCAGCTCCCAGCAGGGCTCCAGGGGCAGCAGCAGCTCCCAGCAGGGCTCCAGGGGCAGCAGCAGCTCCCAGCAGGGCTCCAGGGGCAGCAGCAGCTCCCAGCAGGGCTCCAGGGGCAGCAGCAGCTCCCAGCAGGGCTCCAGGGGCAGCAGCAGGGCAGCAGCAGGGGGAGCTGGGCCCCTACCTTCGTCGCCCTGGGGCGCGTAGGAGGCGGTGATGATGTCGATGTCGGCGCAGTTCATCACGATCTGGTTGGTCGCCTGCTTCACCTGCAAGAGAAAGTCTGGCATCAGCAGGGGCAGCCCACAGAGCCCCAGCAGGGCTCAGGGGGAAGGAGGACCGCAGGGATCATCTCCCCCAGCTCCCCACCCTGCCCAGGGACAGCTCTCTCAGCCAGGCTCAGCTGCTCCAGGCCTCAGCCAGCCTGGCCCTGAGCACCCCCAGGCAGGAGGCAGCCACAGCCCCCCTGGGCAGCCTGGGCCACAGCCTCCCCAGCCTCACACTCAACTTCTCCCTCAGCTCCACTCCAACCCTGCTCTGCCTCAGCTCCAAACCATCCCCCTGGGGCTGGCTCCAGACCCCCCTCAGCAGAAGTCTCTCTGCAGCCTCCCTGCAGGATCCCTTCAGGTCCTGGCAGCAGCTCTGAGGTGCCCCTGGAGCCTTCTCCCCTGCAGGCTGCACAGCCCCAGCTCCCTCAGCCTGTGCTCCCAGCAGAGCTGCTCCAGCCCTGGGAGCATCTTTGTGGCCTCCTCTGGACTCCAGAAATCATAGAATCATAGAATCAGGAAGGTTGGAATAGACCTCAGAGCTCAGCAAGTCCAACCTCTCACCCAACACCTCCTGACAACTCAACCCTGGCTCCAAGGGCCACATCCAAGCCCCTCCTGAGCACCTCCAGGGATGGGGACTCCACCACCTCCCTGGGCAGCACATCCCAAGGGCCAATCTCTCTTGCTGGGAAGAACTTTCTCCTCACCTCCAGCCTGAACCTCCCCTGGCACAGCTTGAGGCTGTGTCCTCTTGTTCTGGTGCTGATTGCCTGGGAGAAGAGACCAACCCCCACCTGGCTACAACCTCCCTGCAGGGAGTTGCAGAGAGCAAGAAGGTCTCCCCTGAGCCTCCTCTCCTCCAGGCTCAGCAACCCCAGCTCCCTCAGCCTCTCCTCCCAGGGCTGTGCTCCAGACCCCTCCCCAGCTTTGTTGCCCTTCTCTGGACACCTTCAAGTCTCTCAATATCCTTCTGAAAGGTCTCTTCCAACTTGGTTCATCCCATCCCATCCCATCCCATCCCATGATGCTCCCTACTGCCCCAGGCTCCCCTGGGGGATGCATTCCCCTCCTCTCTTTAACCTCCACCCCCTCCAGCAGCAAGCACACGTTTCAAGAGGTGAAGGACAGCCAAAGGCCCTCCACTGCCTGCTCTCCTTTGCTCCAGCACAGGAGGATCTGACTCCTGCTGGAGCCAGCCAGGCCCTGCTTAACACCCTAAATCATTCAGAAGGGACTGAAGTGCCTGCTAAAGGCTGCTCTGCCAGCTGACAATGGGGCCCTTGTAGGTGCCTGGGCAGCCAGGACCACTCAAACCAGATGAGGCCTGGGAGCTCCCTTCCAGAGGGGACCTCCAGGAGCTTGCAGCAAGGCAAAACCAAAACCCCCACCCAACACCAGCACCCAACCTGTGAAGCCAAACTCCCCTCCTGGAGGCCCTTGCAAGCTGCAGGCCTGCCTCCCAAAGCCTGCAAGGGAGTTTGCCTCGCCCCCCTTTCTTTCCTGAGAGCCTTTCCCTTCCCCTCCTCCTCCTCCTCCTCCTCCTCCTCCTCCTTCTCCTCCTCCCCTGCCAGCTCTTGGCTCTGCAGCACTCTGCTCCAGCCCACAAGTGGCCAGCTCCCAGCCTTAGCAAGAGGCTCCCAAGCCTGTGCCAGCTTTCTGTTTGGAGGGGCCAGAGCCTGAATAGGGAGGAATTCAAATGAAGTATCAATTAATTACCAAAGGGCTAAAATATTTGGGAGTTGCTCAGCAGCTTCAGGGCTGAAAGCACTCAAAGGAAAGCACAACCCCAAAATCAGCTGGCTGGAGGCAGTGGTTGCCCTGCTAGGGCCAGGATACACTTGCCAGCAGCAGGCAACACCAGTGGAGGGAAATCAAGGAGCAAGAATTCCTCTGCCAAGCAAGCCAGAGGGTTCAAGTGAGCACAGGGGAGCTGCTCCCTGCTCCTGCAGAACTTCTTCAAGCATAAAGGGCTTCAGTCCCTTCCTTGCTCTGTCACCATTTCAACCCCCAAGCCATGCTCAGGGTGGAAGGGACCTCAGGAGATCATCCACTGCAACCTCCCTGCCATGCCCTGGGACCTGCTGCACCCAGCCCTCCAGCTCTCCCTGCCTGAGCACGGCCCAGGGGCTTCTCCAGGCTGGGAACCAAGAGCTCCTGCAGCAAAGCTCTCTGCATCTGCACAGCCAGCACCTGAAGAGTCTTCCAGCTCCACAGCCCCCAGCACAAGCAGCACAGGAAGGTGCTGGAGAGGGTCCAGAGGAGGCCATGAAGATGATTAGAGGGCTGCAGAGCCTCCCTGTGGGCACAGCCTGGGGCAGGGTTGGGGCTGTTCAGGCTGGAGAAGAGAAGGCTCCGGGGGAGACCTCAGAGCAGCCTCCCAGTGCCTGAAGGGGCTCCAGGAGAGCTGGGGAGGGACTTGGGGCAAGGGCTGGGAGGGGACAGGACGAGGGACAAGGGATTAAAACTGGAGCAGGAGAGACTGAGAGGGAAGATTAGGAGGAAGATCTTTACTCTGAGGGTGGGGAGACACTGGGACAGTCCTTGCAGGAAGCAGCAGCACAGCAGCAGGCTGCCCAGGGAAGTCATGGACACCTCAGGGATAAGACCAAGTTGGATGAGGCCTTGAGCACCCTGGGCTGGGGGGGGGGGGAGGGTGTCCCTGCCCACGGTAGGGGGGGGCTGGAACTGCCTCATCTTGAAGGTCCCTTCCAGCCCAACCCATTCTGTGACACTCAGCAGCCTGAGAGCCAACACCTCCAGCAGAGGCAAAGCTGAGGTGTCACAGCTGAGGCAGGCTCTGCCCACCCTGCCCCCAGGGGGCTGGGAGGTGTGTGAGAAGCAGCCAGGCTCAAGCCAGGCTGACTGCAGGAACGGCTCCTTAGTCACTGTGTACATAAACCCCAGGCCCAGGTCTAGTCAGTGATAAGAGAGGCTGAAGAAATCCAACTGTGTGAGCGCAGAGGCACAGCCCCAGCAGCAGAACAGCCCAGCCAGGCTCAGCAGCTGCCAGCCAGAGGGCTAAGACAGGATAATCCAGGGAAAGGCAAACCTCCCCCCGCAGAGGGCAGGGCACACACAGACAAACCAGACTCTGAAGTGGCCTTCTAACCTCAGGCCCCAGACAGAGGTCCACAGAATGGGTTGGGCTGGAAGGGACCCTCCAGATCATCCAGTTCCAACCCCACTGCCGTGGGCAGGGACAGCTCTCAGCCAGCCCAGGCTGCCCAAGGCCTCACCCAGCCTGGCCTTGAACACCTCCACAGCCTCCCTGGGCAGCCTGACCTCAGAGCTCTTCTCCCCCATGCTCCCCACCAGGGGCAGGGACACCTCTCAGCCAGCCCAGGCTGCCCAAAGCCTCACCCAGCCTGGCCTTGAACACCTCCACAGCCTCCCTGGGCAGCCTGACCTCAGAGCTCATCTCCCCCAAGCTCCCCACCAGGGGCAGGGACACCTCTCAGCCAGCCCAGGCTGCCCAAAGCCTCACCCAGCCTGGCCTTGGGCAGCCACAGACCCTCCCTGGGCAGCCTGGGCCAGAGCCTCCCCAGCCTCACACCCAGCAGCTTCTCCCTCAGCTCCACTCCGACCCTGCTCTGCCAGAGCCTCTTCCACTTGCCACAGGGAATGGTTGGGCTTGGAAGGGACCTCTGCAGCTCACCCAGTGCTGTGAGTCCCTGGGCAGCCTGGGCCAGAGCCTCCCCAGCCTCACACCCAGCAGCTTCCTCCTCAGCTCCACTCCGACCCTGCTCTGCCTCAGAGCTCCAAACCCTTCCCCCTGGGGCTGGCTCCAGGCACCCCCAGCCAAAGTCTCTCTGCAGCCTTCCTGCAGGATCCCTTCAGGCCTTGGAGGGCAGCTCTGAGGTCCCACCAGAATCAACCAGGCTGGAAGAGACCTCCAAGGCCGTCAAGTCCCCCCTGGAGCCTTCCCCTCTGCAGGCTGAACACCCCCAGGCTCCCTCAGCCTGCCCTCAGCTCTCCCTCCAAGCCTACAGCTGAAATGAAGGCTGAGGAGCACCAAGCCATCTCCTGCAGCCAGAAAGGAATCCTCTGGAGCCATTCAGAGGAGGAGATAATTCAACCTCTGCCACTCTGCTCCCAGAGCAGGTAGGGGCAGAGCACCAAGGAAGGGGCTCAGCACTGCGCCTCCCACAGCCAGGCAACCCAAATGCCCTCAGCTCTGCCCCAGGAGGGCTCCTGTTAAGAATTCAAAGCTCCAGTGAGAAAAGGAAACAAAACCCAACCAAGCAAGCATTAAAAGAGAAGAGTTTTGCTCACCTGCCCCTCCAGCAATGAGGGCAGCCCAGCAGCAGAAGGCTCACAGCCACCACTCCTCGGCTCCCTGGGGGAGCCTGACTCCAGCAGCACCCACACACACCAGGGCCAAACTCACACAGGCTCAGGGAAGGCCTCAGCTTGGGAGGGAGCTTCGAGATCAGCCAGTTCCAACCCCCTGCCATGCCCAGGGACCCCTCCCCCCAGCCCAGCTTGCTCCAAGCCTCATCCAGCCTGGCCCTGAGCACCTCCAGGCAGGAGGCAGCCACAGCCTCCCCTGGGCAGCCTGTGCCAGGCTCTCCCCAGCCTCACTGCCAAGAATTCCTTCCTCATCTCCAACTCAGTCTCCTCTCTCCCAGCTCAAAGCCATTGTTCCTCGTCCTGGCACTCCCAGCCCTTGTCACAAGTCCCTCCCCAGCTCTCCTGGAGCCCCTTCAGGTCCTGGCAGGCTGCTCTGAGGCCTCCCTGGAGCCTTCTCCAGGCTGACCAGCCCTCAACCCTCCCAGCCTGGCCCCACAGGGGAGGTTCTCAGCCCCGTGAATCACTTCAGGACTGAGTTCAGTGCAACCATTGCATGAATCAGAGAGCTGAGAGGGGACCTTCTGTGGCTGGAGCTGGTGGCACCGAGCCCTGAGCTCCTGACTTTGAAGCACCAGACCTGAGGGCTCTGCACAGCACCTGGAATACCCAACCTCAGCTCCAATTCCATCAACAGAGGAGGAATTGTACTGCTGGAAGAGCAAGTTGCAACACTAGTGAAGGACAGGGACTGGCTGGAGAGGGCACAGCCAAGGGCTGCAGAGATGCTGAGAGGCCTGGAACAGCTCTGGGAGGAGGAGAGGCTGAGAGAGCTGAGGGTGGAGAAGAGCAGCCTAGGGGGGATCTGATCAGTGCTGATCAATACCTCAAGGGTGGGTGGCAGGAGGCTGGGGCCAGGCTGTTGGCAGCGGTGCCCAGTGCCAGGCCAAGGGGCAGTGGGCACAGAGTGGCACAGGAGAAGCTCCACCTGAGCATGAGGAGGAACTTCCTGAACTGAAGGCTGCTGGAGCCTGGGGCAGGCTGCCCAGGGAGGTGCTGGAGCCTCCAGCTCTGGAGAGAGCTTCCAACCCCCCTGGAGGTGTTCCTGAGTGCCCTTCCCTTGGGGGCTCTGCCTGGGCAGGGGGCTTGGGCTGGGTGATCCCCAGAGGGTCCCTTGCAGCCCCTCCCAGGCTGGGGGTGTGTGGCACTGGGTAACACCAGTGAGCACTCCCCCAGACACCCAGGAAGAGGCACTCGGCACAAACACTACACCCACCAAGCTGCTTTCTCTTCCCCCCTACCCAGGTTTACACCTCAGGAGTGTCACAGTTAATCTTCTCACTGGTGTGCAGCAAGATCTGAGACCACACAGCCTCTTGTCTAGCAGCTCCTGCACAATTAACCTATAAAAAGCAGCAGATGCAGGTGCCACATTGCTAAAGAGAACAGAGAATCCTTAAGAGAGAGTCAAGAGACTGCAGGAGGTATTGGGATGAGGCCTGGAGCAACCTGGGCTAGCAGGAGGTGTCCCCTGCCCAGGGAACTGGCTGATCTTGAAGCTCCCTTCCAACCCATCCCCTTCTAAGATTCTCTTTGAAGGAGGCTGGAAAGCCACAGGATCAGAGGATGGGTTGGAAGGGAGCTTCAGGAGCAGCCAGCTCCAACCCCCTGCCATGCCCAGGGACACCTCCCCCCAGCCCAGCTTGCCCCAGGCCTCATCCAGCCTGGCCCTGAACACCTCCAGGCAGGAGGCAGCCACAGCCTCCCCCGGGCAACCTGTGCCAGTGTCTCCCCACCCTCAGAGTAAAGAACTTCCTCCTAATCTCCACTCTCAATCTCCCCTCTCCCAGCTCAAAGCCATTGTTCCTGCTCCTGGCACTCCCAGCCCTCTGTCTAAAGTCCCTCCCCAGCTCCCCTGGAGCCCTTCAGGTGCTGCAAGGCAGCTCTGAGGTCTCCCTGGAGCCTTCTCCTCTCCAGGCTGAACAGCCCCAACTCTCTCAGCCTGTCCCCACAGGGAAGGTTCTTCCCTCTAACCATCTCCATGGCCCCCTCTGGACCCACTCCCAACAGCTCCAGCTCCTCCCCGTGTCGGGGGCACCGGAACTGGAGGTGGGGTCTGAAGGTCCCCCTCCAGACCAAGGTGCTCTGCAGCCACCAACCACCTCACTGCCACTTCCAGGGCAAGAAATGCATCAGCACCAAGCCCTCCCCAAAGGAGGTGGTTCCTGCACACGCCAGGAAGTCAGAGAGGTCACCATGTGCCCTCCTGGAGCACCCTGCAGAGGCCAGCTGAGGGTCTGCAGCCAGGGCGACGGCTCAAGAAGCTCCAAACAAGGCTCGAAGCGGAGGAGCCAGACCTTTGTTTCTGTTGCTACTTAGTCACCTTTGCAGCCTGATGCTGAGCACCAGAAGGGCTGCACATCCCCTCTTTGTTCCCAGCCTCGCTCCAGGGCCCTCCCAAGAGCCAAAGAGCAGAATGGAAGAGCAACAAGAAGAAGAAGAAGAAGAAGAAGAAGAAGAAGAAGAAGAAGAAGAAGAAGAAGTTGCCCTAGCCACTGGGTGATGCAAAGGCAGGGAGCTGAGAAGCAGAGCCGGGGAGGCAGGCTCAGGATGATAACATCTGCAGCTGAGAGATGACAAGAGGAGATGAAGGACTTGCACACAGAGCAATGCCTGCCTGGGGCTCACTCAGAAACACAACCACAGGCTGGGCTGGGGGAAAGGAAACCTCTGAAGGTCATCCAAGTCCAAAGCCCTGCAGTCAGCAGGGGCAGCCCCAAGCAGAGCAGGTTGCTCAGAGCCCCAAACCTGTCCTGGGCTGGTGCCAGCCATGGGGCAGCTCCTACCTCCCTGGGCAGCCCGGGCCAGGCTCTCCCCACCCTCAGGGCCAAACGTTTCTCCCTTCTCTCCGCTCTCAATCTCCCTCTTGGAGCTCCAACCATCCCTCCTTGTCCTGTCCCAGCAGCCCCTGCTCAAATCTCTGTCCCCAGCTTTCTGACCTCCCCTTGGAGCACTGCAAGGCCACCAGAAGCTCTCCCTGGAGCCTTCTCCTCTCCAAGCTGCCCAAGCCCAACCCTCTGAGCCTGACCTCCCAGCAGAGGGCTTCCAGCCCTGCCAGCACTGCTGTGGCCTCCTCTGGCCCTGCTCCCCCAGGTCCCTGTCTGTGCTGAGGGCTCCAGAGCTGCCCCAGCACTGCAGGGGAGGTCTCAGCAGAGCAGCCAGAGGGGCAGAATCTCCTCCTTTGAGCTGCTGCCCACTCAACTTCAGCTGCAACCCAGGCCAGGGCTGGCTCTTGGCTGCAGGTGCAGAGCCCAAACAGCAAACAAACCAACAGCTGAAAATGCTGAGAGGTGACCCAAGTGACAGAGTGACCACAGGGCCCTGAGCAGGCAGAGCTCCAGCTCAGCTCCAAACCTGTCACCAACAAGCAGCATCTGAGTCTCCACAAGCAGGTTCTGTCCTGGGTGTGTTAAGGGCTCCCTGGGAAATGGCTCTTAGGATCTGGAAGGGTTTCAGTTGTGATGAGAGAGTCCAGAGGAGGCCACAAAGATGAGCCCAGGGCTGGAGCAGCTCTGCTGGCAGCGCAGGCTGGGGGAGCTGGGGCTGTGCAGCCTGCAGAAGGCTCCAGGGGCACCTCAGAGCTGCTGCCAGGAGCTGAAGGCATCCTGCAGGGAGGCTGCAGAGAGACTTCTGCTGAGGGGGTCTGGAGCCAGCCCCAGGGGGAAGGGTTTGGAGCTGAGGCAGAGCAGGGTTGGAGTGGAGCTGAGGCAGAAGTTGGTGGGTGTGAGGCTGGGGAGGCTGTGGCCCAGGCTGCCCAGGGGGTCTGTGGCTGCCTCCTGCCTGAGGGTGCTCAAGGCCTGGCTGGCTGAAGCCTTGAGCAGCTGAGAGGTGTCCTTGCCCATGGAAAGGAGCTTGGAGGAGATGATCCCTGAGGTCCCTTCCCACCTGAGCCACGCTGGGGCTCTGTGATAAAGCCAAACTAACTCCACAAACCATTCTGATGTGCAGCCCCCCACCCCCAGGGCTCTGCCCCAAAGCCTGGGGCTTGTTGAATGCTCCTTCAGAGGGCTTGGTGCTCAAGTTGAAAGACCTCAACCCTGCACAAGAGGGCTGCCAGAAGCCAATCCACAGAGGAGAAGGAGGTTTAATGGCTGAGAGAGAGAGGAACAGAAGCTGCCTGATCAAGACTCACTTAATTCCAGCTTGCTCTTAAAGGCACAAAGTCCCACTTGGGGTGCAGGGGATGAGTTTGGGCAGCTCTGTGATGAGTCATGACTCACTCTGGGGTCAGAGCTTCAGCCCACAAAGCAGAGGGAATCAGAGAATGGCTTGGGTTGGAAGGGATCTCCAAAGGTCATGCAGACCAAGCCCAGACCAGCCCATCACCACTGGGCTGATGTGGGTCATGGCTTGTCCAGCTGTGATCAGGCTGGAGGGGAGCAGAGGGAGCAACAGCTCTTGGCAGCTGGATCCTGAGGAGCACCTAACACAGCCACAGACTGCTGTGGCTCGAAAGGGACCTTAAAGATCAGCCAGCTCCAGCCCCCTGCCGTGGCCAGGGACACCTCCTGCCAGCCCAGGCTGCTCAAGGCTCCATCCAGCCTTGGAGCCTCCACAGCTTCTCCAAGCAACCTCTTCCAGCGGCTCAGCACCCTTGTGGTGAAGAGTTTAGCTGCTTCCCTACCCAGAAAGCTGCAGAACTCCAAGACTGAGTCTCAGCATCAAACCACTTTCCCCTCAAGGACTTCACAGCAGATGGCAAAGCTCTCAGAGGCTGCAAACAGAACAGCCCTGGGGAGCTCCACTCCACCAGGAGCCCCACTCCACCAGGAGCCCCACTCCACCGTGCTGTGAGGCAGAAATGGCCAACAGGTCCTGGACCCAACCAGCTGGGGGCCACACCAAGGGACCCAAGCCCAGCTCAGTACCAAACCACCAGCAAATGTCACCACAGCCTTAGGGAAACCATCCCCTTGCCCTGGAAGTGTCCTCTCCAGCTACTCCAAGCTGGTTGTTCTCCCTCCCAGCTAAGGTGCAGAATAGTTACCCCTCTGCTTCACTGGGAGGAGCCTTTGGCCACCAGCAGCCACAGCAAGCTGGAGCCCAGCATGTGAGCACCCACTGCCCCCACCCCACACCCACCTCCATGCACCTCCCCTGGCACCCGGCTGGGATGTGGCCTCCTGAGCCTTCAGCCTGTGGCTGTCAGGAGGTGTTTGAAGCACAGATAGGTGCTTCAGATAGGTTTTAGCAGCCTCACCCTGGAGTTTCTTCTCCTTCTTTCCCACTCTCCCTACCGTGGGAACAGCTCAGCAGGGTGGGAACAAAGGTTTTCTCTTTACAGCCCTGAACCTGCTGGCTCACTGCTCCTCCTCCCTTAGCTCATGCCCCTGGCTGGTAGGAAAGTCCAGGGTTGTGCACTGTCAGGTGCTTCTCCACTGCTCCAGGAACCCATTGAGCAATCCCCTGAGCAGCAACCCACCCATCCAAACCACCCCAGCAGGCCCCCAAAACCTGCAGGGGCAACCCCACCACCTCCCTTCCCCACCACCCACCCTGGGGGACTGCTGGATTCCACACTCCAAAGTTTCTCCCAGGGCTGCTGCTCAGCCACCACACCTCTCTCCTCAGCAGCAACCGTGGCTGAAAAAGCCACTGCTCCCCTCCCCCCCCCTCCCCAACCTCCTCACTCCCTCTCCCCCCTGAGGGTTATTTTTAACCTGGATGATTTCAGTGATCCCATTTGCAGCACAGCCCCACAGCTGTAGCAGGGCCCGAGGAGGAGCAGCAGCAACTTGGGTGTGAAGTGAGGAGCAGGCAGCTTGGATTAGGATGGGGTGGGGAGAGGTTTGGACTGTCTCAAGGCAGCATTTTCATCTCCCCCCCAAATTCCCAATCTTTATTAGTTATTTCCCCCCTTGGATGAAAAGGGAAAAACAATGAAATCTGGCTTGAGGAATTCCCCCCCCAAAATCCCTTCCTTTCACCCAGAAAGTGCTGGAGCAGAGGCAGCCCCTCCCCTCCCCACCCCCCAAAGCCAAGCAGCAGAACTTGAGCCACACAACACAGCCCCACGAGGGGAGGGTTGGGATTTTCCCCCCTCCTCCTCCTCCCCCCCCCCCCTTAGGGTTTTTTTTTTTTCAGTGTCTTCCCCATGACACAAGCTTACTCATCTCTGGTGGCCTTCCTCCAGGTCCCCCCCAAAGTCACAAGGCCTCACCATCATCCTCCCACCCACCCACAGCCTTCCTGCCCTCCCCCCAGCCGGCCACAGGCAGACACCGGGCGCCCGCCCAGCGAGGGGCTCGCTCCCCTCGGAGCCCAGGGCAGGTTTGCTGCCCCTTGGCCACAGAACCACTCAGGGTTGGAAGGGACCACAAGGATCACCCAGTTCCAACCCCCCTGCCACGAGCAAGGACACCCCACACCTAGATCAGGCTGGCCACAGCCTCGTCCGGGGCTCCAACCACCTCCCTGTGGACAACCCATGCCAGGGCTTCACCACTCTCGTGGGGAAGAACTTCCTCCCCACCTCCAGCTTCATTCCATCCCCCCCCTAGTCCTATCACTACCTGGTAGCCTGAGGAGTCCCTCCCCAGCCTTCCTGCAGCCCTCCTTTCAGAGCCTGGAAGGCCACAAGGAGGTCACCTCGGAGCCTTCTCTTCCCCAGGCTGAGCAGCCCCAGCTCCTTCCACCCTGTCCCTGCAGGAGGATGCTGCTGCCTCCAGAGAAGCCAAGGCTCCCCACCAGCCCTTCCAAGCCTCCTCCTCCCCCCTCCAGCAAGCTGGAACTCCAAACCGAGGGCTTCAAAAAGAAAAACCCCTCTCCCAGAGAGAGTTCTGAAGTCTCCCTTAAAGAGTCATCCCCCCGGGGGGTGGGGGGGGGGGGGGGGGGGGAAGAGCCTGGGAAGCCTCCTTCTCCTGCACCCCTCTATCTCCTTCCAATCGCTGCACACAAGGCAAGACATGAAAGCAGATTGAGGAAATCTTGGCACGGCAGCCCGAGAATGACTCTGACACTTCAGGGCTTTCATCAAACACTCTGCCTTTGAAGCATGAACGCCGGGCATGGGGGGGTGTTGGGGGGTTGGGAAAAGCTCTTCTCTTTCTTTTTCGGTGCCTTTCAGACAAACCCAGCACCGGGGAAGGGGGCGAGGGGGGACGAGACACACACACAGCACTTTGCAGCCCCCTTCCCCCGCCGCCGCCGCTCACCCAGCCCCTCTCGCTTCGCTGCCTCCGAGCTTTGCATCGCACCGAGGCCTAGCAGCTTCCCATTGCTCCACCAGGGAGAGGGAGGGGAAGGGATGGGGAGGAGGGGGGAGGGAGAAGGGAGGTGGGGGGTGATGAAGAGGATAATTTCTCCTTTAATTGTAGTTTGCCTTTCCAGCAAAATCCATCCCTGAATGGCTTGGAGAGACATGAAAGCAGCAGCGAAGTGGGAGGCTTGGAAAGAGGAAGAGGGATGCTGCTGGGCTAGGGATTTGGGGGGGGACGACGGGGGGATACCAGCAGACAGCCCCCACGCCTAACCCACGAACAAGACTTCTGTTGGCACCGAGCAGCCCCCTCCCCTCCCCCCCGCACAGAGCCCAACAGGGGGAAGCAGGACCCGGGGGTGGGGGGGCTGCAGGGTGAGCTCTCCCCTTCCCCAAGGGCTATGGGAGCAGGGGGGCAGGGCGGGGACCGCGGGCTGCCCTCTCCCCTTGCCCGCAGCCCGGCCCCGGGGGCGGTGTGTGTGCGGCGGGGGGCGGGCGGGGGTGCTGTATCCATACATCGCTATCCATAGGCTGAATGGGAAGGGAGGAAAGGAGGGAGGGAGGGAGGACCCCGCGGGGAGCGGGGGGGGGGGGGGGCGCAGCTCCGAGCGGCCGCCCTGCACCTGCCCGGCCTCGGGCTCCGCCGCGCCGACGGCCGAGCCCCGGAGGGGCGGAGGGGGTGGGGAAGCCCTCGGGGCCCGGCGGTGAAAGAGGGGAAGGGGAAAGAGAGGGGAAAGGGCTGGCAGGGCCCAGCCGAGGCAGGGAGAGAGGGAGGGAAGAGGGGGACGGGGACGGGCCCGGCGGGCTCAGGGGGCTCCCACGGGGCTCGGTACCGGGGCAATAGGCTCCGGGAAGGGTCCCTCCCGCGCCCGGCAGCGGGGGCTGAAGGGGCTCAGGGAAGGCTCCCCTCGGGCCCCGGGAGCGGGGGGGACACAGGCTCAGGTGAGGGTCCCCTCGGCGCTCGGTAGCGGGGGGAAGGGGCGCAGGGCAGGGTCCCTGCAGAGGGGTAGGGGCTGAAGCAAGGCTCCCCTCGGAGCCCGGCGGCGGCAGGAGGGGCCGGGCCGGGGCCCTACCTGCACGGCGGCCTCCAGCTTGCCCTCGAAGGTGAAGTCGATGAGGTCGGGCTTGAGGCAGAGTCCATAGTTGAGGGGGGACACGTCGGCGGGCAGCCGCTCGAAGGGCCGCTTCTCCGGCATGGCGGGGGCGGCGGGCAGGGGGTGCGGGGCTGCGCCCCCCGCGGCGGGGGGAAGGGGAGGGGAAGGGGGAGGGGGGGAGGGGAGGGGAACCGGCGGAACCGGGCGGGAGGGAGGGAGGGAAGGAGGGAGGGCAGGGGGAGGGGGAGGGGGGGGGAACCGAGGGAACGGTAGCGGAACGGTGGAGGAGTAGCGGCGGGCGGCGGCGGCTTCCTGCCGGCGACGCGGCGGCAGCGGTGGTGGCGGCCCCGCACCGACACACCGAGAGGAGCGGGCGGGAGAGCGGCAGCGGTGGCGGAGGAGGGAGAGGAGGGGAGGAGGAGGAGGAGGAGGAGGAGGAGGAGGTGGAGGAGGAGGGAGGGGCGGGCGCGCGCGCGCGGGCAGGCGCGCTCCCGGCAGGAGGCTGCCGGTGGACGCGGGAGGGGAGGGGAAGGGAGAGGGGGGAGGGAAGGAGTGCGCGTGCGCGCGGCGCCACGCGGCCGCGCACGGCCGTCGCCGTAGAGGGCGTTGCGTAAGCGGCGCGGGGCAGGGCGCGTGCGTCACGCTCCGCCCCCTCCCCGTGCCGGGCGGCGGCGGCGGGGGCTCGCGCTGGCAGCGGGGCCGGGAGGGGCAGCGGGGCCGCCGGGGGAAGCCTGCGGCACGTTAAGGGGATCCTGGTCCTGGGGAGGGGACGGTGCAAGCCGGGGACGAGACTCCCGGCCCCGGTAGGGTCTGGCACTGTCCGCCCCGTTAATGGGGCTCCCGGTCTCGGGAGGACAGGGGACGGTGCAACCCGTTAACCGGGCTCCTAGTTCCGGAGGTAACTGGCACGGTGTACCCCGTTAATGGGGCTCCGGGTCCCGACAGCTTCTGGCACGGTGTTCCCCGTTAATGGGGCTCCCGGTCCCGACAGCTTCTGGCACGGTGTACCCCGTTAATGGGGCTCCCGGTCCCGACAGCTTCTGGCACGGTGTACCCGGTTAATGGGGCTCCCGGTCCCGACAGCTTCTGGCACGGTGTACCCCGTTAATGGGGCTCCCGGTCCCGACAGCTTCTGGCACGGTGTACCCGGTTAATGGGGCTCCGGGTCCCGACAGCTTCTGGCACGGTGTACCCCGTTAATGGGGCTCCGGGTCCCGACAGCTTCTGGCACGGTGTACCCCGTTAATGGGGCTCCGGGTCCCGACAGCTTCTGGCACGGTGTACCCCGTTAATGGGGCTCCCGGTCCCGACAGCTTCTGGCACGGTGTACCCGGTTAATGGGGCTCCCGGTCCCGACAGCTTCTGGCACGGTGTACCCCGTTAATGGGGCTCCGGGTCCCGACAGCTTCTGGCACGGTGTACCCCGTTAATGGGGCTCCCGGTCCCGACAGCTTCTGGCACGGTGTACCCCGTTAATGGGGCTCCCGGTCCCGACAGCTTCTGGCACGGTGTACCCCGTTAATGGGGCTCCCGGTCCCGACAGCTTCTGGCACGGTGTACCCGGTTAATGGGGCTCCGGGTCCCGACAGCTTCTGGCACGGTGTACCCCGTTAATGGGGCTCCGGGTCCCGACAGCTTCTGGCACGGTGTACCCCGTTAATGGGGCTCCCGGTCCCGACAGCTTCTGGCACGGTGTACCCGGTTAATGGGGCTCCGGGTCCCGACAGCTTCTGGCACGGTGTACCCCGTTAATGGGGCTCCCGGTCCCGACAGCTTCTGGCACGGTGTACCCCGTTAATGGGGCTCCCGGTCCCGACAGCTTCTGGCACGGTGTACCCGGTTAATGGGGCTCCGGGTCCCGACAGCTTCTGGCACGGTGTACCCCGTTAATGGGGCTCCCGGTCCCGACAGCTTCTGGCACGGTGTACCCCGTTAATGGGGCTCCCGGTCCCGACAGCTTCTGGCACGGTGTACCCCGTCAACGGTACTGCCGTTCCCGGGGCGGTCTGGCACACTCTGCCCCCGTTAACGGGGCTGCCGGTTCCAGGAGGTTGTGGCACAGTACAGCGCATTTAACGGGGGCTCCCGGTGCGCTCGGTCTGGAGGGAGCTGGCTCGCTTTACCCCGTTAACGGGGACTTCCAGTGCGCCCGGGGGGGTGGGTTGGCGTGGTGCCGCCCCTTAAGTTGCTTGGAGGGGTTAAGAGGTCTGGGGGCTTGCCCCGGGGCTCCCGCGGGGGTGGTGTGCCCGGTGGTGTGGGGGCTCATTCCCAGTCGCCCGTGCTTGGGTCTGGCAAGGCCGTGACTACGGGCACGGTGTGGCAGCTGCACCCAGTCTGCTGGTGGCACCCATGGGTGCAACCGGCACTTGGGGCCTCATCCTGCCCAGTCTTGCCCCAGCACGGAGCCGACCTCCCCGTGACCGGGGCTCGGTGAGGTTGCACCGGTGGCACCTCCGAGCCCCGGGCTGGCAGCTTGGTGGTGCCCAAGCAGCCACGGCGTCCCGGGTCCAAGCTGGTCCTGGCCCCTGGCAACGGCTGCAGGTCTCCCAACGTGTTGTGTCCTGATCCTTCTCCTCCACCGAGCGTTTTGCTACCAACGCCTTGGCCCCAGCCCCCAGCAGCTGTCAGGGTCCTTCCTGCTGTGCCCACCGTGGCGGCCTGGGGGCACCCTGGGTGGTTCCTCGCCTCTCCACCCACCCACCCCCCCGAGCCCCGGCTCAGCACCGTGCCCCTTGTATCTGCAGGACACAGGTCCCTTCCTCCGTGGGTTTGGTCACTCCTGCGCTCCCCGGACCCGCGATAAGGCAGCGCTGCCCGCACAGCTTGGGGCTTAGCTCTGGCACCAAACCTCTGGGCCGAAAAACCATCGAATTGGCTTAAAACTTGGGATTTCGCACCCCAAAAAGGCCGGGGGGAATAAATCCCTCAGCTCGCAGGTGTGGAGCAGGGAGAAGGCAGCATCTCCTCCAGCCTGGCTCTGCCTGTCCAGACAGCTCCGTTGGGGTTGCTTTGTTCCCTGCCTTGAGCTAACAGCCTCTGTCCTCCTTCTCTTCCTCCTCCTCCTCCTCCTCCTCCCCCCATTCTGGAACCACAGCACCAAGGTCAAGCTTGGGTGTTGCTGGGCTCCCGGTTCAGAAGAAAAGAGCAACACAGCCCAACCCCACGGCTCCCAGTAAAATTCCACAGCTCCTGAGGGGAGCCCACGGGCACCCAGCCCTCCGTGGCCAGGCTCACGTCCTCCCCGTGCAAAACAGCTGGGAAGGGTTGGAGCAGGGAAGAGCTCTCTCTCCCGGAGCTTTCCCGTGGCTGAGCGGGCACCTCTGCCCACCTTGGGGTGCCACAGCCCCCCGGGGTGCTGCAGGTCACCCCAGTGTGCCACTGGGCTCCCCACCACCCACTCGGGGTACCATAGCCCACCCCAGGGTGCTGCAGGTCACCCCAGTCTACCACTGCCCTCCCCACCACACACTTGGGGTACCACAGCCCACCTTGGGGTACCTCTGCCCACCTCAGGGTCCTGCAGGTCACCCCAGTGTATCACTGCCCTCCCCACCGCACAGTTGGGGTACCACAGCCCACCTTGGGGTACCACAGCTCACCTTGGGGTACCTCTGTCCACCCCAGGGTGCTGCAGTTGACCCCAGTCTACCACTGGCCTCCCCCCACTTGGGGTACCACAGCTCACCTTGGGGTACCTTTGCCCACCCCAGGGTGCTGCAGTTGACCCCAGTCTACCACTGGCCTCCCCCCACTTGGGGTACCACAGCCCACCTTGGGGTACCTCCACCCACCCCAGGGTGCTGCAGTTGACCCCAGTCTACCACTGGCCTCCCCCCACTTGGGGTACCACAGCCCACCTTGGGGTACCTCCACCCACCCCAGGGTACTTCTGCCCATCTCAGGGTACCACGTTCCTCCCCCCAGGGTGGTGCAGCCCACTCTGGGCTACCAATGCCCACCTTGGGTTACCACTTCCCACCCTAGGGTACCACAGCCCATCCCAGGGTGCTGCAGCTCACCTTGGGCTGCCTCTGCCCACCCCAGAGTTGCACTGCTCGCCCCAGGCTGCTGCAGGCAACTCTGAGCTACCTCTGCCCACCCTGGGCTACCTCTGCCCACCCCAGGCTGCTGCAAGCAACTCTGAGCTACCTCTGCCCACCCCAGGGTACCTCTGCCCACCCCAGGCTGCTGCAGGCAACTCTGAGCTACCTCTGCCCACCCTGGGCTACCTCTGCCCACTCCAGGCTGCTGCAGGCAACTCTGAGCTACCTCTGCCCACCCCAGGGTACCTCTGCCCACCCCAGGCTGCTGCAGGCAACTCTGAGCTACCTCTGCTCACTCTGGGCTACCTCTGCCCACCCCAGGCTGCTGCAGGCAACTCTGAGCTACCTCTGCCCACTCTGGGCTACCTCTGCCCACTCCAGGCTGCTGCAGGCAACTCTGAGCTACCTCTGCTCACTCTGGGCTACCTCTGCCCACCCCAGGGTACCTCTGCCCACCCCAGGCTGCTGCAGGCAACTCTGAGCTACCTCTGCCCACTCTGGGCTACCTCTGCCCACTCCAGGCTGCTGCAGGCAACTCTGACTCTGGGCTACCTCTGCTCCAGGCTGCTGCAGGCAACTCTACTCTCTGCCCACCCCAGGCTGCTGCAGGCAACTCTGAGCTACCTCTGCCCACCCTGGGCTACCTCTGCCCACTCCAGGGTGCTGCAGGCAACTCTGAGCTACCTCTGCCCACCCTGGGCTACCTCTGCCCACTCCAGGCTGCTGCAGGCAACTCTGAGCTACCTCTGCCCACCCCAGGGTACCTCTGCCCACCCCAGGCTGCTGCAGGCAACTCTGAGCCCACCCCTACCTCTGCCCACCCCAGGGTACCTCTGCCCACCCCAGGGTACCTCTGCCCACCCCAGGTGCTGCAGGCAACTCTGAGCTACCTCTGCCCACCCCAGGGTACCTCTGCCCACCCCAGGCTGCTGCAGGCAACTCTGAGCTACCTCTGCCCACCCCAGGGTACCTCTGCCCACCCCAGGCTGCTGCAAGCAACTCTGAGCTACCTCTGCCCACCCCAGGGTACCTCTGCCCACCCCAGGGTGCTGCAGGCAACTCTGAGCTACCTCTGCCCACTCTGGGCTACCTCTGCCCACCCCAGGGCACTGCAGGCAACTCTGAGCTATCTCTGCCCACCCTGGGCTACCTCTGCCCACCTCAGGCTGCTGCAGGCAACTCTGAGCTACCTCTGCCCACTCTGGGCTACCTCTGCCCACTCCAGGGCACTGCAGGCAACTCTGAGCTACCTCTGCCCACTCTGGGCTACCTCTGCCCACCCCAGGCTGCTGCAGGCAACTCTGAGCTACCTCTGCCCACCCTGGGCTACCTCTGCCCACTCCAGGGCACTGCAGGCAACTCTGAGCTACCTCTGCCCACCCTGGGCACCTCTGCCCACCTCAGGCACTGCAGGCAACTCTGAGCTACCTCTGCCCACTCTGGGCTACCTCTGCCCACCCCAGGCTGCTGCAAGCAACTCTGAGCTACCTCTGCCCACCCCAGGGTACCTCTGCCCACCCCAGGCTGCTGCAGGCAACTCTGAGCTACCTCTGCCCACCCTGGGCTACCTCTGCCCACCCCAGGGCGCTGCAGGCAACTCTGAGCTACCTCTGCCCACCCTGGGCTACTTCTGCCCACTCCAGGGCACTGCAGGCAACTCTGAGCTACCTCTGCCCACCCTGGGCTACCTCTGCCCACCTCAGGCTGCTGCAGGCAACTCTGAGCTACCTCTGCCCACCCTGGGCTACCTCTGCCCACCCCAGGGCGCTGCAGGCAACTCTGAGCTACCTCTGCCCACTCTGGGCTACTTCTGCCCACTCCAGGGCACTGCAGGCAACTCTGAGCTACCTCTGCCCACCCTGGGCTACCTCTGCCCACCTCAGGCTGCTGCAGGCAACTCTGAGCTACCTCTGCCCACCCTGGGCTACCTCTGCCCACCCCAGGGCGCTGCAGGCAACTCTGGGCTGCTTCTGCCCACCCTGGAGTACTTCTGCCCACCCCAGACTTCTGCTGCCCACCCCAGGCTGCTGCAGGCAACTCTGGGCTACCTCTGCCCACCCCGGCGTACCTCTGCCCACCCCGGAGTCCCTCTGCCCACCCCAGGCTGCTGGCCGGGGTGCTGCAGGCCTTTGGGGCTTCCCCGGCATCGCAGGACGCTGTGTGAGGAACCTCTGCCTGGAGAGCTGAGTGCGCAGCGCAGCTCCAGGGTAGGACACATCCCGAGGGGGCGATGCTGGGTGGCTCTTTGGGACAGAACTCCAAGCAGGGAGTTCCCCCGCCAAAGCTCCTAATAAAGTCTGTTTGTGGCCAAAAGAAAGGCCAAAGGGCAAAGCGGGGTCTGTGTGGAAGAGAGGAGCCAGCAGCCGTGGTGCCTTGCCCTGGGACAACCTGGGATCCCACCTGCCTCCAAGCCATGGAGCTGGTGGCATCTGCCCCTCCCCCCCCACCCCAAAAGAGGGAAGCAGGCTGGGACTTCGTGGGTGCCACAACCTCCCCGGCTGGGAGAAGGAAGCAGAGCTCCCCGGCAGGAAACCATTCATCTCTTCCCACCCCTCCAAACCGCAATCCCTGCTCCTTTCCCCCCCGCCCCTCCCCTCCTCCTTCCCTCTCGTTGCCAAAAAGGAAAAGGAGGTTATTTTTGTTCAAAGTGATACCTCACTGTTTAAAATATCAGTTGGCACCCAGCTGGGGATTTGCTGGGAGGGAGGTGGAAGGAGGGGAGCTGGGTGGCGGCGAGGAACTGGGGCACTGGAGAAAGCACAGCCGCGGCTCTCGGCACGTCGTGATGAAAGCCACAGGCTGGCTGAGGCTGGGTTCATCTGGGGGCTTGGCTGAGGCCACATTGTGCTGCAGAGCCCCGAGGAAGGGAAGGAGACAAGGCAACAGCGGGAACCGCGCATGTGGAGGGGATGGGAAGCTGCTGCCCCGCTCTTGCTCCTGCCCCCCGCCCCCGCCCCGAGCCCTCGACGGGGTGGGGCCGCGTGGATGTGGGCAGAACGCGGGATGAGAGGGTCCCGCGGGTCGGTGCCAGGGAAAGCTAATTGTTGGGGGGAGTAAAATCCACTCCTGCGATGCCAGCAGGGTGCTGGGGAGAGAGTTTTGTCTCCCCTGCAGCGAGGGATGGGCTGCCGTGGTGACCCCGTGGGTTGGGGGGTGTGAACTCCATGCCTGTGATGCCAACAGGGTGCTGGGGAGAGAGTTTTGTCTCCCCTGCAGCGAGGGATGGGCTGCCGTGGTGACCCCGTGGGCTGGGGGGCGTGAACTCCATGCCTGTGATGCTAGCAGGGTGCTGAGGAGAGAGTTTGGTCGCCCCTGCAGCGAGGGATGGGCTGCAGTGGTGACCCCGTGGGTTGGGGGCGTGAACTCCATGCCTGTGATGCTAGCAGGGTGCTGGGGAGAGAGTTTTGTCTCTCCTGCAGCGAGGGATGGGCTGCAGTGGTGACCCCGTGGGCTGGAGGTGGTGGTGCTGCTGGGGGTGGTTTGGATGGAGGAGGGACTCAGCCCAGCTGTGCCACGCTGGGGACACACCAAGACCACCACAGCTGGACAGTGAGGAGAAGCCCAACTATACCCCACGGTGGGGGCGGGGGGAAACCCTTTCTCCTGCCTTGCCTCTGCTTCTGCTGCCCTGGCACGGGACGTGGGCACGGGCAGAGCCGCGGCTGGGCAGGCATCAGGGTCAGGGGCAGGATAAACCTATTCCTGGAGCAGAGCTGCCGGCCGCGGCGGGAGGGAGGCAGAGGGGATTGTCTCCTCTGAGCTTTAATTCCTGTGCCCAGTGGTCACTGGGTGCTCTCCCAGTATGTGCTTGGCACTGGGGGCAGCGTGTGTGTGGGGGGAGAGACTCAGTGGTGGCCACGCTGGCCACGGGGCTCGTGCCCAGCCAAAGGCTCTGGGTGGCTTCTGTGGCTGCTGGTGTCCCCCCCGGGAGATATTGTGAGATGACAAATGCTGCTGTCAGCAAGAGCCCAGCGAGAAAGAAAGGAAGAAAGAGCAAAACTCCACTGAGAAAGCCTGGGGAGGGGGCGGAGGGGGGAGGAAAGCCTCCTCCTCTGCCCTGTCCCCACCAAACCGGGTCCTCCCGCAGTGCCAGACTGGGGAGGGAGGGAGGGAGGGCCCGGGGATAAATGGAACGGGGTGGAAGCCAGGAGCTGTAATTAGCCCAGAGACTCTGCAGCCACCAACCACTGGCAGGGCAGCACTTTAATTAGGAGGGGAAAGGAAAGAAGAAGAAGAAAAATAAAAGGGGGGCCGGGGAGGCGGGGGGGGGGGGGGGGGAGGGAGGAGAGAGAGGAAGGAGAAGAAAAGGAAAGAGAAAGATGCCAAGAGAGGCTTTTCTTCTCTCTTCTCTCTTCTGCCGGAGTTTTTGCCCTTCCTGCCGAGAGCAGCCGGAGGGCATCGGCTAATCCTGCCTCACAGGTCCGGCTTAGGGCAGGAATCTCTGGTATTTGGGAGCATGGGGACAACTGAGTGCTCCAAGCTGGAAAGTGGCTTCCGGGGCCTCTTGCTCCAAGGGCAGTTCCCGGGGGGATGGGTGATGGTTTTTCCGCCCTCCGATGCGTGCGTGTGGGTCTGCTCGTAGTCCTCCTCCTCCTCCCTTCCCGACCTGCCTGCAGGGAGTTGCACAAGGATGGAGCAAATGTGGCCGTGCCCCAGCCCGGAGCTGGGACAGCTCAGCTTTGGGCAGGTGCTGAGCATGTCCCACACCTGCTGATGCTCAGGTTCCTCCAAAGCCCAGCCCCGGCCCTGGCTCTGCAGCGGTGCAGATCCCTGCGTGGCGGTTTTGCAAGGGCAGGCTCATGCCTGGGCTGGGGGCGCTGTCAAAAGGCATCTCCGGAGGCTGGGATGAGCCCCGGCAGGGACGGTTCTGGGCCATGTTCTCCAGCAGCCCCCTCCGTGGGGAGGACACGGCCCCAGAGGGCTGCCAGAGCCCCGAAACAGCTGCCCACGGCGGTGAAACCAGCTGAGATGGCATCACAGGGGCTGGGAAAGCAGGCGGGCTGGAAAATCCAGCCCCACAAGTCCCAAACCATGGGAAAACTCTGGGCTGCGGGACGCCGGGGCCAGTGACTCAGCCTTGGCTGCTCCACCACCGGCTCCGTGGCCCTGGGGCTTCATCCCTGGTTTTCCAGGGGGAAACCGGCTCCACTTTTCCTGCCTCCTCTCCGCCTCCTCCCGTGAGGAGGATCTCTCCTCTCCTGTCTCCGAGCCCCGGCCAGCCTCACGCCAGACTTTTCCGAGCTGCTGCTGCGATGCAGATTCAATCCTTCCACCCATGGGTGCCTGGCTTCCCCCCGCGCCCGGCACCCCTCAGCGATGCCCCAGGGAGCCGCTCCCGGCTCATCCCGCTCCCGCCGGCGCAGATAACAGCGTGGGCCGGGATCAACGGTCTCGGGCACAGCGGAGCCGTCACTACACATTAACCATCTGTCCGGTGGAGCAACGCTTCCTCCCAGCCAAGATCAACAGTCCCCAAAGCAAACTGGGAGCACGGCCAGCCCCGGCAGCAAGCAGGCGAGCGCAGCCCGGAGCCTCCCAACCAGCCCCCTTCAACCCCAGCTCCCACGGGGCTGCCCCCAGGGGTTCGCACCCCCGTGGAGGCGGTTTTGCCTTTGGGCCTTGGAAGACGGTCCCAGGTCCTCACCCTGCAGCTGTTGGGTGGGTGCTGAGCATCCTCAGGGTGTGTCTGGGGCAACCAGAGCCGGAATTTCAAGGGGAGGGGTTTTGGGATGAGGGGGTTTGCTTTAGGGCATCAGCGCCGCACCCCGAGACCCCTCCCCCCCGCACCACCCCAGACTGCTTCATCGCAGCCTGCCAGGATGAGTGGGGGAGAACACGTGGATGGGATCCTCACCCCGGAGGCCCCCTTCGTGTCCCGTTCGTCCCCCCTTCACCACCAGCTCACATTGCTGCCACGCCAAAGGCGGCAGGGGCAGAACTGAGGTGATGGAGAGCTGCACAGCTCCCTGGAGCGGGGGTCTGTGTCCCCGCGGCTCCGAGAGACATGGCTGAGCCTGACACCCCCCCAAATACCCCTACACGGAGGTTCCTTGCTCGTCGCACATGGCTCAGGGCGGACCCCACTGACAGCTCCTTGGGAGAGGGTGTCCCTGCAGCTCCGAGGGACATGGATGAGGCTGACTGCCCCCCAGCACCCCCTTCATGGGGTCCTGATACCGTAGACTCGCTTGTCGCACATGTCTCGGGGGGACCCGGCTCAGGTGCTGGGGCGGGGAGTGGCTGCACCTCTCCCCGGGGGGGGGTGGTTGTCCCGGTAGCTCCAAGGGACTCAGCCGAGCCTAACACCCCCTGCATGGGTGTCCCTCATCGCCCATGCCTCAGGGGAACCTCCCGCCCCCCATTTCTCAGCGCCCCTCGGCCCCATCCCCACCTCTCCCCGCACTGCACCAGGCAGCGGCTTCCCCTCCCGGCCTGCAGCCGCGGGCGGGGCGGGGCGGGGCGCAGCGGGGCGCGCCGGCGCGCGCACGGCGCAGGGGGGAGGAGCCTAGCGGCTGGCCCCGCCCCTCCCCTCCGCAGCGCGTGGAATTTTCCACTCGCCGCCCGCGGCGCGAGCTCCCGCCGGCCCCGCCCCCTCTCGCCTCCTCCCCCCGCCCCCCTCCGCCCCGGCGCGCGCGGCCCCGCCATTGAAGCTCCGCCCCCCCGCTCGGCTCCCCTCCCGCGTCTCCCGGCAGGCACCGCGGCGGGCAAAGATGGCGGCGGCCATCGGGGCGGGCGCGGGGCGGCTGCGGCCCAGGCTCTGCTGGAGGGTGAGGCCTGAGAGGGTGTGGGGAGGGGGCTGGAGGGGTGGCGGCGACGGAGAAGACGCAGCGAGACTGAGGGACCTTGGGGGAGCGGTGGGGGCGTGGGGGGATGAAGGGCTGGGGAGCAGTGTGCGGCCATGGGGGGCTGAGGGGGTCTGAGGGGCTGGGGAGCAGTGTGCAGCCATGGGGGGCTGAGGGGGTCTGAGGGGCTGGGGAGCAGTGCGGCCATGGGGGGCTGAGGGGCTGGGGAGCAGTGTGCGGCCACGGGGGGCTGAGGGTCTGAGGGGCTGGGGAGCAGTGTGCAGCCACGGGGGGCTGAGGGTCTGAGGGGCTGGGGAGCAGTGTGCGGGGGGCCACTGGGGGGTGTGATGGGGGGCTGAGGGTCTGAGGGGCTGGGGAGCAGTGTGCAGCCATGGGGGGCTGGGGTCTGAGGGGCTGGGGAGCAGTGTGCAGCCACGGGGGGCTGAGGGTCTGAGGGGCTGGGGAGCAGTGTGCAGCCACGGGGGGCTGAGGGGTCTGAGGGGCTGGGGGCAGTGTGCAGCCACGGGGGGCTGAGGGTCTGAGGGGCTGGGGGAGCAGTGTGCAGCCACGGGGGGCTGAGGGTCTGAGGGGCTGGGGAGCAGTGTGCGGCCATGGGGGGCTGAGGGTCTGAGGGGCTGGGGAGCAGTGTGCAGCCACGGGGGGCTGAGGGGGTCTGAGGGGCTGGGGAGCAGTGTGCAGCCACGGGGGGCTGAGGGTCTGAGGGGCTGGGGAGCAGTGTGCAGCCTGAGGGGGTCTGGGGGCTGGGGAGCAGGGGGCTGAGGGTCTGAGGGGCTGGGGAGCAGTGTGCGGCCACGGGGGCTGAGGGTCTGGGGGCTGAGGGTCTGAGGGGCTGGGGAGCAGTGTGCGGCCATGGGGGGCTGAGGGTCTGAGGGGCTGGGGAGCAGTGTGCAGCCACGGGGGGCTGAGGGGGTCTGAGGGGCTGGGGAGCAGTGTGCGGCCATGGGGGGCTGAGGGTCTGAGGGGCTGGGGAGCAGTGTGCAGCCCGGGGGGCTGAGGGGGTCTGAGGGGCTGGGGAGCAGTGTGCGGCCATGGGGGGCTGAGGGTCTGTGCGGAGGGGCTGGGGAGCAGTGTGCAGCCACGGGGGGCTGAGGGTCTGAGGGGCTGGGGAGCAGTGTGCAGCCACGGGGGGCTGAGGGGGTCTGAGGGGCTGGGGAGCAGTGTGCAGCCACGGGGGCTGAGGGGGTCTGAGGGGCTGGGGAGCAGTGTGCGGCCATGGGGGGCTGAGGGGCTGGGGAGCAGTGTGCGGCCATGGGGGGCTGAGGGGCTGGGGAGCAGTGTGCGGCCACGGGGGGCTGAGGGTCTGAGGGGCTGGGGAGCAGTGTGCGGCCATGGGGGGCTGAGGGGCTGGGGAGCAGTGTGCGGCCACGGGGGGCTGAGGGTCTGAGGGGCTGGGGAGCAGTGTGCGGCCATGGGGGGCTGAGGGGGTCTGAGGGGGTGGGGAGCAGTGTGCGGCCACGGGGGGCTGAGGGGGGTGGGGGGTCTGAGGGGGCCACGGGGGGAGTCTGAGGGGGTGGGGAGCAGTGTGCGGCCACGGGGGGCTGAGGGGGTCTGAGGGGGTGGGGAGCAGTGTGCGGCCACGGGGGGCTGAGGGGGTCTGAGGGGGTGGGGAGCAGTGTGCGGCCACGGGGGGCTGAGGGGGTCTGAGGGGGTGGGGAGCAGTGTGCGGCCATGGGGGGCTGAGGGGCGCTCAGGGCCTGGGGAGGGTTTTGGCAGTGCTGAGGCCCTGTGGTGGGGCTGAGGAGAGCTGCTGAGGAGCCCTGGGGTAAGGGCTGTGGGGATAGGGGCTGAGGGAGGCTGGGGGGACCACGGGAGGAGAGAAGGCTGCCAGCAGTGCCCTGGGGGCTGTGTCCAGCAGCCCTGTGCTTGGGGGCTGTGATGGGACACGAAGCCCAGGGGGTGATGGCATTTGTGAGCCCCTGGGCCAGCTCCAGAGCTTCCTGTCTCCTCCTTAGGCTGCAGAGGCTGTGCTCTGCCCTGCTGGAGCTGCTCCAGCCTGCCTTGTCGTCCCGGTGAGGACCAGGAAGAGACGCTGCTCTGTGCCAGAGTGGGCCAGGGAGCTGACCCCTGAGCAGAAGGAGCAGAGGCTCAGGTCCTCAGGGTTCATACTGCCCGAGGAACGGGTGGAGAGGAGCTTCTACCTGGCCTCCACAGGTGCTGGGGGCTGCCCTGGGGCTCTTCTTGAGGGCAGGATGAATGCATGGGGGCCCTGCTGGGCAGTGGGGGCCCTGCTGCCAGCCCTGCCCAGTATCTGCCTGCAGTGACCTCGGTGTCAGCCTCTGCCTCCTGGGGAGGGGTAGCAGCTGCCCTGCTTTGTCTCAGGTCAAGCTGTTGGCCCCTCAGGGACAAGGAATGGCAGAGGGCTGGGGAAGGGTCTGGAGGGCAGGGCTGGGGAGGGGTCTGAGGAGGGGTCTGGAGGGCAGAGGGCTGGCGAGGGGTCTGGGGAGGGGCGTGGAGGGCAGAGGGCTGGGGAGGGGTCTGGGGAGGGGTCTGGAGGGCAGAGGGCTGGGGAGGGGTCTGGGGAGGGGCGTGGAGGGCAGAGGGCTGGGGAGGGGTCTGGGGAGGGACCTGGGGAGGGACCTGGGGAGGGGCCTGGAGAGCAGAGGGCTGGGGAGGGGTCTGAGGAGGGGTCTGGAGGGCAGGGCTGGGGAGGGGTCTGGGGAGGGGCCTGGAGGGCAGAGGGCTGGGGAGGAGCAGCTGAGGCCCCTGGGGGGGTTGGGTGGGGGAGTGAGGCTTGCTCCTTGCTCTCTGCAGCTCCCTGAGGGGAGGTTGGGGTGAGGTGGGGTTTGGGCTCTGCCCCAGCGTCAGGGGAGAGGACCAGAAGGAGAAGGCCTCCAGCTGCAGCAGGGGAGGGTTAGGTGGGGCATGGGGAGCAGTCTGGGCCTGGGGAGGGGCCCAGGGAGGGGCTGGGGGCTCCTGACCCGGCTGTCCCCCGCAGCTGACATCTTCGACCCCTACGTGCCGCCCGAGGGGGACGCTCGCCTCAGCTCCCTCTCCAGGCCTGGCCTGAGGCAGAAGGTGGAGCAGCTGAGGCACAGTGCTGCCTCCCAGCTGGCGTGAGTCCCTGCTCAGCCTGCCCCTCCTCCTGCCTTGCCTTGGAAGGCAGCTTCAGCATCCTCCAGCTCCAGCCCCCTGCCGCGGGCAGGGACCCCTCCCCCAGCCCAGCCTGCTCCAGGCCTCAGCCAGCCTGGTCCTGAGCACCTCCAGGGAGGGCACAGCCACAGCCTCCCCTGGGCAACCCCTTCCAGGCTCTCCCCACCCTCCCTGGCAAGAATCTCTGCCTCCCCTCCAGCCTCAGCCTGCCCTCTCCCAGCTCAAAGCCACTGTTCCTCCTCCTGTCCCTCCCAGCCACAGTCCCTCCCCAGCGCTCCTGGAGCCCTGCAGGCTCTGGAAGGCTGCTCTGAGCTCTCCCTGACCGGCCTCAGCCCTCAGCCTGTCCCCACAGGGGAGGTCCTGCAGCCCTCTGATCATCCCGGTGGCCTCCTCTGGAGCCTCTCCAGCAGCTCCATGGCCTTGATCTGGGAGGCTCCAGAGCCTCTGCTGAGGATCCTGGCTGGTCGCAGCCCCCCCGTGTCCGTGGCGGGAGCCCCTGGGGGTGCTGCCTGCTCGGTTCCTCCCTGCCAAAAGCCGGGCCCAGCCCAGCCCCCGCCACCGGCCGGGCCCAGCGCCAGCCCAGCCCCCAGCCACCGGCCGGGCCCAGCCCCCCGCCACCGGCCGGGCCCAGCCCCCCGCCGGCCGGGCCCGGCCGGGCCCAGCCCCCCCGCCACCGGCCGGGCCCAGCCCCCGCCACCGGCCACCGGGGCCCTGCAGGCTGGCTCCAAGCTGCTCTTCCCTCAGCAGAACCTTTCCTCCTCTCTGCAGGCTGCGGAAGATCAAAGACCACGATCCCACTTTCAGCACCAAAGCCTTCCCGGAGCAAGGCCAGGAGATCTTCATTGAGGCTCACAACTGCCTGGCCAAGTGAGAGCAGCTCCCTGCTGGGGGTGGGGTGGGGGCTGCCTGGCCCTGCTCCCCTCCTCTGGTTGGCTTCTGTTGGCTTCTCTAAGCCAGGGAGCACAGAGGAGAGCCCAGGGCTGGAGCAGCTCTGCTGGCAGCACAGGCTGGGGGAGCTGGGTCTGTGCAGCCTGCAGGGGAGAAGGCTCCAGGGGAACTCAGAGCTGCTGAAGGGATCCTGCAGGGAGGCTGCAGAGAGACTTCTGCTGAGGGGGTCTGGAGCCAGGCCCAGGGGAAGGGTTTGGAGCTGAGGCAGAGCAGGGTTGGAGTGGAGCTGAGGAAGAAGTTGCTGAGTGTGAGGCTGGGGAGACTCTGGCCCAGGCTGCCCAGGGGGTCTGTGGCTGCTGCCCGGGGGTGGCTGCTGCCCAGGGGGGGGGGTCTGTGGCTGCTGCCCGGGGGGGGGTCTGTGGCTGCTGCCCGGGGGGGTCTGTGGCTGCTGCCCGGGGGGGTCTGTGGCTGCTGCCCAGGGGGGGGTCTGTGGCTGCTGCCCAGGGGGGGGGTCTGTGGCTGCTGCCCTGTGGCTGCTGGGGGGTCTGTGGCTGCTGCCCAGGGGGGTCTGTGGCTGCTGCCCAGGGGGGGGTCTGTGGCTGCTGCCCAGGGGGGGGTCTGTGGCTGCTGCCCAGGGAGGGTCTGTGGCTGCTGCCTCCTGCCTGGAGGTGTTCAAAGCCAGGCTGGATGAGGCCTTGAGCAGCTGAGCCCAGCTGAGAGGTGTCCCATGGCAGGGAGGTTGAAGCAGCTGATCTCTGAGGTCCCTTCCAACCTGAGCCCTTCTCTGATGACCTCTGGAAGCAGCTCTTGATCTGTCTCTGTTCTCTTCAGCTTCTCCCCCTCCCTGGGAGGAGCTGTGTTGCTGCTGGGAAGGAAGGGCAGGCTGCAGGGAGCTCCATCCTTGCCCTGACCTGCAGAGAGGAGCTGGAGCTGTTGCAGCACTCCCCTCAGCAGTGGCTGGTTGCTGCTCCGCAGCAGGGCTGCTGGGGCTGGGGGCTGCTGGGGCTGGGGGCTGCTGGGGCTGGGGGCTGCTGGGCTGGCAGCTGAAGCTCCACCACTGCCTGGCTTCACTTTCCAGGACCAGAGCAGCTTTCCAAGCCACATCCTCCCTGCTGGCAGCTCCCAGCAGCCAGCAAGCATCTAGGTCAGAGCTGGCCTGCAGGAGGAGCTGGTTGTGCCTCTCCTTGGGGGCCTCCCAGGCAGCTGCCTGCCTGCCTGCTGGGGTCACAGCTTGGCCTGCTTTGCCACTTGCTCTCTGTGGCCCCTGGGGGAGAGGAGTGGCACAGAGCCCTGTGAGGGCCCAGGTGGGAAGAGACCTCAGAGATCAGCTGCTCCAGCCAGGGACTCCTCTCAGCTGCTGCTCCAGGCCTCACCCAGCCTTGAACACCCCAGGCAGGAGGCAGCCACAGCCTCCCTGGGCAGCCTGGGCCAGAGCCTCCCCAGCCTCCCAACTCAGCAGCTTCTCCCTCAGCTCCACTCCGACCCTGCTCTGCCAGAGCCTCTTCCACTTGGCACAGGGAATGGTTGGGCTTGGAAGGGACCTCTGCAGCTCACCCAGTGCTGTGAGTCCCTGGGCAGCCTGGGCCAGAGCCCCCAGCCTCACACCCAGCAGCTTCCTCCTCAGCTCCACTCCAACCCTGCTCTGCCTCAGCTCCAAACCCTTCCCCCTGGGGCTGTCCCCAGACCCCCTCAGCAGAAGTCTCTCTGCAGCCTCCCTGCAGGACGCCTTCAGCAGCTCTGAGGTGCCCCTGGAGCCTTCTCCCCTGCAGGCTGCACAGCCCCAGCTCCCTCAGCCTCCCAGCAGGGCTGCCCCAGCCCTGGGCTCCTCTCAGTGGCCTCCCCAGCAGCTGAGTGTCCTTCCTGTGAGGCAGGCTGCTGGGTGCCTCGGGGTGACTCTGGTGCCCTTCCCTCGCAGCTTCAACAAGCAGAAGCTTCACTCCTGGTCACGGAGCGCTGCTACCCGGTGAGTGCCCCCCCGGGGGTCCTGCTCCCTCCCCTCCAGGCCCTTCAGCCAGCTCTGAGCCTCATTCACTGCTGCTGGGTGCGGTGAACACACAGCTGGGAGGGGAAGGGATGAGTGGAAGTAGCAGCTGAGGAATGAAGAGAGCCACGGGGCTGGGGGAGGCTGGAAGAGACCTTGGAGCTCCCCAGGGCTGAGCCCTCACCTGGAGCCCCCAGCACTGCCAGCCAGGCCAGGTCCCTCAGCACCACATCCAGGAGGCTTTGGAGCACCTCCAGGGCTGGGGACCCCACCACTGCCCTGGGCAGCCTGGGCCAGCACCTCGGGTCTTCCAGGCACAGAATGGTTTGGCTTGGAGAAGGCCTCAAAGGTCATCGAGCCCCAGCAGCAGCCCAGCACCACCCTGGCCCCCAGAGCCTGCCCCCAGGTGCCATGGCCACGGGGTTCTGGGGCACCTCCAGGGCTGGGGACCCCACCACCACCCTGGGCAGCCTGTGCCAGTGCCTGGGAACCCTGTTCCTGATAACCCTGTTCCTGATAACCCAGCCTGCAGCTCCCCTGGTGCAGCCCGAGGCCACTGCCTCTTGCCCTGCCGCTGGCTGCGTGTGAGGAGAGACCCAGAGGGCAGATCCCTCCCTGTCTGGAGCTGCTGCTGTGCCGTTCACAGAAGGCTTTGGCTTGGGAGGGACCTTCAGGAGCAGCCAGCTCCAGCCCCCTGCCATGCCCAGGGATCCCTCCCACCAGCCCAGGCTGCTCCAGGCCTCACCCAGCCTGGTCCTGAGCACCTCCAGGCAGGAGGCAGCCACAGCCTCCCCTGGGCAGCCTGTGCCAGGCTCTCCCCAGCCTCACTGCCAAGAGCCTCTTCCTCCTCTCCACTCTCAGCCTCCCAGCTCCAAGCCACTGTCCCTCAGCCTGTCCCTGCCAGCCCTTGGCCAGAGCCCCTGCCCAGCTCTCCCGGAGCCCTTCAGGCCCTGGCAGGTTCCTCTGAGGCCGCCCTGGAGCCTTCTCGGGGACCTCCCCGGGCGAGCTGCGGCCCTGCCCCTCGGCGGTTTCGGGCGGAGAGAGGGCGGACCCTTCCCCTCCTGCCCTCCCCCCTCCCCGCCTCCGCCCCCGCAGGAGCTGGTCCGCGGCAACAGGTACAGGACCATCAGGTGGCGCTTCCTGGGCTGCCTGGAGCCCCCCGGGTGGTGCAGCTGCGCTGCCACAGCGTCGTCAGCAGGGGCAACCTCTACGGGCAGGTCACCCTGCGGATGCACAGCAGACAGGTACCCGCTGGCCCCCTCCCCCCTGCCGGCCCCTCCCCCTGCCGGCCCCTCCCCCCCTGCCGGCCCCCTCCCCTGCCGGCCCCCTCCTCCCCCCGCCAGCCAGGTCACCCTCCCGATGCACAGCAGACAGGTACCCGCCGGCCCCCTCCCTTCCTGCCGGCCAGCCCTCTCCCTCCTTCCCTCCCTCCCTCCCCCGCTCCCTGCCAGCCCCCTCCCTCCCTCCCTCCCTTCCCCCCTCCTTGCCGGCCCTCTCCCTCCTTCCCTCCCTCCCTCCCTCCCTCCCCCGCTCCCTGCCAGCCCCCTCCCTCCCTCCCTCCCTCCCTCCCTTCCCCCCTCCTTGCCGGCCCTCTCCCTCCTTCCCTCCTTCCCTCCCTCCCCTCCGGCCCTGCCGGCCCCATCCCTCCCCCCTCCCTGCCGGCCCTCCCTCTCCCCCTCTCCCTGCTGGCCCTCCCCCCCCCCCCCACTTTACCCTCTCCCTCCTTCCCTCCTGCCCCTTTTGCTGCCAGCCTCAACCCTCGCTGGGAGTTATGTGTTTGGGGCTCCCTGGACTGATCCCAGCCCCCAGGAGGTGTTTGGGGGGGCTCTCTCCCAGCCCCCAGGAGGTGTTTGGGGGGGCTCTCTCCCAGCCCCCAGGAGGTGTTTGGGGGGCTCTCTCCCCAGCCCCCAGGAGGTGTTTGGGGGGGCTCTCTCCCCAGCCCCCAGGAGGTGTTTGGGGGGCTCTCTCCCCAGCCCCCAGCAGGGTTGGGGGGCTCTCTCCCCAGCCCCCAGGAGGTTTTGGGGGCTCTCCCCAGGTGCTGGCCATCTACGACCGCTTCGGCCGCCTGATGCTCGGTGGGGAGGAGACCCCCAGGGACGTGTTGGAGTATGTGGTGTTTGAGAGGCACTTGGTCAACCCTTATGGCACCTGGAGGATGCATGGCAAGGTCGTGCCAGCCTGGGCCCCACCCAGGGACCCTATCATCAAGGTAAAGGCAGCAGCAGGAGCCCCCAGGGGGGCTGAAGCAGGGCTGAGCTGAGCTGAGCTGAGCTGAGCTGAGCTGCCCTGCCTGGGAGGGGCTGGGGGCACAGCAGGTCTGGGCTCCCCCTGGTTCAAGAGAGCCTGGGAGCTGCTGGGGGGAGTCCAGCAGAGGCTGCAGAGCTGCTGAGGGGCTTGGAGCAGCTCTGGGAGAGGCCTGGGGCTGAGCAGCCCCAGAGGGGAGCTGAGCAGTGCTCAGCAAGAGCTGAAGGCTTGGGGGGCAAGAGGCTGGGGCCAGGCTCTGCTCAGTGGTGCCCAGGGGCAGGGCAAGGGGCACAGAGTGGAGCCCAGGAGGAGAAAGCTGTTTGGTGTGAGGCTGCTGGAGGCCTGGAGCAGGCTGCCCAGAGAGGCTGTGGAGAGCTCCCAACCCCCCCATGGCACTGTGCTGCTGGGCAGGCTGCTGGGGGGCCCCTGCTGGGGCAGGGGGGGTGGGACTGGGTGGGCTGCAGAGGTCCCTCCCAGCCCCTCCCTGCTGGGCCCCTGGGCTGCAGACAGGTTCAGCTGAGCTTCTGCTTCCACCCTCTGGCACCTGGGGGCTGCAGGAGGGGGCTGGAGGCCTTGGGGGCTGGCTGCTCCCTGGCCCCATCCTGGCTGCAGCTCTCTCCTCCCTCCCTGTGGTGCTGAGCCCAGGCCCTAGAGGGGGAGGAGAGGACACCCAGGGGGCAGCCCAAGCATCCCAAGCCCTCCCCTTGTGTCCTCTCCTCCGCTGCTGCCCCTTGGCCGCCTGCCTGGGGCAGCCCTTGGGCCTCCCTGCTGTGCCTCAGCCCCCAGGGCTGCCCTGCCTCACCTTCCTCTTGCTCCCTGCTGTTCCAGACTGTGATGCTTCCTGGCCCAGCCCTGGATCCCTCTCAGGAGTGTGAAGAAGCAAAGTAGGAAGCTCAGAGCCTGCCCCAGGGCAGGGCAGGGGAGGCAGCAGCTTGGCTGTGGCTCTGCCTTGCCAGGGGGCAGCCCCCACCCCAGGAGGCCTCAGCAATGGACCCCACAAACCAAGAGGCCTCAGCAGTGGCCTTCAGTCAGTCAGAAGGTGGCTGGGAAGGGGGCAGGAGGGGCCTGGGGGGGGTTCAGCTGAGCTCTGGGCTCCTCTTGGGCTGCCTGTGCTGCAGCCTCAAGCTCTCTGCTCTCTGGGAGAAGTTTGTTCTCTTCCCCCCTCCCTGCTCTCCCTCAGCTGGCAGGGGGAGAAGCCTTGGCAGCAGCAGTGTGCCCAGGGCAGGGCTGCTTGGCACCTCCCTGGGCACTGCCACCCACCCTGGGGGGGCTTTCAGGAGAGCTTGGAGCAGTGGCTGTTGGCTCTTCTTCCTTCCTTCCTTCCTTCCTTCCTTCCTTCCTTCCTCCCCTTCCCTCTTTCCCTCTCCCTCCTGCCTCCCAGGCTTCAGTTCTTGAGGAGGAGGAGCAGACCCTCTTCCCCCCTTGGCTGGCTCCTGGCCTTGGGCTGCTGCTGCTGCAGGGGGGTTGGGGAAGGGCCCAAAGCTTCCCAGGGGGCTCCTGGGGAGAGAATAAAAAGGCTTCTTCTGCCTCCTGCAGTCAGTGTGTGGTGTTCCCCCCAGAGCCCCCCCCCGAGGGGCAGCACTGCCCCTGCCTCAGGCCTGTGGCTGCCTGCGGTGCAGGGAAGGGAGGGGGGAGGTGGGCTGGGGGGATGGGATGGAATGGGGGGGATGGGATGGGGGGGGATGGAAGGGGGGTGGAATAGGGAGGGTGGGATGGGGGGTGGGATAGGGAGGGATGGGGGGATGGAATAGGGAGGGGGGATGGGGGGGTGGGATAGGGAGGGATGGGGGGGATGGAATAGGGAGGGGGATGGGGGGTGGGATAGGGAGGGGTGGGATGGGGGGATGGGATGAAAGGGTGGTCTGGGGGGTGGTCGGGGGGGGATGGAATGGGGGGGTGGGAGGGGAGAGGGTGGAATAGGGAGGGGTGGGATAGGGGGGTGGGATGGGGATGGGAGGCTTCCCTCAGCCTCACCTCTCACTGCTTCTCCTCCCCCTTGAGCTCCTCCCCCCCCCCAGACCCCCCCCCCCCCCAGACCCAGCCTCTCTCTGTGCTGTGTAGAGATCATTTTTATTCCTCTCTGGACACGTGGCTCACGCCACCGAGACCGGCACAGGGCAGCAAAGCCTCTTCCCAAGGAGAGGGGGAGGGAAGGATGGAGGAAGGGGCAGGAAGAGCCCTGAGCCCCCAGCCTGCTGTGGGGGAGCCCCAGCCTTCGCCTCGGCGCTCTCTGCTTGGCTCTGCTCCCACCCGGGGCGGCTCTGTCCAGCCTTGGGGCTTGGCTCTGTCCAGCCTTGGGGGCTTGGCTCTGTCCTCTTCCACCCCTGAGGCCCCAGGGCACCCCGGGACAGCTTTGGGCTGGCCACGAGGAGCAATTTCTTCCCCCAAAGGGCTGTCAAGCCCCGGCCCCAGGCTGCCCGGGGCAGTGGTGGGGTCCCCGCGCCTGGAGGGGGTTCCGGAGCCCTGGAGCTGTGGTGCTGGGGGCCAGGGGGTGCTGGTGCCCTGCTTGGCCTCGGTCTGCAAGGTCTTTCCCATGACTCTCCCCAGAGTGTGGCCTTTGGGGCTGGCCTGGCTGGACCTTCCCTGCTGGGTTCTGCCTGGTGGCTGAGGCCAAGACCTCCCCTGCTGGGCTCTGCCTGGTGGCTGAGGTCGAGACCTTCCCTGCTGGGCTCTGCCTGGTGGCTGAGGCCAAGACCTTCCCTGCTGGGCTCTGCCTGTGGCATCCTCGGCTCAAGACCTTCCCTGCTGGGCTCTGCCTGGTGGCTGAGGCCAAGACCTTCCCTGCTGGGCTCTGCCTGTGGCATCCTCAGCTCAAGACCTTCCCTGCTGGGCTCTGCCTGTGGCATCCTCAGCTCAAGACCTTCCCTGCTGGGCTCTGCCTGTGGCATCCTCAGCTCAAGACCTTCCCTGCTGGGCTCTGCCTGGTGGCTGAGGCCAAGACCTCCCTTGCCGGGCTGCTGCCTGTGGCATCCTGGGCTCAAGACCTCCCTGCCGGGCTGCTGCGGGGCTCGGGAGCGTGGCAGTGCCGCAGGCGGTCGGAGGAGGTCAGCAGCAGCCTTCCCCCACCTCAGCCTCTCCGCCGCGCAGCTGGGCAGCCGCCTGAAGGTTGCTTTAGCCCAGCCCGGGTCGAGGGGTGGAGGAGAGGCGGTGGGAAGGGGCAGAGGGCAGCTCTGGAGGTGCCCCCGAGCAGAGCTGAGCAGGAGGGTTTGCTGCTGGCTGCCTGGGGAGGTCCTGGGGGGCAGCTCGGTGACCTCGGAGGGCAGTGACAAAGCAAGGAGTGAGGCTCAGGGGAGCAACGATGGGGAGGGGGAGAACCATCCCAGGCTCCAGAACCTGCCTGGCCCTAGCAGTGCTTACAGCAGCCACCCTCAAGGGGAGGTGACAGAAGCCACCCTCAAGAGGAGGGGGCAGCAGCCACCCCCGAGGGGAGGTGACAGCAGCCACCCTGCAGGGGAGGGGGCAGCAGCTTTGAGGCCACCCCAGCTGGGCTGCAGGACCTCAGAGCCAATTTCCTCCCTGCCTGCAGCTCTTTTGCTGCTCCTGCTTCGGCTCTTCCCTTGGCTCAGTGCCCAGCTGGGGGAGGTGGTGGCTTCCGGGGTGCCAGGCGAGGTGCCCCTCGTGGTGCTGGAGGCACAGGTGCCCACCACGGGGCAGAGGCCTCGGTGGTGAACCGCTCAGGCCAGCCGGGGGGGTGTGGCTGTGACACAGTCAGCTGCCCCTCGGGCACGGGGCTGGGCCAGGGCAGGTGGCATCTGTGCCCTGGTTCGGTGCTTCAGTGGAGGCAGGGGATGCCAGCTGCCCCCTTGCAGTGTGGGTGCCCAGGCCTGGCTGCTGGATGGGCACCCCTGGAGCCTGCTGGCAGCGTGGCCGTGCCCTTGGCGGTCCCTCGTGCCTCTGCCCAGGCTGCTCAGGGCTTGCTGCCGATGCCCACCCTGTCTGCACCCAGCTGGTGGTCAGAGGGGTCCCAGGGGCAGGCCTTAGGTTTGGCTTCACCCCCAGCCCTGGCTCCACCCCGGGGGCTCACCCTGGCTCTGCCCCGCTGGCATCCTTGGGGGGGTCCAGGCTCTCCACCTCCCATGGGCACACCTCAGAGGCGCTGCTGGCGTCGGGGCTGGCACCACCGGCTGCTGGTGGAGCCTCTTCTGCCTCCCAGGGACAAACCTCGCCCGTGCTGGAGCCCGGGCTGGGGTCCGAGCCGGCTCCCCCGGGCTGTGGGGCTGCCCTGGCACCCCCTGGGCGCCGGCTGGCCCCCGAGAGGCGGCACAGGGGCTTGTGCCCAGCCTCACTGCTGGGCCTGCCCCTGGATCTGATCAGCAGGGCTGCTGCCGAGCTGGAGCTGGCTCCCGCCGGCAGCTCTGACTTTGCCTTCCCCGCGGGAGATGCTCTGCCAGCTCCTGCTGGCTGGGAGCTCCGCTGCTCCAAGCTGCTGAGCCCTGCAGCCTCCCGGGGGCAGAGCTCTGCTCGCCCACCAGCTCCAGCCTCTGCAGCCACCTCCCGGGGGCAGAGCTCTGCTCGCCCACCAGCTCCAGCCTCTGTAGCCTCCCGGGTGCAGAGCTCTGCTCGCCCACCAGCTCCAGCCTCTGCAGCCACCTCCCAGGGGCAGAGCTCTGCTCGCCCACCAGCTCCAGCCTCTGCAGCCACCTCCCGGGGGCAGAGCTCTGCTCGCCCACCAGCTCCAGCCTCTGCAGCCACCTCCCGGGGGCAGAGCTCTGCTCAGCCCACCAGCTCCAGCCTCTGCAGCCACCTCCCCGGGGGCAGAGCTCTGCTCGCCCACCAGCTCCAGCCTCTGCAGCCACCTCCCAGGGGCAGAGCTCTGCTCGCCCACCAGCTCCAGCCTCTGCAGCCACCTCCCAGGGGCAGAGCTCTGCTCGCCCACCAGCTCCAGCCTCTGCAGCCACCTCCCGGGGGCAGAGCTCTGCTCGCCCACCAGCTCCAGCCTCTGCAGCCACCTCCCAGGGGCAGACCTCAGCCTTGAGGCTGTCTCTGCTCTGGGACTTCTTGGCAGGAGCTTTGGGCAGTGTTGGGCTCCTGGCAGGAGGTTGTGGTGGGAGCTGCTCCCTGTCTGTGCTCTCCCAAGGACAGACCTCAGCCTTGAGGCTGTCTCCACTCTGGGACTTCTTGGCAGGAGCCTTGGGCAGTGTTGGGCTCCTGGGTTGGGATTCCACCTCTGCAGCTTCCCAAGGGCAGACCTCAGCCTTGAGGCTCTCCCCACTCTGGGATTTCTTGGAAGGTGGTTTGGGCAGCGTTGGGCTCCTGGCAGGAGGTTGTGGTGGGAACTGCTCCCTGTCTGTGCTCTCCCAAGGACAGACCTCAGCCTTGAGGCTGTCTCCACTCTGGGGCTTCTTGGCAGGAGCTTTGGGCAGTGTTGGGCTCCTGGCAGGAGGTTGTGATGGGAGATGTTCCCTGTCTGTGCTCTCCCAGGGGCAGATCTCTGCTTTCCAAGTGGATTCCACCTCTGCAGCCTCCCAAGGACAGATCTCAGCCTTGAGGCTGTCTCCACTCTGGGGCTTCTTTGAAAGTGTTTTGGGCAGCACTGGGCTCCTGGGTTGGGATTCCACCTCTGCAGCTTCCCAAGGGCAGACCTCAGCCTGGAGGCTCTCCCTGCTCTGGGCCTTCTTGGCAGTAGCTTTGGGCAGCACTGGGCTCCTGGGTTGGGATTCCACCTCTGCAGCTTCCCAAGGACAGACCTCAGCCTGGAGGCTCTCCCTGCTCTGGGCCTTCTTGGCAGTAGCTTTGGGCAGCACTGGGCTCCTGGGTTGGGTCTTTTCTGGTGGCTGCTTCACATCTGTGCTCTCCCAGGGGCAGATCTCTGCTTTCTGAGTGAGTTCCACCTCTGGAACCTCCCAGGGGCAGACCTCAGCCTTGAGGCTCTCCCTGCTCTGGGACTTCTTGGCAGGAGCTTTGGGCAGCGTTGGGCTCCTGGCAGAAGGTTGTGGTGGGAGCTGCTCCCTGTCTGTGCTCTCCCAGGGGCAGGTCTCTGCTTTCTGAGTGTGTTCCACCTCTGCAGCCTCCCAAGGACAGATCTCAGCCTTGAGGCTCTCTCTGCTCTGGGACTTCTTGGAAGGTGCTTTGGGCAGCGTTGGGCTCCTGGGTTGGGGTTTCTCTGGTGGCTGCTTTACATCTGTGCTCTCCCAGGGGCAGATCTCTGCTTTCTGAGTGGGTTCCACCTCTGCAGCCTCCCAAGGACAGACCTCAGCCTGGAGGCTCTCCCTGCTCTGGGACTTCTTGGCAGGAGCTTTGGTCAGTGTTGGGCTCCTGGCAGGAGGTTGTGGTGGGAGCTGCTCCCTGTCTGTGCTCTCCCAAGGACAGACCTCAGCCTGGAGGCTCTCCCTGCTCTGGGACTTCTTGGCAGGAGCTTTGGGCAGCGTTGGGCTCCTGGGTTTGGGTTTCTCTGGTGGCTGCTTCACATCTGTGCTCTCCCAGGGGCAGATCTCTGCTTTCTGAGTGGGTTCCACTTCTGCAGCCTCCCAGGGACAGACCTCAGCCTTGAGGCTATCTCCACTCTGGGGCTTCTTGGCAGGAGCTCTGGGCAGTGTTGGGCTCCTGGCAGAAGGTTGTGGTGGGAGCTGCTCCCTGTCTGTGCTCTCCCAAGGGCAGACCTCAGCCTGGAGGCTCTCCCTGCTCTGGGACTTCTTGGCAGGAGCTTTGGGCAGCGTTGGGCTCCTGGGTTGGGTCTTTTCTGGTGGCTGCTTCACATCTGTGCTCTCCCAGGGGCAGATCTCTGCTTTCTGAGTGGGTTCCACCTCTGGAACCTCCCAGGGGCAGACCTCAGCCTTGAGGCTCTCCCTGCTCTGGGACTTCTTGGCAGGAGCTTTGGGCAGCGTTGGGCTCCTGGCAGAAGGTTGTGGTGGGAGCTGCTCCCTGTCTGTGCTCCCCCAGGGGCAGGTCTCTGCTTTCTGAGTGTGTTCCACCTCTGCAGCCTCCCAAGGACAGATCTCAGCCTTGAGGCTCTCTCTGCTCTGGGACTTCTTGGAAGGTGCTTTGGGCAGCGTTGGGCTCCTGGGTTGGGGTTTCTCTGATGGCTGCTTTACATCTGTGCTCTCCCAGGGGCAGATCTCTGCTTTCCGAGTGGGTTCCACCTCTGCAGCCTCCCAAGGACAGACCTCAGCCTTGAGGCTCTCCCTGCTCTGGGACTTCTTGGCAGGAGCCTTGGGCAGTGTTGGGCTCCTGGCAGGAGGTTGTGGTGGGAGCTGCTCCCTGTCTGTGCTCTCCCAAGGACAGACCTCAGCCTGGAGGCTCTCCCTGCTCTGGGACTTCTTGGCAGGAGCCTTGGGCAGTGTTGGGCTCCTGGCAGGAGGTTGTGGTGGGAACTGCTCCCTGTCTGTGCTCTCCCAAGGACAGACCTCAGCCTGGAGGCTCTCCCTGCTCTGGGACTTCTTGGCAGGAGCTTTGGGCAGCGTTGGGCTCCTGGGTTTGGGTTTCTCTGGTGGCTGCTTCACATCTGTGCTCTCCCAGGGGCAGATCTCTGCTTTCTGAGTGGGTTCCATCTCTGGAAACTCCCAGGGGCAGACCTCAGCCTTGAGGCTGTCTCCACTCTGGGACTTCTTGGAAGGTGCTTTGGGCAGCACTGGGCTCCTGGGTTGGGTCTTTTCTGGTGGCTGCTCCCTGTCTGTGCTCTCCCAGGGGCAGATCTCTGCTTTCTGAGTGGGTTCCACCTCTGGAACCTCCCAGGGGCAGACCTCAGCCTTGAGGCTCTCCCCACTCTGGGATTTCTTAGTCTTGGCTTTGCTGTGCTCAGGCTCTCCAGATCCTGCTCTCTCTGCCCCTTTGGAAGCGCCAGGGGTGTGCTGGCTCAGCCTCTCCTCTCCCAAGGGGCAGATCCCTGCCGCAGAGCCTGGCTCCTCCTCCAGCTCCCAGGCACAGACGTTGCCTCTCCAGCTGCCCAGGGCTCCTGCTCCCCTCGGGGATGCTTTGAGCACAGCTGGGGGGTTTGCTGCAGGCCCTGGGCTGGGCTGCTCCCCACCTTCCATGGGCTGAGGGGATCCCCCTGGCTGCTCCCCACTTCTGCAGCTGGATCCCTCTTTCCTGTGCCCCCCAGGGATGCTCCCTGCAGGGGGACCCCGTTCTCCACTCGGGGAGGGCCACCCCCAGACTTAGCCCTGCTGCTCCTGACCTGCTGCCTCCTCCCTCCTTCCAGCCTCTCCCGCTCCACCTGAGCCTCCTCCGTGTCCCAGGGGCAGACTGCTGCTCTGCTGCTCCTTGCCCCTTCCCCAGCCTGCCACGGGCAGCCCCCAGCCCTGCCGCCCTCCACACTCTCTGCTTGCCCTGCAGCAGCTTTCAGCGGCCTCGGGCTTTCTGCTGGGGGTTTCTCCACCCCCAGCTCTTCCCCGGGGCCGCGGGGGACCCCCTCACTGCCCCCCTCCCCTGGAGCTCTGCCTGCCCCCCGTCTCTCGTCCCTGCTCTCCTCCCAGGGGCAGGTTGCCACTCTAACCCTGGCATCAGCCTGGGCTTCCCCAGCACCTCCCTCTGCCTCCCTGCTGGCTCTCCCCACGGGGCCTGGGGCCACGGCCAGGCTCTGGCTCCTCGGTGGGACCCTCCTGATGCTCCAAGCGGTCCCCCTGGGACCGAGGAGCTGGGGTTGGCTTCCCCCTTCTCCAGCTCCCGGGCTGGGCTCTCCCCGCCCGCGGGGGCCTCAGCATCCTCCCGGGAAGCAAGGGCCCGCTGGCGCAGCAGAGCTCCCCTCCCGGCCGGGGCGCCCGGGGCTCCCCGGGGACGGAGCCCAGCCCCCGGCTCCCCGGCAGCCCCCGAGGGTGGGCAGAGGCTGCCTGCAGAGGCTTCTGCGGGAGGCTGCTCCACCTCTGCGTGCCCCTGGGCGGGGGGACCCAGCGGTGACCCTGAGCCCTTCTCCCAGCCCTGCCACCACTTCCTTCGGTGCCGCCAGCCCCGGGGGGGCTGCAGGAGCCCCCTGCCCTGGCTCTGCCACGGGAGCCTCAGCACCTTCCTGGCACTGTGCCTGTGCCTGCCCACTCCTGGCTCTCCCCAGGGCTTCAGCTCCTTCTCGGTGGCCAGCACTGGGGGGGCCAATGTGCACCTCCGAGGGTGGCTCCAGGGCCCCACCAGCATCTGCAGCCCCCCGGGGGGCGCTGGGCTCCTCTGCCAGTCCCTCCTCATCCCCTGTCCCCAGGGCAGGGCTGTCCCCGTGCCCCTCTGCCCCTCTGTCCCACCAGCCCTCGGCTCCCCAGCTGCTGGCAGCGTTGTTGTTGCGCTGGCAGAGGGCTGTGCCCCCTGCCACGGGTGGGCAGCGGGCTCACTGCTGGGCCTCTGCCTGCTCCACGCAGGGCTTTTGGGGGAGGGGTCTCGGCTGCTCCCCTCAGGGGCTGATGTCTCTGCCAGGCTGAGCCTCTCCCTCCTGCTGCCCCCTCCTGCCCCCTCTTCCTGAGGCTGCCCTCGGCCTCCCCCCTTCCCCCTCAGGCTGCTTCTCCCCTGGAGCGGTTGAAGGCTTTGATGGCAAGTCCCAGGCTCCTCAGGGAGGTCTTCTGGAAGGATGGGTTGGGGCTGGGGGTGGCCTCTATGTCCCCGGGGGTCCCCAGCTCTGCTGCCTCGGCAGCTCTCTGCTTCTGGCTCAGGATCTCCTCCTGGACCAGCTCCCAGGGGCAGACCTGCGCCGGGATGGATGCCGCGGGCAGCAGCCTGCCCTTCCCTGCCGGGGGCAGTGCCCCCCACTTCTGCCTCCCCTGCTGCCTCCCGGGGCTCTCCTGCCCGTGCCAGGGGGCCGGGGCGGCTCTGCTGCCTCCAGGCTGCCGGTGGCCGCCGTGGCACGCTGCCCCAGGCTCTGGTAACGGACGGGGGCGGGGGGTCCTCTTCACTGCCACCCTCACCCTGCCGGGGGTGGGAGCTGTCGACGCTGACGCTCTTGACGGGAGCGTAGGAGACTCTCTTCTGCACCTTGGCATCGCCCAGGGGGGCTCGTCCTGCCGGGGGCTGCCCTCGGCGGGGCTGGCGCCGGCTGGGGGCACCCCAGCTGCCTTGGGGGGTCCATGTGCCAGGGCCGGGTGCCACCGGGGGTGCCAGGTGGTTGGGCCGGCAGCCAGCAGAGCCTCGTCCTGCGCCCCGGCGCTGAGCGACTTCTGCAGGGGGCAGCGCGGGGCAGGGGAGCTGCCCGGGCGCCGCCAGGTTGTGGGCACTGGCCGACCGGCAGACGAGCGGGGCGGCATCCAGGGACTCGCTGTCAGAGGGCTCCGAGGCCGTCACCGCCATCGCCTTCCTCTCGAGGCCCCCAGGGCTGCCGGGCGACCCCGCGGGGGCTCCCCCGGGCCCCCTCGGCGCTGCGGGACGCGCGCAGGGCTGCGGCGCGGCGCCGGGAGCCTTCCTCCCTCATCCTCAGGCTGGCGCCGGTGGCATCGGGGAGGCGTTTGGCCGAGGAGCTGCGGCGTGCCAGGGTGCCCAGCCGCTGCCCGGTGCCGCTGCCGGTGCCGCTGCCGCTCCGGCGCGGGAGGACCTCGGGCGGCTCAGCCCCGCGGCGGGCGAGGGAGCGGAGGAGGCTGCGCCGGGAGCTGCGCCTCTTGCCCAGGTGAGGGTTGTTGGTTGCCACCTTCCTGGCCTTGTGCACCTCCAGCTGCAGGTAAAGCTTCTTCAGCTCCTCCTGCGCGCCGGCGGACACGACGGAGAGAGGGGAGAGGGGAGGGCAAGTCACGGAGGGGCCGCGGCCGGGGCCGGCTCCGCGGCGCCCCTGCGTGGACCCTCAAAGCGAAAGGGCCCCGGGGGGGTCGGAGCTGGACGGTCCTTTCCAACCCGACCCATTCTACGGCCGGAGGCGCGGGCAGCAGGAGCAGGGCAGGGCTTGTGCCGCTGGGCTGGGCACTGGGGAGGCTGCACCTTGGATTTTGGGGTCACTTTCGGACCTTAAGAGGCTGGAGCGGGGCCAGAGAAGGGCAACAAAGGTGGGGAAGGGTCTGGAGAGCAGGGCTGGGGAGGAGCAGCTGAGGGGGCTGGGGGTGCCCAGCCTGGAGAAGGGGAGGCTGAGGGAGACCTCCTTGCTCCCTGGAAGGAGGTTGGGGTGAGGTGGGGGTTGGGCTCTGCTCCTGGGGAAGGATGAGAGGAAATTGGCCTGAAATTGTGCCCGGGGGGGCTGAGGTTGGAGAGGAGGAACAGCTTCTGTGCTGCAGGAGCGGTCAGGGCCCGGCACAGGCTGCCCGGGGGGGCGGGTGGTGGAGTCCCCAGCCCTGGAGGTGCTCCAGAACCCTGTGCCCATGGCACCTGGGGGCACGGTTTGGTGGCCAGGGCGGTGCTGGTCGGGACTGGATGACCTCGGAAGGGCTTTCCCCAGCCAGCCCTCTGCCTCTACCCATCCAGGCCGCCCCCGGGTGCCCACGCTCGCTGCCCACCCCTCCCGCGCCCATCCCCACCCCGAGCCGGTGGTGCTTCGCCCCCTGCACCCTCCCCCTTCGCTCTCCTTCCAGCCCGGGCTCCCCCCTCTTAGCTTGGCGGCAGAAGGACGGCAGAAGGCACTTCTTACTCTGCACAGCTAGCGTCAAAAGAAGGTCCTGAGTGTGCCACCCACCCGGATGTCATCGGGGTCGAGGCTGTGCTCGCTCCAGGCGGAGGCCACGCTGCTGGTCAGGCAGGAGCCCGAGCGCCCCACGTCCAGCTCGTCCTCGTACACCTCGGCCGCGATCTCCTCCCGCAGCGGCGAGCCGGCGTGCAGCAGCTGCCGCGGGCAGGGGGCGCCGCGCTCGGGGCTCTGGGGGCGGCAGGGAGCCCCTGCCCCCAGGGAGCCCCTGCCCCCAGGGAACCCCTGCCCCCAGGGAGCCCAGTCCCCAGGGGAGGCCCTGCCCCCAGGGAAGCCCAGTCCCCAGGGAGGCCCTGCCCCCAGGGAGCCCAGTCCCCAGGGAGCCCCTGCCCCCAGGGAGCCTCTGCCCCATCTTTCTGAGGTCCCAGGAACACCAGGGGACCCCAGCCTCATCTTCCTAAGGTCCCAGGAACAGCAGGGGACCCCAGCCCCCAGGGGACCCCAGCCTCATCTTCCTAAGGTCCCAGGAACAGCAGGGGACCCCAGCCCCCAGGGGACCCCAGCCCTGTTTGCCTAAGGAGTATCTGAACTGCCAGGGAACCCCCCAGCCCCATCTCCCCAGGGGGTGCCAGAAGCTCCCTTGGACCCCAGCCCCATCTCCCCAGGGGGTGCCAGAAGCTCCCCTGGACCCCAGCCCCATCTCCCCAGGGGGTGCCAGAAGCTCCCTTGGACCCCAGCCCCATCTCCCCAGGGGGTGCCAGAAGCTCCCTTGGACCCCAGCCCCATCTCCCCAGGGGTGCCAGAAGCTCCCCTGGACCCCAGCCCCATCTCCCCAGGGGTGCCAGAAGCTCCCTTGGACCCCAGCCCCATCTCCCCAGGGGGTGCCAGAAGCTCCCCTGGACCCCAGCCCCATCTCCCCAGGGGTGCCAGAAGCTCCCCTGGACCCCAGCCCCATCTCCCCAGGGGGTGCCAGAAGCTTCCCTGGACCCCAGCCCCATCTCCCCAGGGTGGGGCAGAAGCTCCCCTGGACCCCAGCCCCATCTCCCCAGGGTGGGGCAGAAGCTCCCCTGGACCCCAGCCCCATCTCCCCAGGGGGGGCAGAAGCTCCCCTGGACCCCAGCCCCATCTCCCCAGGGGGTGCCAGAAGCTCCCCTGGACCCCAGCCCCATCTCCCCAGGGTGGGGCAGAAGCTCCCTGGACCCCAGCCCCATCTCCCCAGGGGGTGCCAGAAGCTCCCCTGGACCCCAGCCCCATCTCCCCAGGGTGGGGCAGAAGCTCCCCTGGACCCCAGCCCCATCTCCCCAGGGGGGGGCAGAAGCTCCCCTGGACCCCAGCCCCATCTCCCCAGGGGGGGCAGAAGCTCCCCTGGACCCCAGCCCCATCTCCCCAGGGGGTGCCAGAAGCTCCCCTGGACCCCAGCCCCATCTCCCCAGGGTGGGGCAGAAGCTCCCCTGGACCCCAGCCCCATCTCCCCAGGGTGGGGCAGAAGCTCCCCTGGACCCCAGCCCCATCTCCCCAGGGGGTGCCAGAAGCTCCCCTGGACCCCAGCCCCATCTCCCCAGGGTGGGGCAGAAGCTCCCCTGGACCCCAGCCCCATCTCCCCAGGGGGGGGGCAGAAGCTCCCTGGACCCCAGCCTCCCCTCCCCGGGGGTCCCTGGGCCCAGCATTACCTTGGGGATGAAGAGCAGTGCCAGGGTCATGGTGATGGTGCCATGGGTGTGAGCAAAGAAGAGCAGTAGGGTCCAGTCAGGGTGCAGCGAGGGGACCATGATGAACCTGGAAGAGGTGACAAGGGCAGCACCAGGTCCTGCTGGGACCCTCACAGCCCCTTCCCCACCTCCAGACCCCCACAGCCTCCCTCCTGCCCGGGGAGACCCCAGAGCCCACTGGCGTTGGGGGTGGGCAGGGACTGGCATCTCAGTTGCCAGACCTTGGAATCCTGGAATGGTTTGGGTGGGAAGGGAGCTCCAGAGCCCATCCAGTCCAAGCCCTCTGCAGGGACATCCTCCACTGGATCAGGCTGCCCAGAGCCCTGTCCAGCCTTCCCTTGAGTATCTCCAGGGATGGGACACACCCCCCCCCCAGCCCCCTCCCTGGGCAACCTGCTGCAGCGTTCCAGCAGCCTCCTGGGGCAGAACTTGTGCCTCACAGCCAACCTCAACCTGCTCTGCTCTCCCCTCAAACCACTGCCCCTGGGGCTGGCCCTGCAGGCCTTTGGGGACAGTCCCTCTGCAGCCTTCTTGGAGCCCCCTTCAGGTCTTGGCAGGCTGCTCCGAGGTCTCCCTGGGGCTGACCACCCCCAGTCCCCCCCCCCACCCCCGCCCCCAGCCCGTCCCCATGGCAGAGTGTGCTCCAGGATCAGCATCCTTGTGCTGGGGGCTGGCCACAGCAGCGCAGCTGGGGTCTGGGCAGAGGGCAGAGGGCAGGGCAGCAGCTCCCTACCTGACCACGTGGAAGGTGGCAGAGACCAGGAGCTCGTTGTGCAGGGCGATGCCCAGGTAGCGAGGCTCGTGGAAGGCAGAGGGCACGGCCCGGGTGGCATAGCAGAGGAAGCTGCCCCACAGCAGGAACAGCATCTCAGCTGCAGGAGAGAGCGGGGGGGCGGGGGGGGAGCCCTTGTTGAGCACCCAGCCCCACCCACCCCGCTGCCCTGAGGGGTCTTCTCCCGGCTGGCACCGCCGGGTGCTGAGCCGCGGGGCTGGGTGCTGCTACCTGCCGGCACCAACTGCCCCCCCCGGGCTGCTGCCAGGGGCTGTGGGGGGAGCTGGGGCTGAGCAGCCTCCTGCACAAAGATGCACCCCAGGGGTGCCAGGGGGAGCCACAGAACCCCAGGATGGGTTGGGATGGAAGGGACCTGAAAGGACATCCAGCTCCAAGCCCCCTGCCACGGGCAGGGACACCTCCCCCCCCCAGCCCAGGCTGCTCCAGGCCTCCCCCAGCCTGCTCTGAAACCCCTCCACTTCCCTGGGCAGCCTGTTCGAGGGTCTCACCACCCTCAGAGCGAAGGATTTCCTCCCAGAGTCCAGCCTCAAGCTCCCCTGCTCAGCTCCAATCCCTTCCCCCTGGCCCCACCACCCCCAGCCCTCGCCCAGAGTCCCTGCCCAGCCCTTCTGGAGCCCCCTCAGGCACCGGGGGCTGCTCTAAGGTCTCCCTGCAGCCTTCTCTTCCCCAGGCTGAACAGCCCCAAGGTTCTGCAGCCCTCTCATCACCTTCATGGCCTTCTCTGGACCCTCTCCAACAGTTCCACCTCCTTGTGGGGGGCTGCAGAGCTGGCTGCAGTGCTGCAGGTGAGGTCTCAGCAGGGCAGAACCCCCTCCCTCGACCTGCTGGCCACACTGCCTTGGATGCAGCCCAGGGCACAGGAGGCTTTTTGGGCTGCCAGGGCACGTCTCTGGCTCCTGCCAACCTCCTCACCCCCCAGCACCCCCGGGGCCCTTCTCTGCAGGGCTGCTGCTCCTCACCCAGCCTGGATGCGTGCCGGGGTCGCCTGGGGCCAGCCCTGGAGACGCTCAGAGGAGCAGGGTGGGAGGCAGCTCGGGCACCCCCAGCCCCGCTTCCAAGGCTCTGGGCGGGTTCAGCGGGCAGGGAAATGAAATCCCAGAGGCTGCACTGCTGGGGGCTGTGGTCCTGGGGCTCCCAGCTGGGGGAGCCAGGAGCAGGGCTCACCGATCACCATCATGTAGTCCCAGTGGTCATGGCTGCAGATGTAGAAGTGGAGCCCCCGGCTGGTCTGGGCCAGGACCACCAGGGGGATGTTCTTGTCGATGTTTTCCAGCATCCCAATGGTCCAGGCCGCCAGGAACCACAGCACCAGCAGCAGGATCAGGCCCAGCATCTTCAGCACCCTCTCGCTGGAGGCGCAGGGCCCCCGCGGGGGCCGAGCGGGACAGGAACACCTTCAGCACCCTGCCGGGGGTGGAGGGGGTGAGCCCCCAGCTCCTGCTGGCTGCTTGGGGGGGGGGGGGGGGGTCCCAAGCCTCCAGCCCCCTCCCCTTTCCCAGCCCAGCCCTCCCCTGGCTACCTGTAGAGCTTGAGGGTGATGGTGCCATAGACGATGGCGAAGCCCAGCAGCCGCACCCAGCGCAGCAGGATGCAGCGGAAGGTGCTGGGCCTGAAGTAGAGGATGAAGACCTGGGGGGGGGGGTGGGGGGAGGCACAGAGAGACCAGAGGTGGCAGGGGGCTGCATCCTGCTTTGCCCGAGGGGTTGGGAAGCGCTGGAGGCTCAGAAACACCTCCCACCACCGCCTGCAGCTTCCCAGCTGCAGAAGCTCCCCCGCGGGGACAGGCTGAGAGGGTTGGGGCTGCGCAGCCTGGAGGAGAGAAGGCTCCAGGGAGAGCTCAGAGCAGCTTCCAGCGCCTGAAGGGCTCCAGGAGAGCTGGGGAGGGACCTGGGACGAGGGCTGGGAGGGACAGGCTGAGGGACAACAGCTTTGAGCTGGGAGAGGGGAGACTGAGAGTGGAGAGGAGGAAGAAGCTCTTGGCAGTGAAGCTGGGGAGAGCCTGGCACAGGCTGCCCAGGGGAGGCTGTGGCTGCCCCCTCCCTGGAGGTGTTCAGGACCAGGCTGGATGAGGCCTGGAGCAGCCTGGGCTGGTGGGAGGGGTCCCTGGGCATGGCAGGGGGTTGGAGCTGGCTGCTCCTGAAGCTCCTTTCCCACCCAACCCCTTCTGTGGATTTATGAATCACAGGAGCAGGGTTGGGACTCAAGGACCTTAGAGCTCCTCTTCTGAGACCCTTCCCCAGCTTCGTTGCCCTTCCCTGGACCCCCTCCAGCCCCTCAGTGGAATCTCAGAGCTGTTTGGGTTGGAAAAGCCTTGCAAGGTAGAGTCCACCCCCACCCTGGCCACCAAACCCCGGCCCCAGCTGCCACGGCCACGGGCTGCTTGAACACCTCCGGGGCTGGGGACTCCACCGCCTCCCTGGCCGCTTCTTCTTGGGGTGAGGGTCCCAAAACCGAGGGTCCCAGCACTCGAGGGGACCTCAGCAGCGCCCAGTACAGGGGCAAGCTGCCCCCCCAGGGTTGGGCCAGGGCCGGTGCTGCCCTTCCTGCCTTGGCTGCAGGGCTGCCGCGGCTCCGGCGGGAGGGAACGGGGCGCCGGCGGGAGGGAGCAGGACTCCGGCGGGAGGGAGAGGGGCGCCGGCGGGAGGGAACGGGGCGCCGGCGGGAGGGAGAGGGGCGCCGGCGGGAGGGAGCGGGAGGGAGCAGGAGGCAGCGGGGCTCCGGCGGGAGGGAGCGGGGCTCCGGCGGGAGGGAGCGGGACTCCGGCGGGAGGGAGAGGGGCTCCGGCGGGAGGGAGCAGGACTCCGGCGGGAGGGAGCAGGACTCCGGCGGGAGGGAGCAGGACTCCGGCGGGAGGGAGAGGGGCGCCGGCGGGAGGGAGCGGGAGGGAGCAGGACTCCGGGCAGCGGGGCTCCGGAGGGGAGGCAGCGGGGCTCCGGCGGGAGGCAGCGGGGCTCCGGCGGGAGGAGCGGGGGCTCCGGCGGGAGCGGGAGCTCCGGCAGGGGATTCATCCCCGCGGCCAGCAGGAGAAGAGGGATTTGGGTTCCCGAGAAGGTTTCCTGCTGCGGACGCCAGGGGCTGCGCCCGCAAAATGAAGGAGGAGGCAGAGCCCTGCCCCTGCCCCGCTCGGGGCCAGCTCGATGCCAGGCTGCCGGCGCTCTGGAACCCCATCCCAAAGCTTTCCAGGCTGGGATACTCACCGGGAAGTAGAGGAGGAGGGAGCCGAAGAGGATGGTCTCCAGCAGGACAACTCCCGACGTCCGGATCCTCTGCAGGGACAGGGGTGTGAGGGTGCAGCCGGGAGGCTTGGTCGGTGCCCAGAGGGGATGGAGCCAGGGCAGGGAGATGCCCCTGAGCGTGCCAGGCTGGGGCATCCTCCCGAGAGCCCCCAGGACCGTGGGGGTTTGTGGGAGGGGACCCAGGGGGAGGGCACCCAGGGGGAGGGCACCCAGGGGGAGGGGACCCAGGGGGAGGGCACCCAGGGGAGGGCACCCAGGGGCAGCCTTGCCTTGCTGCGCCGGTAGTGGTAGGAGATGAGCATGCTGAGGAACACGGCCAGCATGCAGCACGCCTGGCACGACAGCACAGCTGCCCGCAGCGCCCGGTCCTCCTGGATCAGGCAGGGGGCATCGTCCTCGCAGGTGGCACATCCCTGGCGACAGGGCCGGCATGCCAGCCGGGACCCCCGTCCGCCCCTGCTGCGCCTGGGGACAGAGAGGTGGCCAAGTGAAAGGACAGCCCAGGCTTGGTGGCACCTTCCTTGCCCAGGGCACCGGCTGGAGCTGCCCCCAACCCCCTCCGGTCCGTGCCACTGGGTGAAATGGGGACCCCCAGGGGGTGGGCACAGCACCCTCCTGCACTGCTAGAGCTTCCCCACCCCCCTCCAGCCCGTGCCACTGGGTGAAACGGGGACCCCCGAGGGGTGGGCACAGCACCCACCTGCCCTGGCACCGCTGGGCACTCCACCAGCCCTGTAGAAGCCTGGCTTGCAGCGGCACAGGTACCTCCCAAGCACAAATCCACGACCCTCCTGGGGGACACACTGAAGGGGACAAGCTGAGACACCCAGCAGGGGACTCATCCTGCACCCCCACATCCTCCCCTCAAGCCCCACAGCCCTTCTCCTTTACACCTGGGGGGGGAGAGCCTCCAGCCTCCCCTCCCCTTCCCCCCTGCGGCCAGCAGTGGTTAAATATTTAAGAGCTAAAAGCCAAAGCTTGCTTGCCCCCCCGGCTCCCCCCTCCCCAAATCCCTCCCTAAACCCTAAATGGAGACCTAATGCAGCGCGGGGCACTAATCCTGCCCTAATCCCCCCCCCGGGCTGCACCCTGCCGGGGGCTGGCAGCTTCTCTGCCTATTGTTGTGTGCTGGAGGGGTGCCCAGGGGCACAGCCCAGCCCTGCAGAGGGCATCGCCCGGCCGGGAGGGACGAGAAGCCGCTGCTGCCTCCCCCCTCCGGCACAGCTTCTGGGGGGCACCCCCAGCTCGGAGTGGGGTGGAGGGAGGGCTGCCAGGGTTGTGCCAAGGGCAACACACACGGGCATCACCCAGCTGGGCACGGAGAGAGGGGGCTGGGGCACTGAAACGCGTCCAGGTACCACCCAGCTGGGCACAACCAGAGGGGGTGGTGCTGGTACCACCCAGCTGGGCACAACCAGAGGGGGTGGTGCTGGTATCACCCAGCTGGGCACAGGCAGAGGGGGTTGGTAGTGGTGCTGGCATCACCCAGCTGGGCACAGAGGGGGTTGGAGGTGCTGCTGGTATCACCCAGCTGGGCACAGGCAGAGGGGGTTGGTAGTGGTGCTGGCATCACCCAGCTGGGCACAGAGGGGGTTGGAGGTGCTGCTGGTATCACCCAGCTGGGCACAGAGGGGGTTGGGGGTGCTGCTGGTATCACCCAGCTGGGCACAGAGGGGGTTGGGGGTGCTGCTGGTATCACCCAGCTGGGCACAGAGGGGGTTGGGGGTGCTGCTGGTATCACCCAGCTGGGCACAGAGGGGAGTGGGGGTGCTGCTGGTTGTGCCACACCCGGGCACCACACACTTGGGCACCACCGAAGGGATTTAGGGGCTGCTGGTCAGGGTAGTTTGAGACATAGGTTGGCAGCTCCCCCCGCCCCCTCCCCAAGCGCTGCTCGTCGCTGGGGTGCCCGGGCAGGGAGCCGCGGGGTGTCAGGGCAGGGAGCCGCGGGGGTGGGCAGGGGGCCGCGGGGGTGGGCAGGGGGCCGCGGGGTGGCCGGGCAGGCGGCCGCGGGGTCGCTGGCTGTGGGCAGAGGAAGATTTGCACAATAAACCCCCGGGCTGCGGCGCCTGGAGCCGGCAGATGGACCGAGCCGGAGGGGATAAAGCTCAGCCTGCAGGGAGGGACACAGCCGGGGACAGCCTGGCTGGGGAGGGGGCGGGGGGCTGCGGGGGAGGTGACACCCGGCGAGAAGGGACCCTTTGGAGTGGGGTTCCCCCAGCCTGGGGGTGCGGGGCGCTGGTACCTGGGTGCTGTTGAGGTCACAGCGGTGAGTGTCTGCAAACCAGCCCGGCCCGGGGCTGCACTGGTCGATGGCCACGTCCCGCAGCTCGATGTCCACCCTCACGACGCCCCTGCGCGGAGGGACAGCCCCGGGGGCTTCTCTGTGCCCACCCTGTGCCCCCCTCCTCCTGCCACCCCCCGGCGTGTGGCAGTGCCCCACTGGGACAAGCAGCCACGACTGTGGCTGCTGCTGGTGCTCGTGGGGCGGTGTGAGAGGTCAGCAATGACCCCCAGACCCCTCCGGTCAGGGGGTGTCCCCCCACCCCTTGAAACCGTGTCGGGGGGAGGCTGGAGGGGGAGCGGGGGTGGTCGAGGGCAGGGGCAGCAGCTCCTGGGGGGAGTTTTGCTGGGAGCTTCTGGGGGGGCTCCTGCGTGCTGCCCTTCGCCCCCTGGCACCGACCCTCTTCCCTGGGTGCTCCGGGGGGGGGGCAGGGCTTCCCCCTCGGCAATGGGACCAGGTCCCCTCTCTAGCCCCAAACGCCGCTGCCCCCAGCGCCTCCCACCACGGCTCAAAACACGGTGGGGGGGCTGGGGTGCACCAGGAGCCCACCAGCCCAGTCCCAAGCACCCAGCTCCCGAAGAGACCCCAGCCCAGCTGACACTCCTCCCAGCCCAGCTGTGGCACGGGGAGCTCTGGGGGTGGGGGGCAGCCCCAAGGTGGGCAGCACAGGGACAGCCGCGGGGGCCAAGGCTCAGCTGGGTGCCTGTGGACGTGCAAACACCCACGAGCACGGGGACGCGGGCAGGGTGCCAGGAGGGTGCCAGGAGGGCTGGCACACACCCTGCCCCGCGCTGCCCGCACCTTCACCGCCCCCTACCCCCTCCAATCCACACGGGGGCACCCCTAGCCCTCTCTTACACCCACCCCCGGGTGCCACTTACTTGAACTCGGGGCTGAGGTCTGGCTTGAGCCCGTAGAAGGCGGAGGAGAGGGTGACCATCCAGCTGGGCAGGAACTTGCCGTCCTGGCACTGGAGGAACGGTGGGGACCACCGCACGTGGCCCGGCTCCCCCACGTAGCTGTCCCCCCGCTGCCACTTCGGGGTGTCCATGCTGCTCAGGTCGTTGCTGAGCAGGCGCTTGCGGAGCGGGGGGTCCGCTGCGACTTGAAGGAGTTGAACCATTCGTTGTCCCAGCTGAGGTTGCCCAAGCTGGGGGCGGCAGCAGAGACGTCCCGCAGCAGGATCTCCTCTCCCCTTTGGTGGCTTGCAGCATCAAGCGGGGCTTGGCGGCCAGCGGGTGGGCGTCGAGGGCGAGCACCGCCCGGTACACCCACGGGTGCCCCTCCGCCAGGCTGCGGACCAGCGCCTGGTACCACTCCACGTCCTCGGCCACGCTGGCTTCGCGGATGTCGTTGGTCTGGAAGAGCATGTTGAGGAAGTTGGCAGCGTGTGCCAGCGCCTCGGGGGCGGCCCGGAGGGTGGCACGCAGCGCCGCGGGGGATTGGCACCGGCTGCCCCCGCCACGACCCCCGGCTGCAGTTGGCCCGGGCCAGCCGCTGCGCATCGCCCGTCTGCAGGAAAAGCATCGCTGCCGCCGAGCCCTCGGGGTCCCTCGGCGCTCCTGGCTCTGCTGTGGGCATCCAGGAGGAGGAGGAGGATGCTGAGGACCATCCTGCCGGCCGGGGGGTCTCTCCTGTGGGCGCTGGCCCCCACAAGGACGGTGCCATGGAGCAGCACCGCCTGCAAGCACCACAGCAACGGCCACCGCCACGGCCCCATGGCTGGGGGCTCAACGGAGCCCCCCGGCCCGCTGCGGCCCCACCGGCCGGCCCGGGGGGGCATGGTGGGCACGGTGCCCGAGCCGGCCGGGAGCCTGCTCAGCTCTGCAGGGCTGGACTCCGGCTCTGCTGCCTGTTTTCCTCCCCCAGCGATGCCGGAGCAGACGTCACCAGCTCCAAAACGTTCATCTGCTGGCGCTGCCCGCACGGAGCCCCCCGCCTGCCTCCGCGCTCCCGCTCGGGCTAGCAGAGTGCCCCCACAGCGAGCCCCATGGGGGATCCCCACACCCTGACCCCCTCAGACTGGCATTGATGTAAGCTCATCCCGACGGGAAGCCATGGCAACGGGGCTGGGAATTTTCCTCCCGCTGGCCCCCTCCCGCTGGCCCCCTTCGCAGCTGGGGTGGGGGAGAAGGTCGCCCGCTGGTTGCCCATATGGCCCTGGGCTTCAACCTGCAGCGCCCAACCCCCACCCCCACCCCCAGCCATGAGATGGAAATGGAGGCGATGGCACCCACAGGAGATGTCCCTGGGGGCTGACGGGGTGGGCACAGTCCCCACTGCAGGGCCTGACACCCACCCCCCACCAAAGCCCGGGGGTGACGTCCTGGGTCCCCACGCAGCACTGCCCTGGTTACAGAGGGGAAACTGAGGCACTGGAGGCTGCTAAGGCTCTGTGCCCAGAACCGGTGGGGGTGGAATGGACTTAAGGAGGTCACCCAGTCCCCACCTGAGCCATGGTGACTTCTCACCAGCCTTCAGGCAGCTGCGGGGAGAGCTGGTCGCAAGACCTCTCCTGCAGGGGGATGTGCTGGCTCTAAGAGCCGTGCAAAAGCTGTGCAAGAGCCGTGCGAGAGCCAAGGGCCCCGCAGAGCCACGCAAGACCCGTGCGAGAACCGTGCCAAGGTCGCCTCAAGAGCCGAGGGCTGTGCAAGAGCTGTGCAGAACCGTGCCAAGAGCCGTGCAAGAACCAAAAGCCGTGCAAGAGCCGTGCAAAGGCCGTGAAGAGTCAAAGGCCGTGCAGAGCAGAGCAGAGCGGAGCGGAACCGTGCAGCGCCGTGCAGGACTCGCGATCCGAGCTGCCGGCCGACCGTGCCTCAGTTTCCCTCCTCACTCCGATATCTCTGCCTGGCGCATCCTCCCCCAGGACGCTGCCAGGGCCGCTCCAGGCTCCTGCACCGGTCCCGCCGGCTCCCGATCCCCCCTTAAGCCGTTTGTGTCCCCCGCAATCTCCTCCGCCGCTGCCGCCGGTGGCCGCCGGGGTCCGGAGCGGGGGCCGCCCGGGGAGAGGAGCCGGCGAGGGGCGTGTCCACGGGGGCGTGGTCTCGGCACGGGGGCGCGGCCCCAGCCAATGACTACGCGCCGTTGGCGTGAGGGGCGGGGCTTGAGGCGGAAGTCGGTGGGCGGGGCTCCGCGCGGCTGTCGCCGCGGAGCTCGGGGAGGAGGAGCCGTGGCGGCGGCGGCGGCGGCCGAGGCCGAGTGAGGGCGGCGGCAGCGGCCCGGCCCGGTCCCGGGAGCCATGCGGCGGCCGTAGCCATGCAGCGAACCGAGCTGCGGGATGGGGAGGCGGCGGCGGCCGCCGCGGCCTCTTACCGGGTGCTCAGCCGCCTTCTGGGCTATGGGGCCGGGCCGGAGGCGGGAGCGGCGGGTGGTGCCGGTACCGGCGCGATGGGTTCGGGGCCGTTGGGCCCCGGCGGAGGACGGCTGCCTATGGCCGCGTTACCGGGCGGCGGGGTTCTCCGGAGCCCGCGGCCTCCGCCGCAGCTGATGGTGTTCCGCAACGCGGCGGAGGGGCGGCCCGGGGAGGAGGGCGGCCCGGCGGTGGGAGGCGGCGGCGATGGTGGCGGCGGCGGCATCATCATCGGCGGGGGGACCCGGTGGGAGGCGGCGGAGAGCTGCTGTGCCCGCGGCACCGCTGTGCCCTGGAGCCCAAAGCGGCGGCGCGGTGGGGAGCGGCGCCGGCGGGCGGGCTGGAGCTGCAGCTGGCGGCGCTGGGGCTGCGACCGCCCGGGCTGGCCACCAAGGGACCGGCAGGATGCCCCTGCCCCTGCCTCGGTCAGCCGCCCCCGACCGGACCCGCCGCCGAAGAAACCAGCGACGCGTTACTGGTGCTGGAAGCGCTGGAGCCCGACGAGGCCGGGAGCTGCTCCGACGAGGAGCCCGGGTCCCCTGGCCGCGGAGCCGCCCGCACCGCCGCCGCCACCGGGAGAGGAGCCACCGGTACCGGCGGCCCTGTGCCGCCACCTCCCGTCGCCCCCGGGGGAGCCGGCGCCAGGAAGGGCTCCTTGAAGATCCGTCTCAGCCGCCTCTTCCGCACCAAGAGCTGCAGCGGGGGCTCGGCCACCGGGGACGCCGCCATCACCGGCACCGAGGGCCGGCGCACCGGGGAGCTGCCCGCCTCGACCGGCAGCCTGACCGATGTCTGCGGGGCCCGCGGCCGAGAGCAGGAGGCGGGCAGGTACGGCGGGGTCCCCGGGTACTGCGGGGGGGGAGGTTAGCCGGGCAGGGGCTTTGCCGTCGGTTTGGGGGTGACCTGGGCTGGGTGAAGGGGCGTCGGGCCGTGGGGTTGGGGTCACCGGGAGCAGCCCCCGGCGGCGGTGGCAGCTGGGAGAGCTGGATGGCAGCTGGGGGTGGGACTCTGTGAGCCCCTGGTGCGGGCTGAGCAGGTGGCAGCGTGCCGATGCCTTCCCGGGGGGGGGCTGGCGGGGGGGTGTGGTGGGAGCTGTCCTGCAGGTGGCAGCTGGATTTGGGGGCAATTTCTTCCCCAAAGGGCTGTCAAGACCTGGCCCAGGCTGCCCAGGTGGAAGCCCCATCCCTGGAGGGGGTTTCAGAGCTGTGGTGCTGAAGGGACCCGGCTTAAGTGCCGGCTTAGTGCTTGGCCTGGCTGGTCTGCCAAGGTCTCCTCCACCCCAAACCATTCCACGGCTCTCTGGCCCCCGTGGGTGTCCATCAGCCTCGAGCTTGGGTCTCTTCTGAGCAGCTTCTGAGGCCTCCTCTTCTCCAGGGGGCTCAGGGGAGGCAGGGACAGGCTGCCCTGGGCCCTGCATCTGCAGAGGGGGTGGTGGAAAGCCCTCCAGGAGTGGGGGCAGGTGGAGGAGCTGCTGGAGCCCCAGGGTGGCCTCTGGTGGCACCACACTGAGCCCCCAGGGCTCTGCTTCCTCTCACCCTCCTGTCCCTTGCAGAACAGTTGCCTGAGGCTCCCAGTTGGGTTCTGGCCTCCATGGTTTGGGGGTGGGGAGGGGGCTTGGCTCTCCTCCTGCCCTCCCAGTGCTGCATGGGCAGGAGAGGGCTGGAGGGACAAATCCTGGCACCTGCTGAGGTGGGACTCTGCCTCCCCCTCTTCCTCAGCCCTGCTCCCTGGGCTCCAGCACCCTTCAGCTGCTTGCCCTGCTCCAGCCTTGTGTTCTGGCAGGAGCCAGGAGCTGCCTGGGGAGGGGAAAGGGCTGCTCTGGACCCTCTGCTCAAGCTCTGCTGGAGCTGGGCCTCCTGTGCTCCAGAAACCACTGTCTGGAGCCTTTCCAGCAGCAGAAGTGGAATTCCTGGTGGAGCAGGCAGGGAGAACGTGCCCAAGGTCTGTGCTGCCAGCCCGGGAGCAGCAGGAGCTCCTGGGGTGGAATTTTCCAGCCCAGTCCTGGCCCCCACAGGGTTCCTTAACCTCCTGTAGGGCCTTTATTGGGGGGGGAGGGGGAGGGAGGTGTTGCCTCCTGAGGCCAGCTGGAGACCTGTTGAGGGGCTCACAGGGAGCTTTCCTCAGCCTCCCTGCTGAAGCTGCTGACCTTTGGGTCAGGTGCTGACCCCAGAGCAGCCCAGGAAGTGCAGCCAGGAGCCCAAAGTGACCTCCCAGGGAAGCAGAGGATGGGGCCAGCTGCACTCCCCTCTGGGGGGGGCTGCTCCCAGCCCTGCTGCTGGTGTTGGGTCCTCCCTGCAGCTCCTGTGCCCACCAGGGAGCTGGGCTTTGCACGTGGGGGTGGAGGAGCTGCTGCCTCCCAGGGCTCCATTGCCTCCCAGATGACTCAGAAGAGCCTCCAGCAGCAGCAGGCTGCCTCTGGTGCCACCAGTGCCCTGCTCCTGGGGCCTGGGGCCTCGTTTGCTCCCTGTGCTGGAGGAGAGGAGGGCAAAGGAGCCCTCAGGACCCCCTCCTGAGGAGGGCTGGCAGTGGTGCCTGAGGAGGCTGGGAGGGGAGAAGCAGCAGCAGTGCCTCTGCCCTGGGCCAGGGAGGGTGATGCTCACTTGGTCCTGCAGCTCCAGCAGGCTGACTGGGAGGCATTGTGAGGAAGGTTAATCTGAGCAGCCCCCAGGAGCTGCCCCCAGCCCCCAGGAGCTGCCCCCAGCCCCCAGGAGCTGCCCCCGGAGCCCTGCTGCTGAGGGCCTGGCTGGCAGGGGGGATGCTTCCCGAGCTGCTGTGCTGGGGGGATGTGCAAGGTGTGCTTTCAGAGCTGCTCTCCTCCTGCTGGTGCTGCTCCTTGGCTGGCTCCAGAGGTCTGGCCCTGCTCCCATCAGCCAGGAGGGGTGGTTGGGGGTGGTGGGGAGGGCTCCACGCTGCCCTGAGGGGGTCGGACACAGCTGGGTTTGGCCTCAGCAGGTTGTCCTGAGCCCCTTCAGCTGTCCTGGGCCCTGGCCCTGGAGAGCAGGGACTCAGTTAGGGCTGAACTCCAGAGCTGCTGCTGCTGCTGCTGCTGGGGACCCCTCCTGGGTTGGTTGACTTCTTGAGGGGCCACCCAAGGCCTTCTCTTGGTTCTGCTAAGACCTGGGGGTTGTGGCCTCCCACCCCGTGGACCCTCAGGAGGGCAGGGTGGATCTGGACCTCACCAGGAGCTGCTCGAAGTAGCTTTATGGTTGGGAGTCCTGGGTCCAGCTCTGGGCTGAAAGGAGACCAAGGAGCTGCTGGGGAGAGCCCAGCAGAGGCTGCTGGAGGTGCTGAGGGGACAGAGCTGCTCAGCTCTGGGAGCCTGAGCTGAGAGCCTGGAGCAGAGCAGCCCCAGGGGGAGCTGAGCAAGGGCTGAAGGCTGGGGGGGGGCAAGAGGCTCTGCTCTGTGCTGCCCAGGGGGAGGGCAAGGGGCACAGAGTGCAGCCCAGGAGGAGAAAGCTGTTTGGTGTGAGGCTGCTGGAGGCCTGGAGCAGGCTGCCCAGAGAGGCTGTGGGGAGCTCCCAACCCCCCTGGGCACTGTGCTGCTGGGGGGCAGGGGGGTTGGGCTGGCTGAGCTCCAGAGGTCCCTTCCCTCCCCTCCAGCCCCACCCTGGGATTCTCTGAACCCTTTCTTGCCCTCCTCCTGCTGCTGGGGAAGGAGGAAGCTCCCCAGCTGGTGGCTGCAGAGTGTCCCTGGTGTGGTGCCAGGCAGGTGCCAGCCCTGCTCCTGCCCACCTGGCTGGCAGGCTGGGGGCAGAGCTGCTCCTCTCTGAGCCCAGCAGCGGGGGGGGGAGGGTTTTTTTGGGGGGTGCATGGCTGACCAATCGTCCTCCTCCAAAGGGGGGGTGTGGGGAAAAGCCAAGCCAAGGCTTGGAGCCCCCTGCCCAGCCCAGCCCTGGGGGCTGAGCTCCGAGTGCTTCGCCTCCTGAGCTGAGGGCATTCAAGGGGCTTCAGCTCACAGCTGGGTGGCTCTGCCCTGGCAGGATGGGAAGCCTCCTCCATCTGCTCCCTGCTCCCAGAGGGCTCTCTCTGGGCTCAGAGCTCAGCCCTCTTCTCCCTCTGGAGCGCTCCCCCTTGCATCTGCTCCCTGTGACCCTTCCCAGGGGATGGGGGAGGAGAAGTCTCCCCTGGAGCTGGGCTTTGGAGGAGGTTTGGTGTCCAGCTCGTAGGGATCTGTGGGGTGGGGTGGAAGGGACCGTCAAGGGTCAGGCTCCCTCCCACCCCCACCCCTGCCAGGGGCAAGGGGCATCTCCCACCAGCCCGGCCCCTCGCCCCCTCGCCCAGCCCGGCCCCTCGCCCCCTCGCCCAGCCCGGCCCCTCGCCCAGCCCGGCCCCGAGCCCCCTCGCCCAGCCCGGCCCCTCGCCCCCTCGCCCAGCCCGGCCCTCGCCCCCTCGCCCAGCCCGGCCCCTCGCCCCCTCGCCCAGCCCGGCCCCTCGCCCCCTCGCCCAGCCCGGCCCCGAGCCCCCTCGCCCAGCCCGGCCCCGAGCCCCCTCGCCCAGCCCGGCCCCGAGCCCCCTCGCCCAGCCCGGCCCCTCGCCCCCTCGCCCAGCCCGGCCCCGAGCCCCCTCGCCCAGCCCGGCCCCGAGCCCCCTCGCCCAGCCCGGCCCCGAGCTCCTCCAGGGAGGGCTTCGGGAGGCTGAGGGGAGGGGAGCGGTTGGGGAGTCTCCTCCTGCCCCCCCCTTGGGGGTTTCTCAGGCATCTCAACCCAGCTCAGGGTTCTGCCTCCTAGCAGAGGACAGCCCCAGCTTCACTGCTTGGCTGCCCTGCTCCAGCCCAGGTGCTGCTGGAGGAGCTGACTCAGCTCTGAAGGAGGGGGAAGGTTGTCCTGGTTGGGATCTGTGGTGGGAAGCCCTCTCTGACTGCAGCTTTCTCCTCCTCCTCCTCCTCCCCCCAGGAAACACAAACTGACAAGAACCCAAAGTGCCTTTTCCCCGGTTGTGTTCAGCCCTCTCTTCACAGGTAAGGCTCTGGCAGCCCTCCAGCCTCACCTGGGAGGGGCTGCAGCTGCTTCAGCCCCTGGGGAGGGGCTGGGCTGCCTGATCTCCACTGCTCCCCACCCTGCTGGGCTGGGTTTGGGCCCTGGGCTCACCCTCCAGAGCCTGCAGGGGTTGCTGCTCCCTCCCTTGCCCCCTGCCCCCAGCTCCCTACCCTGCTGGGGCTGATCCTGGGCTATGAGTTCATCCTGCAGAGGTTGTTGCCCCCTTCCCCTGCTGCCCCCTTCCCCTGCTGCCCCCTTCCCCTGCTGCCCCCTTCCCCTGCTGCCCCCCAGCTCCCCACCCTGCTGGGGCTGATTCTGGGCCATAAATTCATCCTGCAGAGGTTGTTGCCCCTTCCCTTGCCCCCTGCCCCCAGCTCCCCACCCTGCTGGGGCTGATCCTGGGCCATGAGCTCATCCTGCAGAGGTTGTTGCCCCCTGCCCCTGCTGCCCCCCAGCCGCCCCTGGTGAGGCTGTGCAGGAGCTGCCCTGCTCACAGCCTGGCTCCCCCTCCTCCCTGCAGGTGAGACAGTGTCCCTGGTGGATGTGGACATCTCCCAGCGAGGCCTGGCCTCCCCTCACCCTCCAACTCCACCTCCTCCACCACGAAGGAGCCTCAGCCTGCTAGGTACTGTCCTGGGGCAGGCTGTGCTGGGCTGGCCCTGGGAGGGGGCTGTGTGGGACCTGTCCTTGCATCCTTCAGCAGGGGGCTTCAGCAGAGGGCTGGCTGCCCGCTTCACCCTTCCTTGGCAGAGGGCTTTTGGGTGCTCAGACACAGGCTGCCCAGGGGAGGCTGCGGCTGCCCCCTGCCTGGAGGTGCTCAGGCCCAGGCTGGATGAGGCCCTGAGCAGCCTGGGCTGGTGGGAGGGGTCCCTGCCCGTGGCAGGGGGGTTGGAACTGGCTGAGCCTTGAGCTCCCTTCCAACCCTGACAGTTCTGTGACTCCAGCCCCTGCCCTCCTGCTGCTGTGGGGCTGAGCCCCCTGCAGAGCTGCTGCTTGGCCTCTGGGGAGCTTCTGGCCCAGCCTGCAGGGACCCAGCTGCACCCCCAGGGGTGCTGAGCAGCCTGGCAGGTCCCCAGGCAGCAGCAGAGCAGACAGAAGGCCTGGAGCCCCTCCTTGTGCTGGACATGCAGCCGAGGATGGCCTCAGTGCCCTCCAGAGGTCCCTTCCTGGGGGGTTTTGAAGGTCCCTTCCAACCCCAGCCCCTTCCAGGGGTCTCTGCTGCTCCTCCTGGGCCAGGCAGGAGGGGAAGGTGGTGCTGGAGCCCTGTGAGGTGGGAGGTGACCTGCAGGCTGCATGGAGGTTGTGCTTCCCAGCCAGCCCCCAGCCAGCCCAAGCTCCTTCCCGTGCCTCTGTGCCAGGCTGCTGCAGCAGGAGCCACCTGAGCTGCTCCACAGCCTCCTCTGGGGCACGCTCCTGGGCAGCAGCAGCTCAGGCCCACCACGGTGACCAGCACCCCGAGCTGTGCACCTCCAGGGAGGTCCTCTCAGGGCCTGTCTGGTGGTGTGAGCTGCCTGTGGGAGCTGCCCCGTGGCCTCCCCCCCCCCCGGGAGGTGCAGGGGGCTGCGTGTGAGGCCTCCCCTCAGCTCTGAGCTCCTCCCCAGCCACCTCCCACGCCCAGGGCCTGGAGGAGGGAAGCTCAGCTCCATCTCCCCTCCTCCAGGCAGCTCCAAGGTGCAGAGGGTGCCAGGAAGCCTTCCCTGGAGGCTTTCAGAGCCCTCCTGTGCCACCTGCCCTGGGCAGAGCTCTTCTGGGCAAGGGGGGAGGGTTGGCCTGGAGCATCTCCAGGGCTCCCTCCCAGCCCTCCCCCACCCCTGCTGCTGGGGGGGCTGCCTGCTCCCTTGCTCTGCTCTTTGCTGACCCTCTCCTGCCTCTCTTCTCTCCTAGATGATATCAGTGGGACGCTGCCTCCATCGGTCCTAGTGGGTCCCATGGGCTCCTCCCTGCAGTCTTTCCCTCTGCCTCCACCTCCTCCACCCCATGCCCCAGGTCAGCTTTGCTCCAGCAGCCCCTGCCAGCTTGGCTTTCCCCTCCAGGGCTCCTGCACTGCTGGGGAAGGGCTTTCTGCCCCCTTGGGGGTTGGGCCGGCAGGACCTCGCTGCGGCCTTGGTGTCCCCGAGGGGGCTGGGGCTGGGGCTGGGGCTGGGGGGGGCGGCAGCAGCTCCCTCCTCCCTCTCCAGCGCCTTGCTGTTGCCTGGGGCTTTCCTCTTGGCTTCAGCAGGGGTCCAGCCCCACACTCGAGGGCACCTCAGTGGCCGGCAGGGGTGCTGGAGGGGGCTTGGCTTTGAGGTAGGAGCTCCAGCTCTGGCAGCAGCACACCAGGAGGCTTCCCCCCTCTTCCCCCTCATCCCCTGTGGTTTCCTTCAGGGCTTCCTTCCTCCTGGCCCTCTGCTCCCTCCCCTCCCAGCTGGGGGCAGGAGCAGGTGAAGGCAGCAGGTTGGTCCCCAGGCAGGAGCCAGCTGCTGGCTCCCCTGTGGCCCTCCCGGGGACCTCCTCCCTGGGTGCCTCAGCTCAGCTCCCTCCGAGGCCCCGCCCCCGGGCCCCCCGCGGCCCCGCACCCCCCCGCGGCCCCGCCCCCGGCCCCCCCGCGGCCCCCGCAGCACCGCCCCCCAGGGCCCTGGTGGGGGTGAGCAGCCCCCAGGGGTGCCCACGGGCTGGCTTGTCTGTGCCCCTGCAGATGCCCCCTGGGGGGGGGGGAGAGGGGTGAGCAGCCCCCAGGGGTGCCCACGGGCTGGCTTGTCTGTGCCCCTGCAGATGCCCCCTGGGGGGGGGGGAGTGAGCAGCCCCAGGGGTGCCCACGGGCTGGCTTGTCTGTGCCCCTGCAGATGCCCCCTGGGGGGGGTGTGAGCAGCCCCCAGGGGTGCCCACGGGCTGGCTTGTCTGTGCCCCTGCAGATGCCCCCTGGGGGGGGGGGTGAGCAGCCCCAGGGGTGCCCACGGGCTGGCTTGTCTGTGCCCCTGCAGATGCCCCCTGGGGGGGGGGGAGGAGCAGCCCCAGGGGTGCCCACGGGCTGGCTTGTCTGTGCCCCTGCAGATGCCTTCCCGAGGGCCGTGCCCCTGCGGACGCCAGAGGCGGTGCCAGGCCAGCCAGAGGCGGTGCCCCCCCGGGCCTGCAGTGCCCTCTCTACCGCCCTGACTCCAGCAGCTTCGCAGCCAGCCTGAGGGAGCTGGAGAAGGTGAGAGGGCTGGGGCCGGGGGCAGCCAGAAAGGCCCCAGCCGGGGGTCTAGGCCGGGCTCATCTCGGGGGTGTTGAGTTGTGCCTTTGTAGAGCTGGGAGAAGAGGGTCACAGAAGCCACCAGCAGCTCGGAGGTCATCAGGCCCAGCTTGGGCAGAGGTGCTCCTGCCTCCCTCCTGGTGGGGTCTTGGGGTGTGGGAGAGCATCTGGTTGGGCATGGGGGGGGAAGGGGGGGGGGGGAAGAGGCTTGGTGGCGGTGAGCTCTCAGGCAGGAGCACCAGGCTCCCTGGGTGCAGCCCTTGTGGCATCTCAAGGCATTTAACCCCAAAAGCAGAGGAGGTTTGCCTGAGCAGGACACCCAGAGGCAGGCAGGGAGCAGGGGGAGGTGGTGTGGAGCAGCCTGAGAGGAGGTCTCCTGCGTGCTCAGCGAGTGCAGGTGGGGGGAGAGCAGCTCCGCTCAGCCCCACTGAGGCCGCAGCTGGAGGGCTGGGGCCGGCTCTGGGCTCCCCAGTTGAAGAGAGGCAGAGGAGTGCTGGGGAGAGTCCAGCAGAGGCTACAGAGAGGCTGAGGAGCAAAGGCTGAGAGGCTGGAGCAGAGCAGCCCCAGAGGGGAGCTGAGCAGTGCTCAGCAAGAGCTGAAGGCTTGGGGGGCAAGAGGCTGGGGCCAGGCTCTGCTCAGTGCTGCCCAGGGACAGGGCAAGGGGCACAGAGTGGAGCCCAGGAGGCTCCACCTGAGCAGGAGGAGAAAGCTGTTTGGTGTGAGGCTGCTGGAGGCCTGGAGCAGGCTGCCCAGAGAGGCTGTGGAGAGCTCCCAACCCCCCTGGGCACTGTGCCCTGCTGGGGGTGCCCTGCTGGGGGGCAGGGGGGTAGGGTTGGACTGGGCGAGCTCCAGAGCTCCCTCCCAGCCTCACCCTGCCGGGCTCCGCTCTGTGCTCCTTGCTGAGAGGGAGGAATGCTCCTTGGCAGCTTGCTGAGGCTGTGTCTGTCTCTCCTGGGCAGTGTGGGTGGTACTGGGGGCCGATGAACTGGGAGGATGCAGAGATGAAGCTGAAGGGGAAGCCGGATGGGTCCTTCCTGGTGCGAGACAGCTCCGACCCCAGGTACATCCTGAGCCTCAGCTTCCGCTCCCAGGGCATCACTCACCACACCAGGATGGAGCACTACAGAGGTAAGAGCCCGGGGCAGCTCTCCAGGTGCCCCAAGCCTTGCTGTGGGCACAGAGCTGGGCAGCAGGAGGGCAGGCAGCAGCAGCTCTGTGCCCTCGCCCCTGCCCAGCGGCCCTGAGGGGCTGCAGCTGGCTCGGACCTGGCAGGGGTGGAAGGGAGCTCAAGGCTCAGCCGGGTCCAACCTCCCCATCCCTGCTTGGAGGGACCTCTGGAGGGCACTGAGGCCATCCTTGGCTGCTTGTCCAGCACAAGGAGGAGCTCCAGACCTGCTCTCTGCTGCTGCACGGGGACCTGCCAGGATGGTCAGCCCTGGGGGTGCAGCTGGGTCCTTGCAGGCTGGGCCAGAACCTCCCCGGAGGCCAAGCAGCAGCTCTGCAGGGGGCTCAGCCACACAGCAGCAGGAGGGCAGGGGCTGGAGTCACAGAACTGTCAGGGTTGGAAGGGAGCTCAAGGCTCAGCCAGTTCCAACCCCCCTGCCACGGGCAGGGACCCCTCCCACCATCCCAGGCTGCTCAGGGCCTCATCCAGCCTGGGCCTGAGCACCTCCAGGAGGGCACAGCCCCAGCCTGTTGGTGGGTGGGGAGGCTCAGGCCTGGGGGGCAGCTCAGGCTTGGGGCTGAGCTTCCCCTCCTGGCTGCAGTGCCCCCAGGGGGTGACACTCTGCTCTCCTGGCAGGGACCTTCAGCCTCTGGTGCCACCCCAAGTTTGAGGACCGCTGCCAGTCTGTGGTGGAGTTCATCAAGAGAGCCATCATGCACTCCAAGAACGGGAAGTTCCTCTACTTCCTCAGGTCCAGGGTTCCAGGTGAGCCTGGGGGTGCTTGGCCTCTCCCCTGGGTGCTGCTCAGAGCCCCCAGCCAGGCTCCAGTCCTTGGCCTCCCTCCCCCTGGGTGCTGCTCAGAGCCCCCAGCCAGGCTCCAGTCCTTGCCCTCTCCCCCTGGGTGCTGCTCAGAGCCCCAGCCAGGCTCCAGTCCTTGGCCTCTCCCCCTGGGTGCTGCTCAGAGCCCCCAGCCAGGCTCCAGTCCTTGGCCTCTCCCCCTGGGTGCTGCTCAGAGCCCCCAGCCAGGCTCCAGTCCTTGCCCTCTCCCCCTGGGTACTGCTCAGAGCCCCCAGCCAGGCTCCAGTCCTTGGCCTCTCCCCTGGGTGCTGCTCAGAGCCCCCAGCCAGGCTCCAGTCCTTGGCCTCTCCCCCTGGGTGCTGCTCAGAGCCCCCAGCCAGGCTCCAGTCCTTGGCCTCTCCCCCTGGGTGCTGCTCAGAGCCCCCAGCCAGGCTCCAGTCCTTGCCCTCCCCCTGGGTACTGCTCAGAGCCCCCAGCCAGGCTCCAGTCCTTGCCCTCTCCCCTGGGTGCTGCTCAGAGCCCCCAGCCAGGCTCCAGTCCTTGGCCTCTCCCCTGGGTGCTGCTCAGAGCCCCCAGCCAGGCTCCAGTCCTTGGCCTCTCCCCCTGGGTGCTGCTCAGAGCCCCCAGCCAGGCTCCAGTCCTTGCCCTCTCCCCTGGGTGCTGCTCAGAGCCCCCAGCCAGGCTCCAGTCCTTGTCCTCTCCCCTGGGTGCTGCTCAGAGCCCCCAGCCAGGCTCCAGTCCTGCCCTCTCCCCTGGGTGCTGCTCAGAGCCCTTCCCCTCCATCCCTGAGGGGCAGAGTCTGACCTTGCTGCCTGGTCTCCGGTGGGAGGAGGCTCAGGACCTGCCTCTGCCCTGTGTCCTCTCCTCCTGCCTGGCACAGGGGGTGGAGGAGGCTGCTCCCAGCCCACAGCTGGCTGCTGGCAGTGGGGGCTGTGGCCAGGGCCACGTGTGGAGCTGGTGCTGTGCCCCGGGGTCCCTGGCTGAGCTCCCAGAGGCTGGAGGAGCAGCACTGGAGGGGGTGGGGGTGGGCAGAACCCAGCCTGCAGTTGCTTGCTGTGCTGTGGCTCTCTCCAAAGCTGGCTCCCAGCTTCCTGAGCTGCCTGCAGCACTTCTGAGCCCATCTCAGCTGTGAAGAGCTTCTCCTTTGTTCCTTTCACCCCTTACCCTTGGAGCCAAGGCAGGGGGGGTCAGGAGTGGCAGCAGCTTTGAGTCCTCCTTCCCACACAGACCCAAACCTGCTGCTGGGAACCAGCTCAGCTCCCCAGAGCTCCTTCCTGCTGCCCTCCTGGCTCCTGTGGGGCTGGGTTGTTGCCCTTCCCCTGGGGGGAGGAGGAGGAGGAGGTTGGGGTGGCTGGATGCAGCTGGCTTGCAGCCTGCTGAGGTTGGGCCCTGCCTGGGGAGGTTGCTTGAGCCAAGCTGCTGCCACCTCTGCCTCTGTGCCCAGGCCTTGTGAGCTGAAGAATGAGCAGCCCTGGCACAGCTGGGGCTGGCCAGGCCCTGCAGAAGGGCAGGGGTTGGGAGTGACCTCTGGAGCTTGGTGAACCCAGGGCAGGGGCACCCAGGAGCTCATCCGAGTGGCTTCTGAGTGTCTCCAGAGCAGGGGACTCCACAGCCTCTCTGGGCAGCCTGCTCCAGGGCTCAGCACCCCCACAGGGACCAAGGTTTCCCTTTCCAGGGGCAGCTCCTCTGCTCCAGCTGGCACCCAGTGCCCCTTGGGCTGTCCTTGGGCACCCCTGAGCAGAGCCTGGCTCCAGCCCTGCCCCTCTTCATGCCCAGCACTGAGGGCAGCCCTCAGGCTCCCAGCCCCAGCTCCCTCAGCCTGTGCTCCCAGGGAGATGCTGCACTGCCTGCAGCAGCTCTGTGCCTCTGGCCTGACTCTCTCAAGCAGTTCCCTCAGGTCCTTCTTGAGCTGAGGGGCCCAGAGCTGGACACAGCATCCCAGCTGTGGCCTCAGCAGGGCAGAGCAGAGTCCTTAGAAGCAAAGAACTGATTATCTAACCCTTCACAGATTGGGTTGGAAGGGACCCTCCAAGGTCATCTTGTCCACCCCCTGCAGGCAGCTGGGACCCTCCAGCTGGGGCAGGCTGCCCAGGGCCGCCCCAAGGCAGAGCTTGAGCCTGGGCAGGGCCTGGGCAGGGCAGGGCAGGGGGGCAGGAGCCCCTCTCTCGGCCTCCCCCACCCACCCTGGGCTCTGTGTTGCCTCCTGTGCCCAAGGTCTGCCTCCCACCCCTGTGCAGCTGCTGTACCCAGTCTCCAGGTTCAGCAACCTCAAGTCCCTGCAGCACCTCTGCCGCTTCCGCATCCGCCAGCTGGTGCGGATCGACCACATCCCCCAGCTGCCCCTGCCCAAGTGAGTCTGCCCCTGGGGCTGCTGCCCTGCCCCTGCCCTGCCCCTGCCCTGCCTGCCCCTGCCCCTGCCCTGCCCCTGCCCTGCCTGCCCCTGCCCTGCCTGCCCCCCTTCTGCATCCGCCAGCTGCGGTGCGGATCGACCACATCCCCCAGCTGCCCCTGCCCCTGCCCTGAGCCCTGGGGGCTGCTGCCCTGCCCCTGCCCCTGCCTGCCCCTGCCCCTGCCCTGCCTGCCCCTGCCCCTGCCCTGCCTGCCCCTGCCCCTGCCCTGCCTGCCCCCCTGCCCTGCCTGCCCCCCCCTGCCCTGCCTGCCCCCCCCCTGCCCTGCCTGCCCCCCCTGCCCTGCCTGCCCCTACCCTGCCTGCCCTCCTTCTGCATCCCCCAGCTGCCCCTGCCCAAGTGAGTCTGGGGGCTGCTGCCCTGCCCCTGCCCTGCCTGCCCCTGCCCTGCCTGCCCCTGCCCCTGCCCTGCCTGCCCCTGCCCCTCTGCCCTGCCTGCCCCTGCCCCTCTGCCCTGCCTGCCCCTACCCTGCCTGCCCTCCTTCTGCATCCCCCAGCTGCTCCTGCCCAAGTGAGTCTGGGGGCTGCTGCCCTGCCCCCCTGCCCTGCCTGCCCCTCTGCCCCCCTCTGCCCTGCCTGCCCTGCCCCGCCCTGCCCCTGCCCCCCTGCCCTGCCTGCCCCCCCTGCCCTGCCCCCTTCCCTGCCCTGCCCTGCCCCCCCTTCCCTGCCTGCCCCCCTTCCCTGCCCCTGCCCCTTGCCCCCCTGCCTGCCCCCTTCCCTGCCTGCCCCCCTGCCCTGCCTGCCCCTACCCTGCCTGCCCTCCTTCTGCATCCCCCAGCTGCCCCTGCCCAAGTGAGTCTGGGGGCTGCTGCCCTGCCCCCCTGCCCTGCCTGCCCCCCTACCCTGCCTGCCCCTGCCCTGCCTGCCCCATTCCTTCCTCCCTGCCCTGCCTGCCCACTTCCCTTCCCCTTTCCCCCTCCCCCTTTCCCCCCCCTTTCCCCCCTCCCCCTTTCCCCCTCCCCCTTTCCCCCTCCCCCTTTCCCCCCTTCCCCCTTTCCCCCCAGGCTGCTGGGGCTGTCAGTCAGGGTTAAGGCTTTCTTGTCCTCTTGCTTCCTCCAGGCCTCTGATCTCCTACATCTGCAAGTTCTACTACTACGACCCCCAGGAGGAGGTCTACCTGTCCCTGAGGGAGGCTCAGCTCCTCTCCCGACAGAAGCAGGAGGAGTCCTCCACGTAGCCTCACCCAGCCCCAAGCTGTCACTGCTGGTGGGTGAAGCCTGCTGCCCCCTGCCAGGCCCTGAGCTGGGGGTTGGGGGCTCAGCCACCAAACACCTCCCCTCTGGGGCAGAGAACCCCCAGAACCCTGCTGGGAAGGCCTGGCAGTGCCCTGGGGGCAGAGAACCCCCCCCTGGGGGAAGAGCCTGGCAGTGCCCTGGGGGCAGAGAACCCCCTGGGGAAGGCTGGCAGTGCCCTGGCAGTGAACCCCCCGGGGGGCTGGCAGAACCCCCTGGGGAAGGCCTGGCAGTGCCCAGCTCTGTCCCTGCGCTCAGCAGGTGGTGGGAGGGGAGCTCAAGCTGCAGCAGGGGAGGGTCAGGATGGAGCTGAGGAGCAGCCTGTGCCCTGCAGGAGTGCTCAGGCCCTGAAGCAGGCTGCCCAGGGCCCCCCGCCCCCCCTGCGGCCCCAGCAGGCTGCCCAGGGCCCCCCGCCCCCCCTGCGGCCCCAGCAGGCTGCCCAGGGCCCCCCGCCCCCTGCGGCCCCAGCAGGCTGCCCAGGGCCCCCCGCCCCCCCTGCGGCCCCAGCAGGCTGCCCAGGGCCCCCAGGGCCCCCCACCCCCGTGGCCCTCGCAGGGCTGCCGGAGCCTCCACCTGGCCTCTGGGGCAAACCCCTTGCAGCCTTTCCTGTGCCCGTTTGCTGCCCACCCCCTGTGCCCAGCCTGGTGCCAAGCCAGCTGGGGGCAGCCCCCTGGCTGATTCCTTTGCCCTTCTTCCCCCTGCCAGGACTTTGGTTGTTGCCACCCTGCAGAGCCCAGACCAGGCTGTGGTGGGCAGGAGGCAACGCTGGGACCTGCTGCTGCTGCTGTGGTGCTGCCTCTGCTCTCAGGCTCTTGTGCAGAGAGAGAGAGAGGAGGAAGAGGAGGAGGAAGAGGATCCCAGACCTCCTCTGAAGCACAGCAGAAGGGGCCCAAGAGCTGCAGCTCCTGGGCTGAGGGCTTGGGCTCTGGGAGGCAGCTGAGGGGCAGCTTGTGGACTCCCTGTGGAACAAGGAATGTCATGGCACTAGGGACAGGGGGTTTGGGGGGGGGGGGAGGAGGAGGAGGGGGATTGGGGGGTGGGGGAGAGGGAAAGTTTTATTTTTGGAGGCTTTTTCTTCTTTTTTGGGGGTTGTTTGGGGGGTTGTTTTTTTTTTTTTTTTGGTGTCTTTTTTTTTTTTTGGTGTCTCCTCCTTTTCCTCCATGGCCTTCTGAAAACTGCTTCTGGAAGAGGGGAAGGAACTCTCTCCAGGAGAACATCTGAGCCCTCCTCCTCCATGGCCTGCTGGGAGGCAAACTGCCCCACAGAAGGTGGGGAAGAGCCTGAGCTGGAAGAGCCTTGCAGGGGAAGGAACTCCTGAAGCCCCACAGGAGAACATCTGAGCCCAGGCCTGCAGCTCAGAGCCTTGCAGCTGAGGAGGCTGCTGGGAGCCTGCAGCTGAGCCCTGAAGCCCCACAGAGCCTTGCAGCTGAGCCCCACAGAGCCTTGCAGCTGAGCCCTTGCAGCTGAGCCCACAGAGCCTTGCAGCTGAGCCCCACAGAGCCTGCAGCTGAGCCCTGAAGCCACACAGAGCCTGCAGCTGAGCCCTGAAGCCCCACAGAGCCTTGCAGCTGAGCCCCACAGAGCCTTGCAGCTGAGCCCCACAGAGCCTGCAGCTGAGCCCCACAGAGCCTGCAGCTGAGCCCCACAGAGCCTTGCAGCTGAGCCCCACAGAGCCTGCAGCTGAGCTGCTGCTGCTGCTGCTGCAGCTCCTCCTGCCAGCTGGGGGTTGGGAAGAAGGAAGGAGCCCGACCTGGCCTTGGGCAGCTGGACCTCTCCTGTGCTGGAAAGCTGGGCCCCAGGGAAGGGCAGCTTGGAGCCCTTTGGGTGCTGGGGGAGCCGAAGGGAAGGGCTGCTGCTGGCCTGGGGAGCAAGGAGGAGGCCTCAAGCCCTTTGAAGCCCTCCCCTGGGGGAGGTGGAAGGAAGGAATGAAGGAAGGAAGGTGGCCAAGCTGCGGCTGGAAGTGCTGCAGCAGTCCCTGGAGCAAAGGGACCTGCTGCAGTGACCTCGGTCCTGGCCCAGCCCTGGGACCTTGCACTTCGGAGCCTTTCCTCTGGCCGCCTGCAGGAGCTGCGGATGGAGGAGGAGGCTTCCTGCTGAGCCTGGGGGACACACGCAGAGGACCTGGATCAGGAGCTTCTGGGGCATTAAGGGACGTCTCTGGGGCGTTAAGGGACGTCTCTGGGGCGTTAAGGGACGTCTCTGGGGCGACTCAGAGCGAGAGACAGCTGAGCTGAGGGCTCTCCTGCGTCAGCGTCCTGACCTCTCTGAGCTGCTCTGCTGCTTTCTCCTCCCCACCCCGGGCTGCCCATGGGGCCACAGCAGGTCCCAGGCCAGCCAGGAGAGGTGGAAGCTGCTGCTGTGCCTGGGACACCCCCAAGCCCTCCAGCTGCTGGGCTGCTGCTGCCTCCAGGTTTGCATTTCATGGTGGGGGAAAGCTGTGTGGAGCTGCTGAGAAGCTTGGAGGAAGCCTCTTCCCCCTGCAGCACCGAGCCCTGCCCTGCCCTCAGCCTGCGGAGGAGCCTCTCCTGAAGCTGTGCCTGGGACACCCCCAAGCCCTGCTGCTCCTGGGCTGCTCCTGGGCTGCTGCTGCCTCCAGGTTTGCATTTCATGGTGGGGGAAAGCTGTGTGGAGCTGCTGAGAAGCTTGGAGGAAGCCTCTTCCCCCCTGCAGCACCGAGCCCTGCCCTGCTGCCAGCCCAAGCGGAGGATCCTCTCCTGAAGCTGTGCCTGGGACACCCCAACCCTGATATGCTTCGAGGAGCCCCCCCACACCCTGAGGAGCTCTTTAATACCTTGAGGAGCTCCCCAATATGCTGTGAGGAGCTCCCCAAGGCTGTGAGGACCTCTCCACACCTTGAGGAGCTCTTTAATGCCTTGAGGAGCTCTTTAGTACCTTGAGGAGCTCCCCAAGGCTGTGAGGAACCCCCCAATATGCCTTGAGGAGCTCCCCAGGGCTTTGAGGACCTCTCCACACCTTGAGGAGCTCTTTAACACCTTGAGGAGCTCCCCAAGGCTGTGAGGAGCTCCCTGATATGCCTTGAGGAGCTCTTTAATGCCTTGAGGAGCTCCCCAAGGCTGTGAGGAACTCCCCAATATGCTTTGAGGTGCTCCCCAGGGCTTTGAGGTGCTCCCCAGGGCTTTGAGGAGCGCCCCAGGGCTTTGAGGACCTCTCCACACCTTGAGGAGCTCTTTAATACCTTGAGGAGCTCTTTAGTACCTTGAGGAGCTCCCCAAGGCCTGATATGCCTTGAGGAGCTCTTTAATGCCTTGAGGAGCTCTTTAATGCCTTGAGGAGCTCTTTAATGCCTTGAGGAGCTCCCCAAGGCTGTGAGGAGCTCCCTGATATGCCTTGAGGAGCTCCCCAAGGCTGTGAAGAACTCCCCAATATGCTTTGAGGTGCTCCCCAGGGCTTTGAGGTGCTCCCCAGGACTTTGAGGAGCGCCCCAGGGCTTTGAGGACCTCTCCACACCTTGAGGAGCTCTTTAATGCCTTGAGGAGCTCTTTAATACCTTGAGGAGCTCTTTAGTACCTTGAGGAGCTCCCCAAGGCTGTGAGGAGCTCCCTGATATGCCTTGAGGAGCTCCCTGATATGCCTTGAGGAGCTCCCTGATATGCCTTGAGGAGCTCCCTGATATGCCTTGAGGAGCTCCCTGATATGCCTTGAGGAGCTCCCTGATATGCCTTGAGGAGCTCCCTGATATGCCTTGAGGAGCTCTTTAATGCCTTGAGGAGCTCCCCAAGGCTGTGAGGAGCTCCCCAGGGCTTTGAGGAGCTCCCCAGGGCTTTGAGGTGCTCCCCACCCCCTGAGGACCTCCCCAGTAGGCCTTGAGGATCTCCCCACCCCCTCCAGCCCCTCTCCCTCACCCTCCTCAAGGGCTTCTCCCCCCCCCCCCAGGGCTTTATTTCCCTCTTTTCCCCCTTCCCCCCCCAAAAAACACCCTTGGGGGGGGGGGGGGGCAGCAAAGACTTCATTTGATTTTGGGGGGGGGGGGGGAGGGGGGGGGGGAGAGAGAGAGAGAGAGAGGAAGGAGAGGAAGAAGAGGAAGGAAAGAGCAACTTTGGCCCCTCCCAACCCCCCTCCAGGCTCGAAGCAGCAATTTCATTTCCTTCTAATTTTTTTTTTGGGGGGAAGAAAAGGAAGGAAAAGAGGTTAAAGAGGTCCCAAATTTGGGCTTCATTTCCTTCTCTTTTTTTGCTTATTTTTTTTGGGGGGGGGGGGAGGGTTGAGTTTAATTTATTCAGATCCTCTGCTAATTTATTTTTCATAAGCTCTTGTTTGAGAGAAGAAAAGGGGGGGGGGGGGACGGGGGGGGGGGAAAGGACAGAGAGTGACTTGCAGCCCCCGTCCCCCCCCAGGGGGTGGAATTGGATGGGGAGGGAGAGGAGGGAGAGGGAGGAAGGGTTGGAGCTGTTTGAACCAGGCCTAGAAATGCACTTTTTGGGGGGGTGGGGGGTGGGGTGTGGTTTGGTTTTGGGGGGGGGGAAGAGGCTAAGGGGGGGGGGGTGAGGGGGGTCCCGGGTGGGGGGGGGGTTGTACATACTGTATCCATAGGCATGGCTGGGGGGTCTGCCTGCAGGGAGGCCAGGAGCAGTGTGAGGGGGCTGGAAAGGCTGGGGGGGGGGGGGGGGGGGGGTGGGGTTGTCTTCTTTTTCCTCCTCCTCCCCCCCTCCCTTTTTCCTCCTCCCCCCCTCCCTTTTTCCTCCCCCCCCCCTCCCTTTTTTCCTCCCCCCCCTCCCTTTTCCTCCTCCCCCTCCCTTTTTCCTCCTCCCCCCCCTCCCTTTTTCCTCCTCCCCCCTCCCTTTTTCCTCCTCCCCCCCCTCCCTTTTTTCCTCCTCCCCCCTCCCTTTTTCCTCCCCCTCCCTTTTTCCTCCTCCCCCCCTCCCTTTTTCCTCCTCCCCCTCCCTTTTTCCTCCTCCTCCCCCTCCCTTTTTCCTCCTCCCCCCCTCCCTTTTTCCTCCTCCCCCCTCCCCTTTTTCCTCCTCCCCCCCTCCCTTTTTCCTCCCCCTCCCTTTTTTTCCTCCCCCCCCCCTCCCTTTTTCCTCCCCCTTTTTGTTTGTTTAGGTTTTTGCCTTTATTTCATTTTGGGGCTTTTATTGTGTTGGGTTTTTTTTTGGGGGGGGGGGGGGTCTTTGTGTGGTTTGGTTTGGTGGGTTTGGGTTGGTTTTGGGGGGGGGGTTGATTGGTTTGGGTTGGTTTTGGGTTGGTTTTGGGGGGGGGGTTGATTGGTTTGGGTTGGTTTTGGGTTGGTTTTGGGGGGGGTTGATTGGCTTTTGGGGTTGTTTGGGTTGGTTTTGGTGGATTTGGTCGGGTTTTTTTTTTGGGGGGGGGGGGGGTTTGGTTGGTGGTTGGAGGTTTTTTTCCCCCCCTGGGGGTGGGGGGGGAGGGGGGGGGGAGTTGGGAAGGGAGAGGAAGTTTTGAGGGTTGGAAATAAAATCCTTGGACGTTTGGGTTTTTCATTTGGCTTCCTGTGCTGTGTGCTGGATCCTGGAGCCTCTTCTCAGCGCCCCCCCGGGAGAAGTTGCTGCCTTCCACCATCCCCTTCCCTTTTAAACCCCCCCAGCATCCCCTTTGCTTCTGTCTCCTCTAACCCCCCCCCCGGATCCCCTCTGCTTTTAACCCCCCCGGATCCCCTCTGCTTTTAATCCCCCCCCCCCGGATCCCCTCTGCTTTTAAACCCCCCCCGGATCCCCTCTGCTTTTAAACACCCCCCGGATCCCCTCTGCTTTTAACCCCCACCCCCCCGGATCCCCTCTGCTTTTAACCCCCCCGGATCCCCTCTGCTTTTAACCCCCCCCCCGGATCCCCTCTGCTTTTAAACCCCCACCCCCGGATCCCCTCTGCTTTTAAACCCCCCCGGATCCCCTCTGCTTTTAACCCCCCCCCCCGGATTCCCTCTGCTTTTAAACACACCCCCCCCCCGGATTCCCTCTGCTTTTAAACCACCCCCCCCGGATTCCCTCTGCTTTTAAACACACCCCCCCCCGGATTCCCTCTGCTTTTAAACCCCCACCCCCGGATCCCCTCTGCTTTTAAACCCCCCCCGGATCCCCTCTGCTTTTAAACACCCCCCCCGGATCCCCTCTGCTTTTAACCCCCCCCCGGATTCCCTCTGCTTTTAAACACGGACCCTCTGCCCCCCGGATCCCCTCTGCTTTTAAACACACCCCCCCCCCGGATCCCCTCTGCTTTTAAACCCCCCCCCGGATCCCCTCTGCTTTTAAACCCCCCCCCCGGATCCCCTCTGCTTTTACCCCACCCCCCCCCGCGGCATCTACCCCCCCCCGCGGCATCTACCCCCTCCCGCGGCATCTACCCCCTCCCGCGGCATCTACCCCCTCCCGCGGCATCTAGCCCCCCAGCATCCACCCCCCCAGCATCCCCCTCCCCTCCGCCGCGCTCGCCCCCGCGTTCGCAGATCAAAGGCGGCAGCGACAGAACTGGGGCTGAGGAGTGTGACACGGAGGGGGAATGGGGGGGGGGGCTCACAGCCCTGGGAAGCCTCCATCCCTCCTTCTCCTCTTCCTCCTCCTCCTCCTCCCAGCCCCCACGCCCGGTGCTGCAGGCTGAGGAACCCCAAGACCTGCTGCTGCCAGCCTGGGGTCCTCCTGTCTGCCTCCTGTGCTTCCATGGGCCCCCCCTCCCTCCCTCCCTGCTGCTGGGGACCCCCTTCCTCCCTCCCTCCGTGCTGCTGGGGACCCCCTTCCTCCCTCCCTCCGTGCTGCTGGGGACCCCCTTCCTCCCTCCCTCCGTGCTGCTGGGGACCCCCTTCCTCCCTCCCTCCGTGCTGCTGGGGACCCCCTTCCTCCCTCCCTCCCTGCTGCTGGGGACCCCCTTCCTCCCTCCCTCCCTGCTGCTGGGGACCCCCTTCCTCCCTCCCTGCTGCTGAGGACACCTTTCCTCCCTCCCTCCCGCGCTGCTGGGGACCCCCTTCCTCCCTCCGTGCTACTGAGGACCCCCCTTCCTCCCTCCCTGCTGCTGGGGACCCCCTTCCTCCCTCCCTGCTGCTGGGGACCCCCTTCCTCCCTCCCTGCTGCTGGGGACCCCCTCCCTCCGCGCTGCTGGGGACCCCCTCCCTCCCTCTTCCTCCTCCTGTGGTTCTGAGGGACCCTGTTCCTCCTGCTGGCATCCAGGGGACCCCAATTCTTCCCAGTGCGGTCCTGGGGGTCCCCATCTCCTCCTCCCCTGCTTCCAGGGACCCTAATTCCTCCTTCCACGTTCCCGGGGACCCCCTTTCCCCCTGCCGTGGTCCTGGGGGGGGACCCTGTTTCCTCTGCTCTCATCCTGGGCACCCCCTTTCTGCCACCGTGGTCCTGGGGGGACCCTGTTTCTTCTGCTGTCATCCTTGGGACCCCCTTTCTGCCATCATGCTCTTGGGGGCACCCTGTTTCTTCTGCTGTTATCCTTGGGACCCCCTTTCTGCCACCGTGGTCCTGGGGGACCCTGTTTGTTCTGCTCTCATCCTGGGCACCCCGTTCCTGCCGTCCTGGCTCCGAGGACCCCGAGTTCTCCGGGGGTCGGCAGGCTTGGTGCAGGGCTGGCCCCGGTGCCAGTCCCCGGGCAGAGCTCCGTGCCGGGGACAAAGGCCTCATTGATGGCCCCAGACGCTCTCTCCAGGCGGCAGCCGACATCTGGAGCCTCCTCCTGAATTCCCCCCGCCCCCGCCCCCCGCCTCTTCCAACCCTGGGGGCCGGAGCCGAAATGCCAACCGCCCCCTCCCCTCCCCAGCTGCTGATCTCCTCCCTTCTCCTGGCGGAGCAGGGGGAAGCGGGGAGGAGGCTTTCGGGGGTGGGATTTAACCCTGGGCAAGGAGGGTGCCCCAGGGAAGCCTGGATGGCCAGGGCCGGGCTGGGGCACCCCCTCGCCGCCCCCCTCCTCGCCCTCCCCGGCCCCATTAAAAGCTCCTTTTGTCCCGGCGGCTCCGAAGCAGCCTGGCAAAGCCTCCCCGCGGCCGAGCCGCTGCTGCCGCAGCTTATTTTTAACATCTCATTAGCATCAGAAAGCAGCAAATTTGCGCCAGCCTCGGTGCCCGCAGGTTGGGAGCCCCCCCCCGGACAAAAGCTGCTTTCTTCCCACCCCTCCAGCTCCCTCCCCGCCCCACCTAGCTGCAATCTGGGACCCTCAGGACCTCTCCCCAGTTCTAACGGGTGCCCCGGGTCAGCGTGGTGGACCTTGGTGGGAGGGGGGATGTGGGGGGCGTAGCATCTCTGTCGTTGCCCACCCGGAGCCTGGCAGAGCCACCAGAAGCCCACGAGGGGGCACTTGGCTGCTGCCCCCCACCCCCTCCTCCCCAAATCTCCCTCCTCAGCCAAAATGAGCCAGAGGTGGGGAGGGGGCATCCTGTGTCGTGTCCCCCCTAGTGTGCCCCTGTGGAGGGCATGGGGTGGGTGCTCTGCCCCTCCTCATCCTCGCTGGCCCCCACGCATGTGAGGGAAACTGAGGCACGGGATGGGGCCGTGCCCAGAGGGCTGAGGCTGGGCACGGGGCCGGGTGCTGCCGGCTGGGGCACGCAGGGTGCTGGCAGCGCCCCAGGGGGGGTCACTGGGCACGGCACTGGCACTGCCTGCCAGCTAATATTTACCCAGGCTGGAGGGCTTGGCTGGCACCCTGGGAAATGCCACAGCTGGGCCCGGGCGGGGGGGGGGGGGCACGGGGGCACGAACCTGCTGCTCACAGGAGCTGCTGCCCCTGTGCCAACCCGAGCAGGGATGCAGCCACCAGCCCTGGCACCTGTGAGGCCTCCAGGAGAAGGGAGAGGTAGGGCAGGGGGAGGGGAGGGAGGGAGGGATGGGTGAGTGGATGGATAAAGGAGGGAGGGATGGAAGGATGGAAAAAGGAGGAAGGGAGGGAGGGATAAAGGATGTAGAGAGGGAGGGAGGGATGGAGGGATAAAGGATGTAGGGAGGGATAAAAGATGTAGGGAGGGAGGGATGAAGGAGGGAGGGATGGAGAGATAAAAGATGTAGGGAGGGAGGGATGAAGGAGGGAGGGAGGGAGAGATAAAAGATGTAGGGAGGGAGGGATGAAGGAGGGAGGGAGGGATGGATAAAGAAGGGAGGGAGGGATAAAGGATGTAGAGAGGGAGGGGAGGGATGAGGGAGGGAGGGAGGGAGGGATGGAGGGATAAAGGATGTAGAGAGGGAGGGAGGGATGAAAAAAGGAGGGAGGGGTGGAGGGATAACGGATGTGGGGGATGGAGGGATAAAGGATGTAGAGGGGGGATGGAGGGATAAAGGAGGGAGGGATAGATGGATGGAATAGGGAGGATGGAAAAAAGATGAAGAGAGAGAGAGGGAGGAATGGATGGATGGGTGAATGAATGGATAAAGGAGGGAGGGAGGGAGGGATGGGTGAAGGGATGGATAAAGGAGGGAGGAAGGAATGGATGAAGGAGGAGGGCAGGCAGGCTGGGGGCTGGATGGAGGGATGAAGGATTGAGCAGAGGTGGAAGGATGGATGGAGAGAAGGAAGCAGGAGGATGAGTGGAAGGAGGTGTGAAGGAAGGGTGGGAGGCAGGGAGGCGATGGAGGGATGCTGGAGGGGATTAGGGTGGAAGGGGAGGTCGGAGGGGGGGGGCGGATAGGCGGAGGGGAGGGCGGTGGCGGGGCCCCGGGTGGGGTCTGGGGCGCGGCCCCCTCCGCCGCTGCCGCCGCCGCTCACATGACGCCGCTCCCGGGATGCGCCGGGCGGCGCCGGGCGTGGGCGGCGGCGGCGAGAGGCAGCGGCGGCAGCAGCGGGGCCGCGCCGGGGCGCGCCGGTTCCGCCACCGGCACCGTTACCGGCACCGGGATCGACCCATGGCCCGCGGCCGCCCCGCCGAGCCGAGCCCCTGAGCGGTCCCATGGAGCAGGTAGGAGCAGCCGGGACTGGGATCGGGACCGGGATCGGGATCGGGCGGATCCGGCACCCGCGGGTGCGGTGCCGGTCTGGGGTCCGTGACTGGGGAAGGCTTCGTACCAGGACCCTCGGCTGACCCTCACCATCCTCCCCGGGGGTCCTGTCTACTGCCGGGGGGACCCCACCTGCCGTTCGGGGACCCCCTTTTTGCCTTCCCGGGTCCCCACCCACCTTCCCCCCCCCCCCCCCGAGCAGCTCCTCTGGCATCGCGGCACCACCACCCCCCACGCCCCCTCACCGCCCCCCTGCTTCCCCTCTCATCGCCTGTGCCCCACCCTGGCATCACCTACCAGCTGCTCCCAGATCACCAGCTGGGACCACCAGCATCAGCCAGGACCCCTCCCCCCCCAACACCTGCCTGCTGCTGGGATGCTGAGCCCCTGCCCACCCTGGTCCCCCGTGTCCCGCCCCTGCCCCACTGGCTGTGGCATCTGCGTGGGCTCCCCGTGTGGGTGCTTCCATTGCCCGCGGGGAAGGTTTCTGGTCCCTCGGCCATGGACGGGGGGGGGCCGGGAGGGGCCGGTCCCTGCCCTGCCACAGGTTTCCATCGCAGCCCGAGCTGCCTCTTGCTCCTCTCGCTGTGAGCAGCAGGATTAGGGGAAGGGGCTGGAGCCTGCCGTGGGGTGTGGGAAAAAAATCTCGAGGAGGGGGAGGGAGGAGGGGGCGCTCAGCTGTGTCCGTCGGTCCTCCTTCTGTCCCCCTGTCCTGTTATTGCCCAGCTGGTGCCTCCAGAGGCCACCGTGCCCGGGCCAGGCTGCCCTGTCCCTCCCCGGTGCCCACCCACAGCCGTGGGTGCTCTCAGCTCCCCCCCCCCGCCCCGTGGCTCTGCGTGGATGGAGCTTTCCCAGCTCGGCTCCACGGGTGGGTGGGGGGATTTTCTCCCCACCCCCCACGCTGTGCACCCAGCCGAGGGGAGGGGTCCAGCTCCCTTCTTGCAGCCTCTGCGCCCCTCAGGCTCCGTCTTGCCTTGTCCCCAGCTGCCCCATTCCGAGCTCAGGATGGAAGCCCTTGCGTGTGTGTGTGCCCCCCCCCCCCGCGGGGCAGGAGGGCCTGGGGCTGCACTGGGGTCCCCATTTCAGAGCCCCACTTTGGGCACCACACGCCCCAAGGCCCCCAGCACGCAGAGAGCTTTGGCTGCACGTTGGGGGCCGCGTGCTTGTGATTCCCTCCCCCCACTCCCCATCCCCACCCGTGACAGCCTGGGGATGGGTGCAGGGAAGGGAGGGGGCACACAACGTGGGCTAGCAGGACCCGGCTCCTTCACCCAGCGCCTTCTACCCCCCTCCCGCCCCCTTCAGCACACCCACCCCCCACCCCCCCCGGGAGCTGGAGTGGCCAAAACCGCCGTGGGGGCTGCACTCGATGCCATCCCCCCTCCCTGGGCTGCATCCCGGGGGAGCAGCAGCATCCTCCCTGGGGTTGCCAGCAGCCGTCTCTCTGCTACCCTCCTCCCGTGCCCACCCGGTGCCAGCTGCTGCCCGGTGTGGCTCGGGGGTTTGCTTTCCCACTGGAAGAAGCCCTCTCCGCCCCCCCCCCGCCCCCCTTCCACCTCCCCCTTCCTGCACATCCAGCTGCAATGCAGAGGAGCTCCGGAGCAGCCCTCAACGCCTTCCCTCTGACGCCTTCGGATCAGCCAGGCTGGGAATTTGAGGGCCGCTGAGTGGCAGCAGGTTGGCATGTGCCTGTTGGCATGTCCCCGGGGCAGGGTGAGCAGCCAGGGCAGCCCTGGCCGGGCCAGGCACCCTCCCGCTGCCAGCTGCCACGGGCTGGGCAGGCAGGGAGCAGAAGGCTTTCCCCTCCCCACCCGGCACCCCACTTCCCAGCAGGATTTCAGCCCCCTCCCTGCTGTGGGATGAGGATGGGAGCCTGTGCCAGCTCCCCTCGCCCCCTCCGTGCCCCTCTGCCGCCCTGCTCCGCCGTGCCTCGCTGCCGGGTTCCTCACCCATCCCATCCCGGATCCCTTTGGCTTCGCTCTTGTTTATCCCCCCCCCGGGGGGGGCAGGCAGGGAGGGGAGGAGGGGTCGGGGCTGTAACCCTTTCGTCTCGCCGCTGCCAGCTCAAAATGGCTTCGTGCTGCGGTGCCTGCCGAGAGCAGCCCTCGGCCGGGAGGCATCGCCCTGGGGCTGGGAGGGTGCCCGAGTGCCAGGGCGCGCACCCAGCTTCGCCACCCTCCTGCATCGCGCTGAGACCCCCACCCCCACCCCAACGGGGCGCCCCCAGCCCCACCGCGGTGGGCAGGGAAGGGTCCTGCTCCCGCTCCAGCCTCGGGAGCAGCTGTGGCTGTGCCACCCCTCGTCCTGCCGCCGCTGCCCCTCGGGCAGTGCCAGCCTCGCTGCCCGCCCTGCCTTTGCTTTTCTTGGTATTAATTCGCGGGATTAGGGCTAAACCCCCCCCCGGCCCCCTGACCCAGCCGTGGTCCCCCCCCTCGCCCAGCCGGGGTGTCCCGTCCCCCCGTCTCCCCCCCCGCTCCCTTTGTCTGCCGCTGGGAAGTGGCTCCGCAGGGAGCAGCAGCCCAGGGGCAGGGTTGGGGTGGGGGCTCCAGCTCCCCCCCCCCCAGTCCTGCTTCCGGGGGATTTGGGCCAGGGTGGGAGGAGAGGGGCGGGGGCGTGGTGGGGGGGGAGGTTGAGGCGCGCTGGATTTGCTGTGCCGAGCTGGGCAGGGCGGGAGCCGGGCTGCTGCTTCGCGCCTGGGTGGGTACGGAATGGGGTGCGGGGGGTGGGGGCAGCCGTGGTGGCACCTCCGGGCTCGGGGACGCCCTGCCAGGGTGGGAAGTTGGCATCCTGCACCTGGAGGAGCTGAGTGTGTGTCCCGCCCCCACCCCCGTGGGGAGGGGCTGCCAATGGGGTCTCGGTGCTGGGGTGGGGCTGGGGGAGACAAAGAGGGTTGGGGGGAGAGGTGGGGGGCGCTGCCTGGGTGCGTGGCGGCATCCTGCTCTTCGGGGACCCTCGGGGACAAGCTGGCCCAGGAGTGGGGCTGGGGGCTCACCTTGAGCCCCCCCCTCCCCCTGTAGACCTCAAAGTGGGGTCACCCCTCGCTGGGGATGGCCACATTTCCCTGACCCCCGGGAGGGTGCCCACCCTGTCCCTGGGAGGGGTGGCAGGGCCACCACAGCCAGATGGGCTTTTGTGCCCCCTTCTTGGTGAAGGTGGCACAGGGGGGACCATACAGGGACCTTTGGGTCCTGGTGTCCTCCAGCAATGCCTCCTGGCTGGCCTTAAGGTGGGTTGCAGGCAGGATGCGACCCTGCATCCCCTCCCAGTGACACAAGGGACCCCCAGGCGTGGCACCGCTCCGTGGGGCACAGGAGTGGGTGCCGGCGGCGGCCATCTCCTCCCCATCCCACTGCCCAGGCACGGGGTGAGGGCTGGGTGTTGGGCCAGGCTGGGCCTTGGTGCCAGCCCCTGCTGGAGGGGATGGTTCCTGGAAAGCCTCTCTGGAGGGAGGCTGTGGTGGAGCTGGCAGAGCTGCTGAGCCCTGTGGGGAGCAGGCAGGGTGAGGACAACCACCCAGCGCGTCCCAGAGCTGCTCTGCTCACCACCGTGGGCACTGCAGGGGGCTGGGGGGCAGGAGGACCCACCCTGGCTCCAGGGGATGCTGAGAGTGGCTGGAGGGTGGCTGGGGTGTAGGTGTGTCCACTCGTGGGGGACAAACCCACCACTCCCCTCCAGCTGTTTGTTCCCTCCAGCTGCTGGGATGGTTCCTGAGGCCAGCCCAGGGGGCAGAGGGGGTGGCAGCAGCGCTCCCATGGGTGCTGCCACCCGCAGATGTCCGGAGCTCAAGGCTTTCCCCCCATGGCTAGGGGTGCTGTACCCCCCTCCCCCTCAGCATCCCGGGATGGCCAACGGGCATCTGCCCAGGGGCTGTGCTGGTTGTGGCTGTGGGCTGGCCGGGAGCCAGTGGCCCAAGCTGGCCGTGCCCCAGAGAGCAGGATCAGGCCCCTTGCAGCCTCTTTCCAGCCCCAGGCTCCTGGAGCTTCCTGCAGCTGGGTCGTTTGTTTCCTCTGGCGGTGCTGAGCTCCCCCCAGGCTGCCAGAGGAAGTCGTTGTTGACACAGACTTGGTCAATTGTGTCACGGAAAACAGCTCCGGGGCTGCCCGGCCTGGCGCGGGGCTGGCACCCCGGGGCGTGCGGGGCACGGGTCAGGGCATCCCCTGGGCGCAGGCAGGGAGAGCGGCGCTCGGGGGCGGGGGGTTGAGGTTGGCAGCGCCCTGGGCGTGAGGGCATCAGGTGGAGGCTGCAGAGCTCTTGGCGTGAGCCCCGGCCGCGCCGTGAGGCCGGAGCCTGGCTCCGGCATCCTCCCCGGCAGCCCGGGGGATGCTCCAGGGGTTCCTGACTGGAAGTGAGCTGCCCCCCGGGACCTGGAGCCCTGGGCCCCCCCCGGGAGCTGGGGTGAGGAGGGTGACACCCACCAGTGGGTGCTGGGGTGGGAGGCTGGGACACCATCCTGCCGTGCCCTGCCCTCAGCTCTTGGGGGTCCTGGACACTCTCCTCCCGGGGTCCATCCCCTCTCCTCCCTGGGTCTATCCCCTCTCCTCCCTGGGTCCATCCCCTCTCCTCCCGGGGTCCATCCCCTCTCCTCCCTGGGTCCATCCCCTCTCCTCCCGGGGTCCATCCCCTCTCCTCCACGGGTCCATCCCCTCTCCTCCCGGGGTCCATCCCCTCTCCTCCACGGGTCCATCCCCTCTCCTCCACGGGTCCATCCCCTCTCCTCCACGGGTCCATCCCCTCTCCCGGGTCCATCCCCTCTCCTCCCTGGGTCCATCCCCTCTCCTCCACGGGTCCATCCCCTCTCTTCCACGGGTCCATCCCCTCCTTGGGTCCATCCCCTCCAGGGGTTCATCCCCACCATGGTTTCATCCCCTCCAAGGGTTCATCTTCTCTATGGATTAATTCCACCATGGGTCCATCCCCTCCAGGGGTTCATCTCCTCTATGGATTAATTCCCCCATGGGTTCATGCCCTCCAGGGGTTCATTCTCCCCATGGGCTCAGTCCTGCTGGCACCAGGCTGAGCCCCCAGCTCCAGCCCTGGCCCTCTCCTGCTTGCCCCCCTCCCCACATCCTGTGTCCGTGTGTCCCGGTGGGCTGTGGCCGTCATTCCTCCCTGGCTTCCTGAGCCTCCTCCCACTTTCCTGTCACATGTGGCTCCGTTTCCCCTCCAGTCTTGCCCCCACCACCCCAGGAGTGGCACTGGGTCCAGCTTGTGCCCATCCTGTTCCGTGTGCCGAGGCTGTGCTGACTCAGAGCTTGTGTCCCAGCCGCTTGGTGCCACCAAAGTGCCTCCGAGGTGCCTGCTGCACCCCGAGACTCAGCACTGGGGGTCGAGTCGCTCAGTCATGGCTTCAGGATGCTCTGCTGTGGTCCAAGTGGTCTGAGCTGGGCCGGGCCATGTGCAGCTGCCCCTGTCCCTCTGTCTGCCAGGCCGGGCTCTGTCTGTCTGTCTGTTTCCCACCGTCGTCGTTTCCTTTCCTTTCCCCGCGGCTCTGCCTCAGCCTTTGTCCCTCCATCAGCCCCAGCCTGGCCGTTTCCGTCTCCAGCTCTGCCTCTGCCGGTCTCTGTCGCTCCTGTGCCCCTGTCCTGGCCCCTCCAGTCCGTGTGTCCTCAGCCTTCTCCTGTCAGTCCCCATCTGGCTGTCCCTGTCCCACTGTCCTGCCAGCTCTCTGCCCGCTCCCTCTGTCCCCATCCTGGTCGCTTCTGCTCTTTGTCCCTGGCCCTTTGTCCTGACTTGTCCTGTCCTGGCTATCCCCTGCCTGGGTGTCCTGGTCCCTGGCTGTCTCCTGGCTGTCCCTGTCCTGCTCTCTGAACGTCTCTGGTCTGGTTCTGGTCTGCAGCTCTTCATCCTGGTCCTTGGATGTTCTCTGCCCATCCCTGTCCTGCTCTCTGGGTGTCCCTTGCCCTCGATCCGGTCCCTGAATGTCCCCTGCCCATCCCTATCCCGATCCCTGGCTGTGCCTTGCCTGGTTCTGCTCCCTGGGTGTCCCCTGCCTATCCCTGTCCCGGTCCCTCGCTGTCCCGGTCCCAGTCCCTGGTCGTGCCCTGCCGGTTCCTATCCCGGTCCCCGGTTGGCCTTTCCCTGTCCCAGTCTCTGGGCGTCCTCTGCCCATCCCAGTCCCCAGATGCCCCTCGTCTCTAGCCCCGCTCTGCTCCCCGTCCCGGTGCTCCCCCAGCCCCGGTGCCGGTGCCCCTCCCGCCGGGGCGTGCCGTGCCGTGCCGGGCCCCGCCCGCTCCCGCCCGTCGCCGCGGGCACCCGGACGAGGCGGAGTCGTAAACCGGGGCCGGGGCCCAACCCGAACCGAGCTGAGCTGAGCTCAACTCGACCGCACCGAATCGTTCAGGGCCGAACCGGATCGTGCGGCACCGGGCTAGGACGAACGGGGCCGGATCGTGGCTTTACTGGGCTGAGCTAGGTTGAGCCGAGCTAAGCCGAACTGAACCGGGCCGGACCTAACCGAGCCGTGCTAAGCCGGGCCGGATCGAGCCGAGCCGTGCTGAGCTGAGCCGAGTAGTGCCGAACCGAGCCGTGCTGAGCCGAGTCCTGCTGAGCCGGGCCGGACCGAGCCGAGCTCGGCCGCCGCGCCCCGATGAATGGGATCGCCTTCTGCCTGGTCGGGATCCCGCCGCCCCCTCCGCGGTGAGCTGGACTGGGGGGCACTGGGCGGCCTGGGGTGGCCGTGGGCTCGGTGCAGGGGCTGGGGGCAAGAGGGAGGTGCTGGGGGTGCGGAGAGCAGGGTCCGGGGGGTGCTGGCGCTGTGCGGCTGTGCACGGAGCTGAGGTCTGGCAGTGGGGCTGGGCGATGCCGTCCTTGAGGGACAGGATGGGCACCAGGGCAGAGCCGGTGGCGCTGGGGTCAGGGGCAGTGGGGCTGGAGGGGTCTGGCTGCCCATGAAGGGCTACGTGCCCATGGGGTCAGTGGTTTGTGCCCAGTGCCCAGCCAGGGGGCATCGTGGCAGGGCAGTGGGGCTGAGGCTTCCCCTTCCCTGGCACAAGAGCCACAAACACCCACCCCACCCCCCCCCACCCCCGCCGTGTGCCCCCCCGAAACCCTGCCTGGGCTGTCTCCCTGTGGCTCTGGCTGCCCCATTCCTGCCAGCTCTTGGCACTGGGTGGGCAAACCATGACCTCGAGGGGCTGTGGGCACGTTGGGGGTGGTCATGGTTTGCCTCTACATCCAGCATCCCCCCCGAGCAGTCCGTTGTCCCCCCCGACCTCAAAGCAGAGTTGGCATTTCCAACCCCACGGCATGGGCATCGAACTGGAGGGCACTGGGGCTGTGCCCATCTCCCTTCAGAGCAGCGTGGTGCCAAGGCAAGGGCAGCCCAGGCGACGGCTGAACCCCCCATTTCCTGCCCGTGTTGTGCCAAGGACATTGGGGGTGGGGATGGGGAGAGGGACAGGGGTGGGGGTCACAGCAGGGTAGGGATGAGGAGAGGGACAGGGGTGGGGGTCACAGCAGGGTAGGGATGAGGAGAGGGACAGGGGTGGGGGTCACAGCAGGGTAGGGATGAGGAGAGGGACAGGGGTGAGGGTCACAGCAGGGTAGGGATGAGGAGAGGGACAGGGGTGGGGGTCACAGCAGGGTAGGGATGAGGAGAGGGACAGGGGTGGGGGTCACAGCAGGGTAGGGATGAGGAGAGGGACAGGGGTGGGGGTCACAGCAGGGTAGGGATGAGGAGAGGGACAGGGGTGGGGGTCACAGCAGGGTAGGGATGAGGAGAGGGACAGGGGTGGGGGTCACAGCAGGGTAGGGATGAGGAGAGGGACAGGGGTGGGGGTCACAGCAGGGTAGGGATGAGGAGAGGGACAGGGGTGAGGGTCACAGCAGGGTAGGGATGAGGAGAGGGACAGGGGTGGGGGTCGGCAGCGAGGTAGGGATGGGGAGAGGGACAGGGGTGGGGGGTGGCAGCGGGGTGAGGATGGGGAGAGGGACGGGGGGTGCCAGCGGGGCGGGGATGCGGGGGCGGCGGTGTGGGGCCAGCCCCTGACGCCGGCTTGATTTCCGAGCTGAGCTTGCTGCGCGTCCCCGGAGCCGAGCTCGGCCTCCGTCCCTCGCTCCGTCCCTGCTTTATTTGAACTCGGCTTGCCCGGCCCCGGCGCTGGGGCTAATTAAGCGACCCGGGGAGGGGATTAATTGGGGCTGTGCGAATGGCTGGGGGATGAGCGGTGCCGCTGGTGGCGCAGGCTCCCGGCCTTACTCATTGGTTTCTCTGCAGATTCCTCCTCGCTGACTCTTCTCCTCCCGGGATCCTCACTCACTTATTTGTTTCTGTGGGACTTCGGGAATGCTCAAACCTCTCCCGAGCTGCGCTCTGGGGAGGAAGGGAGGGAAGGGTGAAAAGTGCCCTCCCGCAGCGCTTTACTCCGTGCCCACCTCGCTTTTGGAGGGTGGAAGGGGTTGGGGGGTGGGGTGGGGGGAGCACCGCTTGATTTCTCCCCCACCCCTCCTCACCGTGTGGGTTTTTTTGTTGAGGAGGATGGGGGGTGAGGAAGGCTCCAGTGAGGGTTTGAGTGCTGAGTAAGCAGAAATCCAGCCCCAGGGCTGCGTGGCAGGGGCTGTGCCCTGCCGTGGCCCTGAGCCTCCCTCCGGTGGCATCGCCGCCCCCGCCTCCCTGCTGCCTCCATCGCTGGTCCCCGGCGCTGCTCAGTGCATCGAGGCTCTCAACACCACTCTTCCCCCCGCCCCCAACTGTCTTTCTCCCTTTCTTCCCTTCTTTTTCTTCCCCTCCTCTCTCTGAACCCTGAACTTGACAGACAGGAAAAGCAGCTCGGGGCTGCTGCTGCTGCAACCCTGCCTCGCCAGCGCGAAACCTGGCACCGGCGCCAGCCTGGGGCACCAGCTCTGCTGCCATGCCGGGCTCTGGACTGGCCAGGCTGGGTTGGGCACAGCCACCCCATGGGCACCCACCCCTGGGTGACCCGCCTGCGGGGCTCTGAGCTCCCTGCTCCCTGGCACCGTGGTGGTTTTAACCTCAGGCGCCGGTGCCCGGCTGGCAGCGCTGGCACCAGTCAGGCTCTTGCTGTCTCTTGTTGTTGGGCGGTGTGTAGGGTCCTAAGCATCTCCCACCTGGGGTTGGCAGCGCTGCCTGGGCACTGCCAGCTGCCAAGGAGGTGCTGCTGGGGGTCACTTAGGGGTTTCATGGGGGTGGTTTGGGTTGGAAGGGACCTCGAAGGTCATCCGGCTGAGGGGGGTGGGTGAGGTGCTGCCAGGGGTTGTCCACAGGAGCTGTGGGCACCTCATCCCTGGAGGTGCCAGGCTGGATGAGGCCTGCTGGGCTGGCAGGAGGTGTCCCTGCCCATGGCAAGGGGGGGTGGGGGGGGTGGAGGATAGGAAATGGCTGATCCTGAGGGTCTCTTCCAACCCATTCCACCAGTCTGTGGTCTCTGGGGGTTGGCATGGTGAGCCTGGCAGGAGGGGCTGGAGCTGGATGGAGCTTTAGGACCCTTCCAACCCAAACCATTTCATGATTCCATTCATGATTCTTTGATCTTTTTTTGGGGGGGGAGGAGGGAGGAGTTGGCATTGCAAGTCTGGCTCGGGGTGGGGACATCTGGCACCAGCTCTTGGTTTGGGGCAGAGTGTGGGTCCCCCAAACGGGGCATGGGTGCTAATGGGGTGTGGGTGCTGCTGGGGAGCGTGTGGGTGCTGCTTAACCGGGCACTGGGTGGGTGAGGGGGCCCTCAGAGCTGGCAGCTGAGGCTTTCCTTGGGTTGTGCAGAGCTGGAAGCAGACAGAGGAGGGTTGGGGGCATGGGGAGGTTGGGGTCATCCCGGGAAGCCGCAGGGCCCCGGGGGGGTGGCTGCTTCTCCTCCTTCGAGAGGGGGAAAAAAGCAGGGTAGGGTTTCAAGCCGGTGCCATCCCATGAATAAACCAAGTTTGCCTTCAGCGGGCAGCAGGCAAGACCTGATTTGAAAAGGAATGGAGAGGGATGACCTATTTTAAGCTCTCAAGTTGGAAACTATCGACCTGGCTGCCTCCAGGCCAGCAGCAGCAGGGCCGGCGGCGGCGGCGGCGTGAGCCGAGCCCTGCCGTGCCCTGCTCCCAAACCCCAGCCGGCTTTCCAGGAGCCAGCCCGGCCTTGGCAGGCTCGGGGTTGGGAGATTAGGAAGCGTTTTCTGGCCGACAGGAGGAATTTCTGTCCTGCAAGAGCTGTCAGGCGCTGGACCGGGGCTGCCCAGGGAGGTGGTGGCGCAGGGGGCGCTGGCCCCGGAGGTGGTGGAGGGACCCGCGGCACTTAGGGCACTTGGGGGGGGGGGGGGGGGAGGAAGGGTGGGCATGTGGGCATGGTGGTGGTGGGTGGGTGGGAGGTTGGATGATCTTGGAGGCCTTTGCCAAGCTTCATGATCCTGAGAGTCAGTGGGATTTGTGCCCCAGGTGGTAACCCAAAGGTGGCTTCTTTAAACCTGCCTCCCATCTGCTGGCTCCGGCCCCGGCTCGGAGCACCCAGAGGTGGCTGGCTCCTCTTCCCTGGCTGGCTCCTCTTCCCTGGCTGGCTCCTGGTTGCCTCCTTGCTTTTTTTTACCCTCCCCCCCCTGTGGTTGCTTACCCCAGGATTTCATTGAGTCTTCCCTAATTGCCCTGCTGCGGTGAGCACTCCTTCCCCCGGCGCCGCTCCCTCCTGCGAGAGCCACAGGCGCCGCGCTCCGGCAGGTCGCTGCCACCCTGCTGGTGGGAATCAGCCACCTGCCCCAAAGGGTTTGGTCCCTCCTGTGGCAAACCCCGGGGTCGTCGTTCCCCCCTCCCAACCCGGCCCCTGGAGCAAGTGGATTGGCTGGCATGGGGAGTTGGTTCCATTCCCCAGCCGTGCCGGGGTGGGGTGGCACTGGCACAGGTTTGCCCAGGGGAGGTCGTGGATGCTCCCTCCCTGGAGGTGTTCCAGGCCAGGCTGGATGAGGTCTGGAGCAAGCTGGGCTGCTGGGAGGTGGCCCTGCCCATGGCAGGGGTTGGAACTGGAGGATCTTGAAGGTCCCTTCCAAGCCAAACCCCTTCTGTGGTTCTCTGAGGTGGGACCTGTTGGGCCAAGCTGGAGCGGGGGCAGGCTGAGGGTCAGCCCAGCACGGCCAGAGGGAGAGGCTGGGAACCCTGAGGACCAACCCTGCTGCCACCCAGCAGGGTCCCCAGCCGACCCCACTGCAGCAAGGAGCTGGGGCTGTGGTGGGCCAGCAAATTGCCTCTGTGAGCCCCTGGCACAACCCCCTGGGGGCACCAAGTCCCCTCCCCACACCCCAGCCAGCTCCCGGTGCTCCTCAGCCCTCCCTGCCCTGCCACCCACCCAATCCCCGCCGCTGGTGGCACCCCACGGCCCTGCCACCGTCCACCCCGGGGCTGCAGATGTGGGGATGTGCCCACAGTTGCCCTGTGCCCCCTCCTCTGCTCCTCGCCAGCCCCCGAGCACAACAGAGGGTCCCTTGACGGGCCGGAGCGCGTGGGGCAGCCCGGGCGGGTGGGACAGAGGCTGGTGGCAGCTGGGGACAAGGAGCCATTGTGGCACAGACTGAGCTCTTTCTTCTTGCCCTGCAAGGTTGGGGGGAGGGGGTTGGGGAGTAGGGGGAGGGCGGGTCGTGGTGCCAGAGCTTCGGGGGTGAAGCGTGGTCCCCGCCGGGGCTGGTGGCGACTGGCGTGGCAGCAGCGGCAGGATGCTGCTGGCCCCGGGTGGGGGAGGGGAGGGGATGCAGGGGAGATGTTGGCCTGAGGGATGTGTGTGGGCTGTGGAAAAATGTTGGGCTGCTCCTGGCGGTGCCAGGGCAGGAGGTGCTGCGGGAACACAGCTGCCCCCCGCCAAAGCCGTGGCCCCCAGAGCTGCCTCCTGGCCTGGCTGTGGCTCAGGACCCTGCTCAGGGCTTTTGTTTTCCCTCCTCCAGCAAGAGATCAGAGAACGGTTTGGGTTGGAAGGCAGCTTCAAGGTCAGCCAGTTCCAACACCCCACCTCCCCCCCCCCCCGCTGCCATGGGCAGGGACACCTCCCACCAGCCCAGCTTGCTCAAGGCCTCATCCAGCCTGGCCCTGAGCACCTCCAGGCAGGAGGCAGCCACAGCCTCCCCTGGGCAGCCTGTGCCAGGCTCTCCCCAGCCTCTCTGGCAAGAATTCCTCCCTCCCCTCCAGCCTCAGTCTCCCCTCTCCCAGCTCAAAGCCCCTCAGCCTGTCCCTCCCAGCCCTCGTCCCAGGTCCCTCCCCAGCTCTCCTGGAGCCCTTCAGGCACTGGAGGCTGCTCTGGCGTCTCCCTGGAGCCTTCTCTCCTCCAGGCTGCACAGCCCCAACCCTCAGCCTGGCCCCACAGGGGAGGTTCTGCAGCCCTCTGGGCAGCTTCACGGCCTCCTCTGGACCAGCTCCAGCTCCTCCTTGTGCTGGGGGCTCCAGAGCTGGGGGCAGGACTCCAGGTGGGGTCTCAGCAGAGCAGAGGGGCAGGACTTGGATGCAGGGTCTGGGTGCAGGCTATAGGTGCAGGGTCTGGGTGCAGGCTATGGGTGCAGGGTTTGGATGCAGGCTATGGGTGCAGGATCTGGATGCAGGATCTGGATGCAGGATCTGGATGCAGGATCTGGGTGCAGGATCTGGATGCAGGATTTGGATGCAGGATCTGGCTGCAGGATCTGGGTGCAGGATCTGGATGCAGGATCTGGATGCAGGATCTGGCTGCAGGATCTGGCTGCAGGATCTGGGTGCAGGATTTGGATGCAGGATTTGGATGCAGGATTTGGATGCAGGATCTGGCTGCAGGATCTGGGTGCAGGATTTGGATGCAAGCTGTAGGTGCAGGATCTGGGTGCAGGATTTGGATGCAGGATCTGGCTGCAGGATCTGGGTGCAGGATTTGGATGCAGGATTTGGATGCAGGATCTGGCTGCAGGATCTGGGTGCAGGATTTGGATGCAAGCTGTAGGTGCAGGATCTGGATGCAGGATCTGGGTGCAGGGTTTGGATGCAGGATTTGGATGCAAGCTGTAGGTGCAGGATCTGGATGCAGGATCTGGATGCAGGATCTGGGTGCAGGGTTTGGATGCAGGATCTGGATGCAGGATTTGGGTGCAGGATCTGGATGCAGGATTTGGGTGCAGGATCTGGGTGCAGGATTTGGATGCAAGCTGTAGGTGCAGGATCTGGATGCAGGATCTGGGTGCAGGGTTTGGATGCAGGATTTGGATGCAAGCTGTAGGTGCAGGATCTGGGTGCAGGATATGGATGCAGGATCTGAATGCAGGCTATGGGTGCAGGATTTGGGTGCAAGCTATGGGTGCAGGATCTGGATGCAGGATCTGGGTGCAGGGTTTGGATGCAGGATTTGGATGCAAGCTGTAGGTGCAGGATCTGGGTGCAGGATATGGATGCAGGATCTGAATGCAGGCTATGGGTGCAGGATTTGGGTGCAAGCTATGGGTGCAGGATCTGCAGGGTTTGGATGCAGGATCTGGGTGCAGGATTTGCAGGATATGGATGCAGGAGGATTTGGATGCAAGCTGCAGGATCTGGGTAGGGTTTGGTGCAGGATCTGTAGGTGCAGGATATGGATGCAGGATCTGATGCAGGATCTGAATGGGTGCAGGATCTGGGTGCAGGATCTGGGTGCAGGATTTGGGTGCAGGATTTGGATGCAAGCTGCAGGATCTGGGTGCAGGATCTGTGCAGGATCAGGATTTGGGTGGATGGGTGCAGGATCTGGATGCAGGATCTGGGTGCAGGATATGGATGCAGGATCTGAATGCAGGCTATGGGTGCAGGATTTGGATGCAAGCTATGGGTGCAGGATCTGGGTGCAGGATCTGGGTGCAGGATTTGGGTGCAAGCTATGGGTGCAGGATCTGGGTGCAGGATTTGGGTGCAGGATTTGGGTGCAAGCTATGGGTGCAGGATCTGGGTGCAGGGCTTGGCACTCGTGTGCATCCCTCATGGGGGCGGGGGCATCACCCACCCCACCCCTCGGGCAGCACCCCGGGGGAGCTGCAGAGGGTCCTTTGGCGCCCGTGGGGGGTGGCCCAGCCGCGGCTCCCACCCCCGGGCCCCCTGGCCTTGAGCGGGGCGGGGGCCGGCGGGGGCGGGCAGCCGTGGCCCCGAGCTGCGCGGGCAGGGCTTTCCGGCGCGGAGCGGGGCAGAGCGGAGCCGCGGGGGCGGCGCGGAGCGGAGGCGGGGGGGGGGGGGGGGAGCCGCGGCAGGAAATGGCTTCATTGTTAGCCCTGCTGGGAAAGAAACCAGCCCCGAGACACGGCACTCGTGAGGCCCGCGGCTATTTGAGGCTTTCCACGGGAAAAACAGGAAACGGAATCCTGCTGCTTCGCTAGGGCTCGCTGCCGAGAGCGGAGCGTTTAGCGCGGGGCGGAGGAGGAGGAGGAGGAGGAGCTGGGGGTGAAGGTAGCCTCAGCGCCGAGCCCCTCCCCAGCCTTGAGATTGAGACCGGAGATGAGGAAGAGATTCTTGCCAGTGAGGCGGGGGAGAGCCTGGCACAGGCTGCGCAGGGGAGGCCGTGGCTGCCCCCCCTCCCTGGAGGTGCTCAGGACCAGGCTGGACGAGGCCCTTGAGCAGCCCGGGCTGGTGGGAGGGGTCCCTGGGCATGGCAGGGGGGTTGGAGCTGGCTGCTCCCGAAGGTCCCCTCCAGCCTGAGCCATTCCATGATCTCGGTGGATGCTCAGAGCAAACCCTCTTGGCCTCTCCCATCCTGGCAGCCAAAAGCCATCCCCAGCGCCCCCACCCTGCCTCCAGCCCCGGCAGACCCCCCCAGACTGGGACGTGGCAGAGGCGCTGCTGGCAGCCTGGGGGTGGGAACTGGGAGACATCCCTGGTTCCTCTCCCTCTCCTCTCCCTCCTCTCCCTCTCCCTCTCCCTCTCCCTCTCCCTCTCCCTCTCCCTCTCCCTCTCCCTCTCCCTCTCCCTCTCCCTCTCCCTCTCCCTCTCCCTCTCCCTCTCCCTCTCCCTCTCCCTCTCCCTCTCCCTCTCCCTCTCCTCTCTCTCCCCTCCCCTCCCCGGGGGATGCAGCTGAGCTGGGGCAGGGAGGACCCCCCCGGGGCAGGGTTGGTGCAGGAGCAGCCTGGGGAGGGGGTGACAGAGGAGCCTTTGCTGGCTGTGTGCAAGCAAACAACTCCCACCCCCTCCACCCCCTCCCCAAGCCCCCCCAAATCCCTGCTGAGCTGCAAAGCTTCTCAGCCCGGGGGGGGGGGGGGAAGAGAATTAAAATTGCTTTCTCCCGCGGGGTGCTAATCCCGGGGGGGGTTGCACGGCCGGGGGGGGGTGCACGGCGGGGGGGGGGGTTGCACGGCCGGGGGGCGGTTGCACTGCCAGGGGGGGGCTCCTCCCAGCGCTGTCACCTGGGTGCTGACTCCCCCTCACCCCCTCTTATTCTCCTGCCACCGCCTCCCCCAGCCCATGGCCCACCCTTGGGGGCATCCCCACCGTACCCAGGCTGGGGGGGGGCGGCTGCTGCCTTAACCGGTGGGGATGGAGGAGCGCTGCTGCCCCCAAATTGTGAGCCGGTCCCCAGGGGCAGCAGGCGGGAGCAGCCGGGGGTTAGCCCGGGGGGGCTGTCGGCTGCGCGCGGCTTTGCCTTTCTCCTCAAAAGCCTATTAAAAACTCATTTTCTGACCCTAATCTCCGCTCCCCGCCCGGGGCGGGGGGAGGGGGAGGGGGCGAGGGTGGGGCTGGGGGTGGGGTCGCTGTCTGTGTCCCCTCCCAGCCCCGCAGCGGCAGGATCCGTGCTGGGGAAACCTCCCCAGGGGCGGAGAGGGAAGGCTTGAGGCTGGTCCCGACGCATCGGGGGGGGGGGTGGGAGGGTCAGCAGATGCCTGGCCCTCTCTCCCCCGGCCCTCTCTCCCCCGGCCCTCTCTCCTCTCCCCCTCCATCCTCTGTCCCTGTCCCTCTCCCCTCTCCTCCCTGTCCCTCTCCTCTCTGTCTGTCTTCCCCCTCTCCTGTCTCTCTTCCCCCTCTCCTGTCTCTCTTCCCCCTCTCCTGTCTCTCTTCCCCCCTTCTTCCCTCCCCCTTTTCCCTCCCCCTTTTCCCTCCCCCTTTTCCCTCCCCCTTTTCCCTCCCCCCTTTTCCCTCCCCCTTTTCCCTCCCCCCTTTTCCCTCCCCCTTTTCCCTCCCCCTTTTCCCTCCCCCCCTCCCCCTTTTCCCTCCCCCTTTTTCTCTCTTCCCCCTCCCCCTTTCCCCCCTCCCCCTTTCCCCCCTCCCCCTTTCCTCCCTCCCCCTTTCCTCCCTCCCCCTTTCCCCCCTCCCCCTTTCCCCCTTTCCCCCTCCCCCTTTCCCCCTCCCCCCCCCTTCCCCCCTTCCCCCCTCCCCCTTCCCCCTCCCTCTTTCCCCCCTCCTCTCCCCTCTCCCTTTCCCCTCTGTGCTCTGTCCTCCTGTCCCTCTCCCCTCTGTCCCTGCCCCAAGTGTGACCTTATCCTTGCTGGGTGCCAGGGCTGGGGATGGCTCCGCTGGCAAAGGCCCCAGGGGCACAGCTGGTGGGGCCAGGACATGCCAGGGGGTGGCACCCCTGAGAAGGGACGATTGTGGGTGGCACCAGGGGCTGAGAGGGCTGGGAAGCAGCAGCTGTGGCACAGGGGAAGTGGCAGCAGTGCCCCCCAGAGCAGCAGCCAAGGGGCAAGATAGGCACAAACCCCCCCCCCCCAACGACCCTCCCTGTGCCCTGGCTGCTGCTCCTAGGGGGCATCACTGTCATTGTGCCAGTGCCACCCTCCCTGTGCCCTGGCTGCTGCTCCTGGGGGGCATCAGTGTCACTTGTGCCAGTGCCACCCTCCCTGTGCCCTGGCTGCTGCTCCTGGGGGGCATCAGTGTCACTTGTGCCAGTGCCACCCTCCCTGTGCCATAGCTGCTGCTCCTGGGGGGCATCACTGTCAGTTGTGCCAGTGCCACCCTCCCTGTGCCATAGCTGCTGCTCCTGGGGGGCATCACTGTCAGTTGTGCCAGTGCCACCCTCCCTGTGCCATAGCTGCTGCTCCTGGGGGGCATCACTGTCAGTTGTGCCAGTGCCACCCTCCCTGTGCCATAGCTGCTGCTCCTGGGGGGGCATCATTGTCAGTTGTGCCAGTGCCACCCTCCCTGTGCCGTAGCTGCTGCTCCTGGGGGGCATCACTGTCAGTTGTGCCAGTGCCACCCTCCCTGTGCCATAGCTGCTGCTCCTGGGGGGCATCACTGTCAGTTGTGCCAGTGCCACCCTCCCTGTGCCCTGGCTGCTGCTCCTGGCGGTGGGGGGAGCGATGCCAGCAGAGGTCCCTGCAGCCCGGCGCTGGCACCCTGGCACGCCGCGGCCGTGCCCACCCCGCCCCCGCCGCCTGCGCCTGGCACCGGTGGGCAGCGCCGGGCGGGAGCTGGCTGCCTGTCGCCCCCGTCCCTCCCCTCTCGCCGCTCTGTGGCCCCCCCCCGGCCGCCGGGGTCGCCTGGGCGGGGCCCGGGAGCTGTCGCATTCCCGAGGGCTGGAATCTGCCCTGGCCAGCGCCGCCCGCCCCTGCCCGCCGCCGCAGCAAGCCTGGGGCCCGGCCTCCCCCTCCCCAAGGGCTTGGGGACCCCTGCCCCGGCCCCCCCCCCGCCTCCTCCCTCCCCCGCTGAACAGCTCCTCTTCGCTGCCCAGCAACCGTGGAAGGCACCTTCGAGGTCCTCCAGTGCCAACCCCCGTGCCAGGGGGCAGGGGGCACCTCCCGCCCGTCAGGGTCCTCTCCAGGCTGGCAGCAGGGCTGAGCCCCCCCCCCCCCCGGCACACACACGCTGGGTGGCATCAGGGTGGCCCTGGCAGGGGGCAGGGGGCGGCCAGGGGAGAGAGGAGGTGGCAGGGGGTTGGCTCCTGGGGCTCCCTGGGGCAGGGCTGGTGCCACGGGGACGGGGATGGCACCAGGGCAGCCGGGCTGGCACGGCTCAGGGCAGGCACTGGGAGCTGCTTTGGGGCACCCCGGGGGGACAGTGGGGACCTGCCAAGGGAGGAGAGGGGGCACCTGTGTTGGCACTGTGCCCCTGCTGGGGCTGGTGGCTGTGGGGAGGGGGTGGCTGTGGGGAGGGGGTGGCTGGCAGGGCACTGGTGAGCTGCTGGTGTGGTGGAGTGGCATTCATGTTGGCATTGTGCCCTTGCTGGGGCTGGTGGCTGTGGGGGAGTGGCATTCATGTTGGGGTCCTGGCAGGGCACTGGTGAGCTGCTGGTGTGGGTGGAGTGGCATTGCCCTTGCTGCTGGTGGCTGTGGCATTGCCCCTGTTGGCACTGTGCCCGTGCTGGGGCTGGTGGCTGTGGGTAGCTGTGGGGAGGGGGTCCTGGCATGGCACTGGTGAGCTGCTGGTGTGGTAGAGGGGGGGGTCCCTGTTGGCATTGTGCCCTTGCTGGGGCCGGGTGGCTGGCAGGGCACTGCTGAGCTGGTGGGGGGTGGGGGAATCCATGTTGGCATTGCCCCTCCTGGCACTGTGCCCGTGCTGGGGCTGGTGGCTGTGGGTAGCTGTGGGGAGTGGGTGGCTGTGGGGAGGGGTCCTGGCAGGGCACTGGTGAGCTGCTGGTGTGGTGGAGGGGGGGGTCCCTGTTGGCACTGTGCTCTCGCTGGGGCTGGGTGGCTGTGGGGAGGGGGTGGCTGTGCGGAGGGGGTCCTGGCAGGGCGCTGCTGAGCTGGGGGAGGGGCTGGGGGACCCGGAGGGGGCCGGGGGGAGGGGGCCCCGGGGCTGCCATCCCAACCATTCCTGGCATTTCCCTGCCCTTGGCCTCCAGCGCGGCAGGAATGCGGCAGGGGGTCCGTGGCGGGGGTCCGTGGGGGGGTCCGTGGCGGGGGGTCCGTGGCGGGGGGGTCCGTGGGGGGTGTCCGTGGCGGGGGTGTCCGTGGCGGGGGGTCCGTGGCGGGGGGTCCGTGGGGGGTGGTCCGTGGCGGGGGTGTCCGTGGGGGTGTCCGTGGCGGGGGGGTCCGTGGCGGGGGACCCCCTCGTGCCGGGACAGGGACAGGCAGCTTGGGGGGAGGCAGGGCGGGGGGGACGCAGCCCCCATGCCCCTGTGGGGGCGCCCATGGGTGCTGGGTTCAGCAGGGTGCTGCTGCTCTCCTCCTCCCTCCCAGGGTTTGGCCACCGGGGCGGGAAGTGGCTTGGCGGGGGGGCGGCGGGGGTGTGTGTGTGAGGGGCGCTGGGGGGAAGGGTCACCTGGAGCAGCAGGACCCCCCCCAGGGGCCGGAGGGGGGCAGCGTGCCACCCCTGCGGCTGGGCTCGGCGCGGGGCAGGCAGGGCTGGGCCGTGGGGGGGTGGGGGGCTCCGTGCCCAGGGGGCAGAAGGGGCGGGCTGCAGGCCTGGGTGCCCCCTGGCATGGGAGAGGGGCCCGGGGGGGCACTCCGGCTGCTGCCGGGTGGGAAGTGCCTCTGGGGCTACCGCTGCTTGCCACAGGCTGAGCAGGGTGCTTGGGGGGTGGGGGCTGTGTCTGCCCCTGGGGGGCTGTGTTGGTCCTGGGGGGCTGTGTTGGTCCTGGGGAGGGCTGTGTTGGGTCCTGGGGGGCTGTGTTGGTTCCTGGGGGGCTGTGTTGGTTCCTGGGGGGGCTGTGTTGGGTCCTGGGGGGGGCTGTGTTGGTGCCCAGGGGCTGTGTTGGTTCCTGGGGGGCTGTGTTGGTCCTGGGGGGCTGTGTTGGTGCCCAGGGGCTGTGTTGGTTCCTGGGGGGCTGTGTTGGTGCCTGGTTCCTGGGGGGGGCTGTGTTGGTGCCTGTGTTGGGGGGGCTGTGTTGGGTCCTGGGGGGGCTGTGTTGGTGCCCAGGGGCTGTGTTGGTTCCTGGGGGGGCTGTGTTGGGTCCTGGGGGGCTGTGTTGGTGCCCAGGGGCTGTGTTGGTTCCTGGGGGGCTGTGTTGGTGCCTGGGGGGGCTGTGTTGGGTCCTGGGGGGGGGCTGTGTTGGTGCCCAGGGGCTGTGTTGGTTCCTGGGGGGGCTGTGTTGGTCCTGGGGGGCTGTGTTGGTGCCCAGGGGCTGTGTTGGTCCTGGGGGGCTGTGTTGGGTCCTGGGGGGCTGTGTTGGTCCTGGGGGGCTGTGTTGGTGCCCAGGGGCTGTGTTGGTTCCTGGGGGGCTGTATTTGTCCTGGGGGGGGCCTGTGTTGGTTCCCAGGGGGGCTGTATTTGTCCTGGGGGGGGCCTGTGTTGGTTCCCGGGGGCTGTATTTGTCCTGGGGGCTGTGTTCATTCCTGGGGGCTGTGTTGGTCCCCAAGGGGCTGTGCTGGTCCTGAAGTGCCGTGTTGACCCCTGGGGGTCAGAGCCTGGGGCTGGATCTGTGTTTGTGCTCCGTGGACCCTGCTGGATGCTGGGGACAGAGTGGGGCCCAGGAGGGTCTTGGCCTCCCCTCTGGCTCCCCCTGGCAGAGCCCAGTGGGGGCTCATCTCCTGACCCAGCAGGGGGGGAACCCTCCCTGGGCTGCCTGTCCCCCTCCCTGCCCTCAGCAGTGCCCTGTGCAGAGCCAGCAGAGGAAGGAAGGAAGAGGCCAGGGGGAGGGAGAGGAGGAAGCAGGGAGGGTGCCCGGGGTGATGGAGGAAGGAGGAGGTGGAATCACAAGAGACCAACAGCAGCAGGAAGGGAAAAGGGAAAGTCTGGGCACAGGGGCAGCACAGGCAGCCAGGGCTGGGCACAGGGGGGCACAGGGGCACAGGCAGCCAGGGCTGGCTGGGCACAGGGGCAGCACAGGCAGCCAGGGCTGGGCACAGGGGCAGCACAGGCAGCCAGGGCTGGGCACAGGGGCAGCACAGGCAGCCAGGGCTGGGGCTGCACAGGCAGCCAGGGCTGGCTGGGCAGGGGCACCACAGGCAGCCAGGGCTGGGCACAGGGGCACTGGGCACAGGGCAGCCAGGGCTGGGCACAGGGGCACCACAGGCAGCCAGGGCTGGCTGGGCACAGGGGCAGCACAGGCAGCCAGGGCTGGCTGGGCACAGGGCAGCCAGGGCTGGGCACAGGCAGCCAGGGCTGGCTGGGCACAGGGGCAGCACAGGCAGCCAGGGCTGGGCACAGGGGCAGCACAGGCAGCCAGGGCTGGGCACAGGGGCAGCACAGGCAGCCAGGGCTGGGCACAGGGGCAGCACAGGCAGCCAGGGCTGGCTGGGCACAGGGAGCTGGGGATGGGGCACAGGGAGTCAGAAGCTGCAGCCCTAAGCTGCCAGCCCAGATGGGTGTGTGGCCACCCATCCACCCCTCCCTCCCCCCTTCATCTATCCCTCCCTCCCTCCCTTCCTCTCTTCATCCCTCCATCCATTAATCCATCTCTCTATTCATCCCTCCCTCCCTTTGTCCATCCATCCATCCATCCATCCATCCATCCATCCATCCATCCATCTCTTCATCCATCCATCCATCCATCCATCCATCCATCCATCCATCCATCCATCCATCCATCCATCCATCTCCATCCATCCATCATCCATCCATCCATCCATCCATTCATCCATCCATCCATCCATCCATCCATCCATCCATCCATCCATCCATCCATCCATCCACCCTTTCCTCCATCCTTCCCATCCCTCTATCCCACCCTCTACCCATTCCTCTATCCCTCCCTCCTCGTCCATCCGTTCATCCCTCTCTCACACCCCCTGTCCGTCCCTCTTTCCCCCCATCCCTCCCCCTGCCCGTCCCTCTTTCCCCCCATCCCTCCCCCTGCCCGTCCCTCTTTCCCCCCATCCCTCCCCCTGCCCGTCCCTCTTTCCCCCATCCCTCCCCCTGCCCATCCCTCCCTCTCCGCCCTCACTCCGCCGCTGTCGCTCGCAGCGATCCGAGCCTGCGAGTGAGCAGCAGCAGCACCGCCGGGGCTGGGGGCACCGCACAGCACCCTTGAGCCAGCCGCCGCCACCTCCCCGCTGCCAGACTCGGGGTGGGGAGGGAGGGGAGGGGGGCTGCAGCCGGTGGTGCCCCCCATGGCTGCGCCAACCGTCAGCTGAGCGCCCACCCCGCTGCGCCTCTCCCCCGCCGAATCGCAGCCGCATGGTGGAGGAGAGCGTCGGGGCGGGAGGGCACCATGGGCGCCGGCGGGTTCTTGGGGGTCCCCCCGACCCCCTGCGGCCCCCGGCCCCCGTGGCGGTGGTGAGCAGGAGGCTGTGGAGCGTGGAACGAGCCGGGCAGGGCTGGCGCTCGGAGGGGGCCGTAGGGGTGGACTGCAGCCTGCCCGAGCCCCGCTGCCTCTGGCTGAGCAGCCTGCGCTGGCACGCCGCTGGCACTGCCCCCGCCGCCCCCGGCCCCCGGCCCGCCCGCGGCTCCCCCGCACCGACAAGTGGCACCGGGTGAGCACCGCCGGCCGCGCCTCTGGGGGTCGTGCCTTGGCTCTTGGGGGATGGGGGAGGGAATGCCCCCGGGGGAGGGGGTGCCGCGGCTGGCACGGCTCCCTGTGACCCCTCCCATGGCTGGGGGTTGGGGTTCGGGGGTGGGGGGCGGGGGGGTGGGCTCTTGTCATGCTGGTGGCCACAAAGGGAGGGGCGGTAGCCAGTGGCAAGGGCAGGGCTGTGCCCAGCGGTGCCCTGCTCGCTGTGCCCGGGGCAGGGGGACAGAGCCTGCCCCGCCCCCCCCTCAGGAAGGGTCCCACTCGTGTGGGACAGTGGTGGGGGGCTGCTTGTCTCCTGGTGTCACCACGGGGGAGTGAGGTGGCACAGAAGGGGGGCAGGGCCCTGGTGCCCTCTGTGCCGGGGGGCAAAGGACCTCACAGGCATTAGGGACCTCGGGGGGGGGGGGGGGGGCCGGACCCTGGGCTGGCACAGGGAGCTTCCCCCTCGGCTCCATCCTCCCTGCCCGTGGGCTGGGGGCTTGGGGAACAAAGGAGCAGGATGGAGCTGGTGGGGGGGCACAAGAGAAGCCCCCTGGGCCGGGCTTGAGAGGAAGCCCAAAGAGCCAGGAGGTGACTGCCCCCCGGGAGTGGGGGTGCTGAGGTGACAGATGAGGTGTCAGCCCCTCTGGAGCTTTGATTTGGAGGGGGGGGTGGTGGTGTGTGTGTGCTTTGCCCCCCCCCCCCCTCCTCCCACCCCCTACCCCGAAAAGGGAAGCTCCAAGCCCCGGGGGGGAGGGGGGGGGGAGCGCAGAGGGGGAAACCGAGGCAGGGGAAGCTTTGGGGAGGCTTTGCTCTGCTCTGGGGGGGGGGGGGATGGCCAAGGGGTGAGATGAGGAGGAGGAGGAGGAGGAGGAGGAGGAGGAGGAGGAGGAGGAGGAGGAGGAGGAGGAGGAGGAGGAGGAGGAGGAGGAGGAGGAGGAGGAAGGCAAAGCTTTGGGCCTTTGGGAGCTGGGGGGGAATCCTTCCCAAGCGCCTTCCTCCTCCGCCCCACCGGCGGCTTGGAGCTGGGGGCTTGGTGCTGGGCCTCAGGCTGCTGGAAGCAAGCTGCTGGAGCTGGGGAGGGGGGTGGGGGACCACCCTACAGCTAGGGATGAGGTTGGGGAGGGGGTCTCTGGGGGGGGGGGACGTGCCAGCGCGTCACGGAAGCGCCGGAGCCGTTGGCCAACGGCTCCGGCGCTTCCGTGACGCGCTGGCACGTCCCCCCCCCCTTCAGAGCCCCCCCCAAAAAACCCAAGCCCTGTGGGCTGGTGGTGCCTCCACTGATCCTACCCTCCCTCCCCTGGCCTTGTCTGGGCTGGTTAAAATCAGCAGGGCACATTCAGCTGTCAGCTTAAAAATAATCCCAGCAGGCCGCCACCGAGCGAGGCGCAGAGGGGGAGGGGGGCAGGGGGGAGAGGAGGGTGAGGCGCCCCCCCCCCCGACCCCCTCACACACACACACCCCCTCCCCCCAGTCCCACTCCCCGAAGGGGCTAAAGGGTGGATGAGGGTCCCCTTGGGGAAGGGGAGGTGCCCCACCCCCCCACTCCCACCGCCTTGGCCAGCTGGGGTTGGGGCGGTTGGGTTGGGTGCAGTGGGAGGAGGGTTTGGGGTCCTTGGTTGGGTTAGGAGGGGTGGAAAGAGGGTTTGGGGTCCTTGGTTGGATTGGGAGCAGTGGAAAGAGGGTTTGGGGTCCTTGGTTGGATTGGGAGTGGATGAAAGAGGGTTTGGGGTCCTTGGTTGTTTTGGGAGTGGATGAAAGAGGGTTTGTGGTCCTTGGTTAGGAGCAGAGGAAAGAGGGTTTGGGGTCCTTGGTTGTGTTGGGAGTGGATGAAAGAGGGTTTGGGGTCCTTGGTTAGGAGCAGAGGAAAGAGGGTTTGGGGTCCTTGGTTGTGTTGGGAGTGGATGAAAGAGGGTTTGGGGTCCTTGGTTAGGAGCAGTGGAAAGAGGGTTTGGGGTCCTTGGTTAGGAGCAGAGGAAAGAGGGTTTGAGGTCCTTGGTTAGGAGCAGTGGAAAGAAGCTTTGGGGTCCCTGGTTGGGCTGGGAGCAGTGGAAAGAGGGTTTGGGGTCCTTGGTTGGATTGGGAGCAGTGGAAAGAGGGTTTGGGGTCCTTGGTTGTGTTGGGAGTGGATGAAAGAGGGTTTGGGGTCCTTGGTTAGGAGCAGAGGAAAGAGGGTTTGGGGTCCTTGGTTGTGTTGGGAGTGGATGAAAGAGGGTTTGGGGTCCTTGGTTAGGAGCAGTGGAAAGAAGCTTTGGGGTCCCTGGTTGGGCTGGGAGCAGTGGAAAGAGGGTTTGGGGTCCTTGGTTGGATTGGGAGCAGTGGAAAGAGGGTTTGGGGTCCTTGGTTGGATTGGGAGCAGTGGAAAGAGGGTTTGGGGTCCTTGGTTGTGTTGGGAGTGGATGAAAGAGGGTTTGGGGTCCTTGGTTAGGAGCAGAGGAAAGAGGGTTTGGGGTCCTTGGTTGTGTTGGGAGTGGATGAAAGAGGGTTTGAGGTCCTTGGTTGGGAGCAGAGGAAAGAAGTTTTGGGTTAGGAGCTTGGTTAGGAGCAGAGGAAAGAGGGTTTGGGGTCCTGGGTTGGGAGCAGTGGAAAGAAGCTTTGGGGTCCCTGGTTGGGCTGGGAGCAGTGGAAAGAGGCTTTGGGGTCCTGGGTTGGGAGCAGTGGAAAGAGGGTTTGGGGTCCTTAGTTAGGAGCAGTGGAAAGGGGGTTTGGGGTCCTTGGTTGGGAGCAGTGGAAAGAGGGTTTGGGGCTGTTGGTTGGGTTAGGAGGGGTGGAAAGAGGCTTTGGGGGTCCTTGGTTGGGAGCAGAGGAAAGAAGCTTTGGGTTAGGAGCTTGGTTAGGAGCAGAGGAAAGAGGGTTTGAGGTCCTTGGTTGGGAACAGAGGAAAGAGGGTTTGGGGTCATTGGTTGGGAACAGAGGAAAGAGGGTTTGGGGTCATTGGTTGGGAACAGAGGAAAGAGGGTTTGGGGTCATTGGTTGGGAGCAGAGGAAAGAGGGTTTGGGGTTCTTGGTTAGGAGCAGTGGAAAGAGGGTTTGGGGTCCTTGGTTAGGAGCAGTGGAAAGAGGGTTTGGGGTCCTTGATTGGGAACAGAGGAAAGAGGGTTTGGGGTCATTGGTTGGGAGCAGAGGAAAGAGGGTTTGGGGTTCTTGGTTAGGAGCAGTGGAAAGAGGGTTTGGGGTTCTTGGTTAGGAGCAGTGGAAAGAGGGTTTGGGGTCCTTGGTTAGGAGCAGTGGAAAGAGGGTTTGGGGTCCTTGGTTAGGAGCAGTGGAAAGAGGGTTTGGGGTCCTTGATTGGGTTGGGAGTGGATGAAAGAGGCTTTGGGGTTGTTGGTTGGATTAGGAGTGGTGGAAAGAGGGTTTGTGGTCCTTGGTTGGGTTGGGAGTGGTGGGAAGAGGCTCTGGGGGCTTGTGGAGGGGTTTTGTCTCCCCTCTTTTTGGTTCCCCTTGGAGCTTTGAGGCTCTCTGTGTTTTTTGGGGTCTGTGAGCACCCAGAACACCCCAGGCTGGTGATGGAGTGGATCTGTGGGTGCCCTGCAAGGGTGGTGCCCCATGGGTTGTAGCTTCAGAGCCATGCCCTCACCACAGGGATCCTACCCCGAGGGGCACAAGACCCTCAGCCCTTGGGATCCTCATCTCAGGGCATCTCCAGCCCATGGGACCCCCAACCCATGGGATCCCCCAGCCCATGGGATCCTCATCTGAGGGCATCTCCAGCCCATGGGACCCCCAACCCATGGGATCCCCCAGCCCATGGGATCCTCATCTGAGGGCATCTCCAGCCCATGGGACCCCCCAGCCCATGGGATCCCCCAGCCCATGGGATCCTCATCTGAGGGCATCTCCAGCCCATGGGACCCCCCAACCCATGGGATCCCCCAGCCCATGGGACCCCCAGCCCATGAGCTCCCCCAGGCCATGGGATCCTCATCTGAGGGCATCTCCAGCCCATGGGACCACCCAACGCATGGGATCCCCCAGCACATGGGGACCCCCAGCCCATGAGCTCCCCCAGGCCATGGGATCCTTATCTCAGGGCATCTCCAGCCCATGGGACCCCCCAGCCCATGGGATCCTCATCTGAGGGCATCTCCAGCCCATGGGACCCCCCAACCCATGGGATCCTTATCTCAGGGCATCTCCAGCCCATGGGACCCCCAACCCATGGGATCCCCCAGCCCATGGGACCCCCAGCTCACCTCAGGATGTGCCAGCATGGGGGATGTGTGTCTGGGGGTGGGGTTCAGCCTGTCCCCACTGAGGTTTCTCCATCAGGTTTCTCCCCCCCACCCCCTGCCCCGGGCAGCGAAAAGGTCCACTCAGCACAGGCACAGAGGCACAGACAAAGGCTTTTTGTCCCTTGTCCCTTTGTGTTTCCCTCTCCCCTCCCCTCTCTGCAGCCGTTGCTTCCACCCAGACGGTGCCTGAATTGTACCACCCCTGCCCCAGGATGGGCTGAATCCAGCTGCTGTGGCAGGGAGGGAGGTGGCACCCGGGCAGGATCCTGGTGGATGTCCCGTCCCCCCCCCCCCCCCCGCCACCCTGCCTTGTCCCTACCTGCCCCCAGCGTGCCAACGTCTTTGTTGTCAGCAGAGCTTGGTGCTGCCAGGGCCTGGAGCAGGGCCCTCTGCTGGCTGCTCAGCCAGATGTGCAGCCAGATGTGCAGCCACATCCCTCGGCAGGGCTGTGCTGAGCCCAGCTGGGGTGCCAGGGCTTGCAGGGTCTCCCCAAGCTCCCTGCCCTGCTGCCAGGCAAGATGCCCACAGCTGCTGCAGCGCTGCCACCACCCGGCTCCCCTCCCCGGGGCTGGCACCGGGAGCTGTGGGTTGGAGCTTTGGCTCCTCTTGGTTCCACCTGGGCCCTTGCCAGGGCTGGACGTGGTGCCAGGGCTGGACGTGGTGCCAGGTCCTTGCTCCATCACCACATCCAGCTGCATCCTGGGCAGCTCTTTCCGCCTTGCCCGAGGTTGTTGCCACAGTGACATCAGAGGGGGGCATTTTATCCCTGCCCCTCCTTCTCCCCCCTCCTCACCCCCCCAATCTGTCCTCATCTCTCCTCCTGGGTCCCCTCCAGACCCCCCCAGGGCACAGCTCATTTCCCCTCCATTTTCTTCTCACTTCCTTCCCATCTTTTCTTCTCCCACAAGGTCCCAAGTGAGGAGTCCTGGGGGGTGCTGCTGGAGGGGTGTGGAAGGGGGGTGGGGGTGGGGAGGGGAGGGTTGGAATTCGTTGGTGGAGGGATCTGGGGGGGGGGGTGTCGGGTCTGGAATTTGCTGGTGGAGGGAGCTGGAATTCGCTGCTGTGGGGCTGGCAGCTGGGGCTGGGGCTGGGGCTGGGGCTGGGGGGGGAGAAGGTTCTGAGGAGTGGAGCAGGGTCTGGGTAGACCTCAACCCTCAGCACAGGGATTTGAGGAGGGGGTGGGGGGTGGGGTGGGCGGGACTGAGTGCCTGCAAGCTCCCCCTCCCCCCCGCCCCGAGTGACATCTTCCTCTTCCTCCCTTTACAGCCAACACCAGGCAGGAGGGATGGGGCATCCCCCAATGCCAACGTGCCCCCCGGAGGGGACCTTCCCCTGGGGGGGCCCCAAGACCGTGGTGCTGCGGAAGAGCTCCCAGGGGGGTTTGGCTTCACCCTGCGGCACTTCATCGTCTACCCCCCGGAGTCGGCAGTTCACTCCACCCCCAAGGTAGGGCTGGGGACTGGGGGGTGGGGGCGTGGGGACCCTTCCCCCTCACACACACCTGGGGCTGCTGGAGAGGGGCTCTGAGGGGCTGTGGCTGGATGCAGGAGGGTGGGAGCGGGGAGGGGAAGGGGGTCTGAGGATCGTCCGCTGTCAGCAGAGCTGAATCCAGCTGCTGTGGCAGGGAGGGGGTGGCACCCGGGCAGGATCCTGGTGGATCCCCTCCCCGCCTGCCACCCTGCCTTGTGCCTACCTGCCCCCAATTGCTCTGTTGTCAGCAGAGTCTGGCGCTGCCAGGGCCTGGAGCAGGGCTCTGTGCTCCTGCTGCCTCAGCAGAGCTGCTGGCTGCTCAGCCAGATGTGCAGCCAGATGTGCAGCCGCATCCCTCAGCAGGGCTGTGCTGAGCCCAGCTGGGGTGCCAGGGCTTGCAGGGTCTCTCCAGGCTCTGGTGCCAGGCAAGATGCCCACAGCTGCAGGGGGCTGCAGCGAGGTGGGGACTGGTCAGCTGCCAGGGGAGGAGGTGGCCTCAGGCTGCACCAGGGGAGGCTTAGGTTGGCCATGGGGAAGGATTCCTGTGCTGCAGGAGTGGTCAGGGCTCGGCACAGGGTGGTCAGGGCTCGGCATAGGGTGGTCAGGGCTCGGCACAGGGTGGTCAGGGCTCGGCATAGGGTGGTCAGGGCTCGGCACAGGGTGGTCAGGGCTCGGCACAGGCTGCCCGGGGAGGTGGTGGAGTCCCCGGCCCTGGCGGGTGCTCCGGAGCCCTGTGGCCGTGGCACCCGGGGCCGGGGTGGTGCTGGGCTGCTGCTTGGGCTCTCAGAGATCTTTCCCTCCGGCTCCACCGCGCCCCAGACCTGCTCCAAACCCCTCCGGGGCAAGGGTCTGATCCTGCCCCGTGGCGCTGGGCACCGGGGCTGAGCCTCACGGCCGGGGGAGGAGGCAGGCGAGCGGCGGGAGGTGGCGGTGCCGGTGTCCGGGGTTGGCGGTGCCGGTGCCGGGGGTGCCGGTGTCAAGGGGTGGCGGTGCCGGTGTCCGGGGTTGGCGGTGCCGGTGTCCGGGGTTGGCGGTGCCGGTAGCGGTGCCGGTGTCAGGGGTTGGCGGTGCCGGTGTCAGGGGTTGGCGGTGCCGGTGTCAGGGGGTGGCGGTGCCGGTGTCAGGGGGTGGCGGTGCCGGTGTCAGGGGTGGCGGTGCCGGTGGCGGTGGCGGTGCCGGTGTCCGGGGCTGGCGGTGCCGGTGTCAGGGGGTGGCGGTGCCGGTGTCAGGGGGTGGCGGTGCCGGTGTCAGGGGGTGGCGGTGCCGGTGTCAGGGGTGGCGGTGCCGGTGGCGGTGGCGGTGCCGGTGTCCGGGGCTGGCGGTGCCGGTGCCGGGGGTGCCGGTGTCAAGGGGTGGCGGTGCCGGTGACAAGGGGTGGCGGTGCCGGTGTCCGGGGTTGGTGGTGCCGGTAGCGGTGTCAGGGGTGGCGGTGCCGGTGCCAGGAGTTGCCGGTGCCGGTGGCGGGCGGCTGGGAATAGCCGCGGGCCGGCGCCGCAGCCGGGGCCGGTGGGGCAGGGCGCGGCGGCGGCTGGCTCAGCACCCGCGGGGGCCGGCGGGCGGCCAGGTCCGGGGGCTGAGTTTCGGTGGCGTTGACTCAGCAGGGAGGGGGATGGCAAAGCTGCCTTCGCCCTGCCGCCGCGCTTTGGGCCACCGCCGGCGCCCGGCCTCGTCCCCAGCCCTGGGAGCGGGGCTGCTGGGGTGCCCCGGGGGCTGGGAGGGGCTGCGGGGCGCTGCAGGGTGAGGAGGGGCAGGGAGAGGGGCGAGGCCATGCCCTTAGGGACACTTGGTGGCCCCACGCTCCTGCTGTGGCAGCCACGTGTGGGCCTCTCCCCCTGGGAAGGGCTGAAGACCAGGTTGGATGGGACCTTGAGCAACTTGGGCTGGCAGGAGGTGTCCCTGCCCGGGGCAGGGGGATGGGACTGGGTGATCCTGCAGGTCCCTTCCAGCCCAAACCACTCCCTGATTCTGACTGGGTGCCAGTTGTGTGCCAAGGCTGTGCCAGGACGTGGCTTTCCCTTCCCACCATCCCTTCAGCCTCCTCACTGGGAACATCCTCCTGGCACAATGGGTTGGAGGTTGGTCCCTTCCCAGCCCCCTTAGGGAGACCTCTCCCCCGACCTGGGGACATCAGAGCTGTGGCTGGTGAAGGCTCTTGGCCGCAGCCAGGCTTGTGCCCCCTGGAGAGCGCAGAAGCTGGCACCCGGGGAGTGAGAAATCCCCTCCCAGGTGTCCAGGTCCCTCCTGGGGGCCCACAGCCCAGGGTGCAGCTGGCTCTCCAGGGCTGGGCTGGGCTGGGGGGGGTTTGGGGGGCGGTCAGCAGTGTGGGTGCAGCCCCATGTGGGTGCCAAGACCCCAGCTTGGGCACCCCTCTGCGGGTGGGTGCCCAGGACAGGAGCCCAGGGACCCAGTTCCCACCCCAGGGGACAGAGCTGTGTGGCTCCCACTGCTGTCCCCTGCCTGTGAGTGGGAAGGGGGTGGCAACCCGCCCCGCCCCCCCCGCCACCCCCTCTGCAATGCCAGCCACAGCCCTGGCAGCCTGCCCTGTACAGCCAGAGGCTGCAGAGATGCCACATCCCCCCCCCCCCCCCCATCCCATTTCCTCTGCCAAATAATTGCAGGACTAATTATAACCCCTGCTGACGAGGGGGGGGGGGGGGAGGGGGATGCCTGTGCAAAGCTGTCCCCTCCCCGGGGGTCCCTGCCGCCAGCATGCTGTGGTGGCATGGGTGCCAGTGGGCACCCTCGTCCCTCCCCTGGGACCCCCTGCAAGGGCTTGGGCTCTCCCCAGCCAGGCTTGGTGGCCCCGGAGAGAGGTGAGATGGGCCTGGCTGGGCCCCTGCCTGCTGCCCTGCCCCCAGACTGTCCCCTTGCCTGGCAGCTGGGTCCAGGGAGGGGGCTCTGGTGGGTCCTGCTCCCTGCCCACCAGTGGGGCTCTGAGTGGGTGGCACAGCTGGATGCAGTGTCAGGGCTGAGGAGGGGCACTGTGGGGCTGGCACCCCTCGGGTCCCCTCCCAGACCCTCCTTGTTTCCCCCTCCCCCAGCTGGCACTGCCTGGCACAGCCACCCAGCAAAGGTTTTTCTCTTTTCTTGGCAGGAGGAGGAGAATGGGAACCGAGCAGGTGAGGCCTGGCACGGTGCCACCACGGGCACCCCTGGCACAGGGCTCGTCGCCACCCGGATGGGTGGGCACAGGGCTCCAGAGGGTCACAGGGGCCGGGGGACAGAGGGGTCACAGGGGGTCGCAGTGGGCCAGGGGGACACAGTGGGGACACAGTTCACTGTCTGCCATGTCCTGAGCATGGGCTGGCACCGGTGACAGCTTGGTGGCGCTTGGCACACCGGGCTGGCTCAATGTCCCCAAAGCCCTTGGGAGGTTCGCTGCCCCTCGTGCCCACGGGGGGTTTGTCCCCAGGCTGGAGGGGTCCTGGCCAGGCCAGCACCAAGCTCTGCAGCTGGTGGGTGGCTTGGGTGGGCAGGGGGTGTCTGGGGACGGGGACGTGGCCCTGCTGTGCCGCCAGGGGCTGGCAGTGACGAGAGTGGATGTGAAGGCGTCAGGAGGTATCGGTGCCGGCACTGGCGACGAGGAGCCGGGGCTCTGCCCCCGGGGGAGCTGAGGCAGGCAGAGCTGTCCAGACCTGGCACCCAGTAACCAGCAGGGCTAGGAGGGGACATGCCAGGGCTGGGAGATGTCCCCTGGGGCATCCTTTTTCCCTTTGCCATCCTCCTGCTGTCCCCGTGCCCACCCAGCCCTTGCGCCGCTTTTGCTCTTGCAAAGGGTTGGGAATGGGCAGGGCTTGGGGAGGGGGCAGGTTTGGGGGGGGGAGGTCTGGTGAGGGGACACACACACACACAAGTGCTGGGGAGGGGCCACGAGTGCCAGGTGGGGACACAACTGCTCGGGGGGACACAAAGAGCTGCCCCCAAAGTGAGGCTTTGCCCGGGGCAGGACCCTGGCAGCAGGCGCAGGCAGGGCTGCTATGGGTGTGGGGAGGCGAGGAGGGGACCCTGAGGGACCAAAGCTGCTTCTTGCCGGGCCAGAGGGTCCCTGACACTCGGTCCCCCCCCGGAGCAGGTCCCCCCCGGAGCCGCCTGGAGCCCATGGACACCATCTTCGTGAAGAGCGTGCGTGAGGAGGGGCCAGCGCAGCAGGCTGGGCTGCACACCGGTGAGCGCCGCGGCCTGGGCTGCCCGGGCCTCGGGGGGGCTCCAGGCTGCTGCCCCTGCTCTGCCAGGGCCTCTCCTGCTTGCTCTGCTCTTCCCCCCCCTTGCAGTCCTTCCTTTCTCTCCCCCCGGCTCCTCCTTGCTCCCAGGCTCTGCTCTCTTGGCCCTGGCCTGAGAGGCTCAGAGCAGTGTTGGGATCCCCATGGCTTGGGCTGGCTTTGGGATCCCCATGGCTTAGGTTCCCTTTGGGATCTCCATGGCTTGGGCTGGCTTTGGGATCCCCATGGCTTAGGTTCCCTTTGGGATCCCCATGGCTTGGGCTGGCTTTGGGATCCCCATGGCTTAGGTTCCCTTTGGGATCTCCATGGCTTGGGCTGGCTTTGGGATCCCCATGGCTTAGGTTCCCTTTGGGATCCCCATGGCTTGGGCTGGCTTTGGGATCCCCATGGCTTAGGTTCCCTTTGGGATCTCCATGGCTTGGGCTGGCTTTGGGATCCCCATGGCTTGGGCTGGCTTTGGGATCCCCATGGCTTAGGTTCCCTTTGGGATCCCCATGGCTTGGGCTGGCTTTGGGATCCCCATGGCTTGGGCTGGCTTTGGGCTCTCCATGGCTTAAGCAGGCTTTGGGATCCCCATGGCTTAAGGAGGCTTTGGGCTCTCCATGGCTTAAGGAGGCTTTGGGCTCTCCATGGCTTAAGCAGGCTTTGGGCTCTCCATGGCTTAAGCAGGCTTTGGGCTCTCCATGGCTTAAGCAGGCTTTGGGCTCTCCATGGCTTAAGCAGGCTTTGAGCTCTCCATGGCTTAAGCAGGCTTTGGGCTCTCCATGGCTTAAGCAGGCTTTGAGCTCTCCATGGCTTAGGTTGGTTTGGACTCTCCATGGCTTAAGCAGGCTTTGGGCTCTCCATGGCTTAGGTTGGTTTGGGCTCTCCATGGCTTAGGTTGGTTTGGACTCTCCATGGCTTAAGCAGGCTTTGGGCTCTCCATGGCTTAGGTTGGTTTGGGCTCTCCATGGCTTAGGTTGGTTTGGGCTCTCCATGGCTTAGGTTCCCTTTGGGGGTCCCCATGGCTTGGGCTGGTCCCCTTGCCACACAGGGCATGGCTTTGCTGCTAGGAAGCCATCTCTGGTCATGCTCCAAGCCTGCTGTGGGTGCCCCTGGGGCCAGCCAAGTGCCACCATCCCCACAGCCACTCGTGACACCGTGCTCTCCCCCAGGGGACCGGCTGGTCAAGGTGAACGGGGAGAGCATCATCGGGAAAACCTACTCCCAGGTCATTGCCCTGATCCAGAACAGGTGAGTCCCTGTCCTGGGGGGTGACGTGGAGGGGACACATCACAGCGGGCACCGCCCCCTTGGGTGTCCCCTGGGCTGTGAGGAGCCAGGAGTCAATGGCTGGAGGGGCACAGGGCCAGGCAGTGCCATGCTGTGACCTTTATGTGGGGATGGGGACATTCAGACCCTTGGGGGGGGCCCTGGCCAAGCATGAGGGTGGGCTGGCAGGGGACAGATGGGGACCAACCCTGGCTGGCCTGACCCCTTGTGCCTTCTCCCTGCAGTGATGATGTGCTGGAGCTCTCCATCATGCCCAAGGATGAGGACATCCTCCAGCTGGTGAGTGCTGGGTGGGTGCCAGGGGCCAGGCTCAGGGTCCCTGGTGTGGCTTTCCCAGGCCATGCCAATGCTCCTGTCCCACCAAACCCCAGGGACTGCTCTGTCCCTGCCCACACTCGTCCCATGTCTTGGGCTGGGGTGGCCAGGTGCCCTTTGGGGACAGGTCCCTGCCAGCATCCCTGGAGGAGCAATGGGTGCAGAAATGGAGGTCCCAGGGGGTTCAAGGCAGGAGGGGTGAGAGATGCATCCCTTGGGGTTGTTTTATTTTGGGGGGACACATCCTTGGGTGTAGCTGGGGACAAGCCCTGGGGGTGTTGAGCTTGGAGCAGAGCAGCCCCAGAGGGGATCTGCAAGAGCTAAAGGCTGGGGGGCAAGAGGCTGGGGCCAGGCTCTGCTCAGTGCTGCCCAGGGACAGGGCAAGGGGCACAAAGTGCAGCCCAGCAGGTTCCACCTGAGCAGGAGGAGAGAGCTGTTCGGTGTGAGGCTGCTGGAGGCCTGGAGCAGGCTGCCCAGAGAGGCTGTGGAGAGCTCCCAACCCCCCCCTGAGCACTGTGCTGCTGGGCAAGCTGCTGGGGGTGCCCTGCTGGGGCAGGAGGGGTTGGACTGGGTGATCTCTTCCAACCCCACCATACTGGGATCCCTGTGGTGGGAACAGGGGGCAGCATCCCCAGCCCCCACCATGCTGACCCCCTGTGTCCCCCCCAGGCATACTCACAGGATGCCTACCTGAAGGGCAATGAGCCCTACTCCGGCGGGGCACAGAGCATCCCGGAGCCCCCTCCCATCTGCTACCCACGGAAGACCTACCCCTTCCAGGCACGGGGCACCGAGTCCCCCCCGGGCCAGCCGCCGGACCCCCGTGCCCACCGCCCGGCCGCCGCCAGCCCCTCCTCCCCGCTCGGCACAGCCGCAGCCCCCAGCGCCCGCAGCGAGCCGGGCGGCAGCCCCGCGCACGCCCCCACGAAGCACAGCCTGGGGGTCCCCCCCCACGCCCCGCTGCCCACCACGGGCACCCCGCGGGCTCCTCCCGCCCCAGCTGCTCCGCCGCCGTCACGTCCTCCAAGCCCGACCGCTACGGGATCCCTCCCGGCACCTCCCACGGCGTCCCCAAGCACCTCCCGGAGCACCGGACTCACTGCGGCTTCAAAGAGGGCGTCGGGGGCTGGCAGGGACTAGCCCCCAGCGTGTGCCCGGCCGTCAGGAGTGCCAGCAGGCTCTGTCCCGCTGGTTTTCCAGCCAGGAGCCCCGGCGGAGCTCGTCGGAGGAGCGCCGGCGCGCCCTGCCCCCCGGTACCGCAGCGTCTCGCAGGACAGGCTGGGGGCGGCTCAGCAGTGACCCGCCGGGGCTGGCCCCACAGCGCATCCCACGATACCCTCCTGCAGCCCTCCCGGGAGGGCTGGGCACCCCGTGCCCGCTCCGACCACTACCTGGGCAGGTACGGCCGCTCCATGGAGGCGCTGGAGCCCGGCGCTCTGCTGTCCTCTCACCTCTCCCCGGCCAGGGGCTGCCGGGCCCCCGCCCCCGCCGCTGCCGGCATCGTCGGCCAACCCATCCCGCACGGCTCCTGTGCGCCTTCCTCCTCCTCCTCGTCGTCGAGGGAGCCGGTGCAGAAGCATCCCTCGCAGCCCAACCTGCAGGACGAGTCGGGTTACATCGGGTACCGCAGCTACAGCCCTTCCTTCCAGCGCCGCACCGGGCTCCTGCACGCCCTCTCCTTCCGTGACCCAGCTTTTGGTGGCCTGCCCACCTTCAACATCTCCCAGAGGACCCCCACGTCGCTTCCGGAAAGGGTGGTCCCCACCCTCCCACCGCCCACCAGCACCGCCGCCGCCGCCACCAGCGGTCCGTCACCGGCTCGCAGCGCGCCGGAGGGCAGCAGGGGGCCGGAGCCGCCGGAGGAGCGGAGGGAGGAGGTGGTGCTGAGGCAGAAGCCGCCCACGGGGCGCAAGGTGCCGGTCCCCCTGCGGCAGATGAACTTTGTCTTCCCCGAGGGGGTGAAGGAGGCGGACGTCGGTGGCCCTCCGCTGGCGGCTGGCAAAGGGGACAAGCCGGGGGCCGAGCGGCAGGGCCGGCGGCTGGCACCGCTGGCAGCCCCCGAGGACTCGCTGGCCTCCATCCCCTTCATCGGTGAGTCAGAGGGGCTGGGGGCAGCTCCGGGAGAGGAGGGGGGGGAGAGGTTGGCACCTGCCATGTCAGGGAAGGCAGGTTTTGGGCAGGACGGGGCACAGTGTGTGACCTCAGAGCAGCCTTATGGGGCCAGGGCAGGGATGGCAAGGGGAGACAGCAGCGGTGCCCACTGTTCCCAGTGCCCCACAGTGCCCAGCACTCCTCTTTGTCCAGCACCCCACTGTGCCCAGCAGCCCCTCTGAGCGTGTTGTCCCTACACAGGGCTGAAGGAGTGAGGGGTGTGGTGCTGGAATTTGGGCTCATCCCTCCCCCTGTGGCCCTGCACCCTCTGCCCAGACCCTGGCAGCTCTTACTGGGCATGGCTGGGTGTGAACTGGAGGCCCTGCATGCTCCTGCTCTGCTCCCAAGCGGGCACAGGGATGTGACCTGCTGCTCCCTGTCTCACTTAGGGGCTCCCTGCTTGGCCACCTCTGCCCCTGGGCACCCAAATGGGTCTGGGAGAGCTGCCAGCTCTGCCCTGTCCCACACTGCAGCCTGCCCAGTGCCTGTGCCTGGGGAGGGACCCCAGGGCTGGATGGGGATGGAGGGGATGGGATGGGGTTGGGATGGGATGAAGATGAGGTGGGATGGGATAGGATGGGATAGAGATGGGGATGGGTAGGATGGGATGGAGATGGGGATGGGATGGCGATGGGATGGGATGGGATGGGATGGGATGGGATGGGATGGGATGGGATGGGGATGGGGATGGGATGGAATAGGATGGGAAGAGATGGGATTGGGCTGGGGGTCCTCAGGGTTGTTCTCTAAGAGGGGCTGGTTGCTCCAGTGCCTCCTGGCTTTACTGGCAGTGGGAGCACATCCCCCAGCCTGCCCCAGGCCCCTGCCACCTCCCCACCTCGCTAAGAAGCGCTGGGAGACCCCAGCGTGGGCTTCCCCTGCCCCATCCCCTGCAACGCTGCCCACCCCTCTCACAGACGAGCCCACCAGCCCCAGCATCGACCTGAAGGCCAAGCACGTCCCTGCCTCCTCCGTGGTCTCCAGTGCCATGAACTCGGCTCCCGCCGTGGCCACCAGCCCCTCCTCGCCCACCTTCGCCTTCGCCCTCAGCCGCCACTACTCCCAGGACTGCAGTGAGTGCTGGGGGGTGGGAGCTCTGGACAAAGGGGTCCCCAGTGGGCAGCAGCCCGGGGGGGAATCCACAACCCTGCCCATGTCCTCCTCCCCGCCCTGGCAGGCAGCATCAAGGCTGGTCGCCGCTCCTCCTACCTCCTGGCCATCACCACTGAGCGCTCCAAGTCCTGCGACGATGGTCTGAACACGTTTCGGGATGAGGGGAAGCTCCTCAGGTAGGCTTGGACCTCCCCTCCCCCCTGCTCCCAACCCCCCTGCTCCCAACCCCCTGCTCCCAGCCATAGAATTCCCACAGGGGGCTGGGTTGGGCTGGGACAGCTCTCCCAAGGTCGTCCGCGTCCAACCCTCAACCCCAGCGCCGTCCGCCGGCCATCCAAGCCCTGCCCCCAGGCGCCACGGCCACAGCTTTCTTGAGCACCTCCCTGCTGCTGTGTGGCTCCTCCCTGCCACCCCACTCACAGGGGGCTGCTCTTCCTCCCCCTCCCCACCAGGAGGATGCCCAGCCGGGTGCCCAGCCTCCGCATGCTGAGGAGCTTCTTCACCGACGGGGTGAGTGGTGGCTGCTGGCGGCGCCCTCCGTCCTGGGGACCTCTGTAGGAGGGTTGCCAGGGGTTGCTCTGCTTGGCCGGGGCACTGGTGCCCAGGGCATCACCCCAAGGGTGTTCCCTGCTCCCCTCCCCAGTCTCTGGACAGCCTTGGCACGTCCGAAGATGCCCGCTCCAAACGGCACTCAGCCTCCGACCTCTCGGACGTGCCGCTGAGCGCCGTGAGGAAGGAGGGATGGCTCCACTGCAAGCAGATCCTCACCAAAAAGGGGAAGGTAGGCAGGGGTGTGCCCCCCCGAGGCCTGAGCCCCCCATGCTTGGCCTCACAATAGAATTCTCTTTGGGTTGGAAAAGCCTTCATCCAAGTCCAACCTTCAACCCGGCACCGCCGTGGCCACCAAAGCCTGGCCCCAAGTGCCACAGCCACAGGTTGCCGGAGCAGCTCCAGGGCTGGGGACTCCACCACCCCCTGGGCAGCCTGTGCCAGTCCCAGACCACTCTTGCAGGGCAGAATTTGGTCCTCATGTCCAACCTAACCCTCCCTTGGCACAGTTTCAGGCCATTGCCTTTCCTCCTATCACCTGAGACTAGAGAGAAGAGACCAACCCCCACCCCACTCCAGCCTCTGCTCCAGGCTGAGCAGCCCCAGCTCCCTCAGCCTCTCCTCGCAGGGCTGTGCTCCAGCCCCCTCCCCGGCCTTGTGCTCCAGCCCCCTCCCCGGCCTTGTGCTCCAGCCCCCTCCCCGGCCTTGTGCTCCAGCCCCCTCCCCAGCCTCCTTGCCCTGCTCTGGACACGTTCAAGTGTCTCAATGCCCTTCTCAAACTGACCGGGGCCGAGCTGAGGGGCAGGAGAACCTCCCTCAGCCTGCTGGCCACACTCTTCAGGATGCCCACCCCGGGATGCCCTTTGGCCTTCTTGGCCATCAGAGCTGGACACAAGTCCTCAACGTGTGTCCTAACCAGTGCTGAGCACAGGGCCAGAAGGGACTTCCCCTCTGCCGCTGTTCCTGATGCAAGCCAGGCTGCCGGGGACCTCGGGGGTGGGGGCTGGGGGAGGGCGGGGGCGATCGGGCAGGCGCGACGCCTCCCCCGCCGACCCTTCGCTCCCTCCGTCCCCCACGGACTCTTCTCCCCCTCCCCCCGCAGAAGGTCGGCGGAGGCATCCGGCAGTGGAAGCGCGTCTTCGCCGTGCTGCGCGCTCCCTCGCTCTACCTGAGCAAGGACCGGCGGGAGGCTGCCCCCTGCGCCCCGGCCCCAGGTGAGGAGGAGCCTCCGATCAGCATCCGAGCCAGCCTGGTGGACATCTCCTACAGCGACACCAAGAGGAAGCACGTCTTCCGCCTGACGACCGCTGACTTCTGTGAATATCTCTTTCAGGCAGAGGATCGGGAGGATATGCTGGCCTGGATCAAAGCCATCAGGGAGCACAGCAAGGCGGAGGGCGAGGTGAGAGCCGCCATGGGGCTCCTCCTCCTGCCTGCCCGCCCGCCCCTGGCTCTCTTCCCCGGCGCTAAAAAACCAAACCACAAACCAAAACCCAGCCCAAGCCAGCGAGCAAAGCAACCTGCCTCCAGCTCTCTTCCACCTCTGCTGCCTTTGAGCTGCTGCCCGCTTTCAGGCCGGGGCTGGACGCTCCCCGGCTGGGTGCTCCCAGGGGGCACCGGGGCTGGAGGGTGTCCTGGTGGTCGAGAAGAGGGGGGCTTGGTCAGCCTTGGCTGGTCAGGGGCGCTGTGGTGGTCAAGCAAAGCAGGGTTTGGCCAAGCTTGGCCAGCTATGGTGGTCAAGAAGAGTGCAGTTTGGTCAGCCTTGGCTACTTGTGGTGGTCAGGAGTGGGGTTTGGTCATCCTTGGCCAGCTATGGTGGTCAAGAGGAGTGGGGTTTGGTCATCCTTGGCCAGCTATGGTGGTCAAGAGGAGTGGGGTTTGGTCATCCTTGGCTACCTGTGGTGGTCAGGAGTGGGGTTTGGTCAGCCTTGGCCAGCTATGGTGGTCAAGAGGAGTGGGGTTTGGTCATCCTTGGCTACCTGTGGTGGTCAAGAGGAGTGGGGTTTGGTCATCCTTGGCTACCTGTGGTGGTCAAGAGGAGTGGGGTTTGGTCATCCTTGGCTACCTGTGGTGGTCAGGAGTGGGGTTTGGTCATCCTTGGCCAGCTATGGTGGTCAAGAGGAGTGGGGTTTGGTCATCCTTGGCTACCTGTGGTGGTCAGGAGTGGGGTTTGGTCATCCTTGGCTACCTGTGGTGGTCAGGAGTGGGGTTTGGTCATCCTTGGCTACCTGTGGTGGTCAGGAGTGGAGTTTGGTCATCCTTGGCTACCTGTGGTGGTCAGGAGTGGGGTTTGGTCATCCTTGGCCAGCTATGGTGGTCAAGAGGAGTGGGGTTTGGTCATCCTTGGCCAGCTATGGTGGTCAAGAGGAGTGGGGTTTGGTCATCCTTGGCTACCTGTGGTGGTCAGGAGTGGGGTTTGGTCATCCTTGGCTACCTGTGGTGGTCAGGAGTGGGGTTTGGTCAGCCTTGGCCAGCTATGGTGGTCAAGAGGAGTGGGGTTTGGTCATCCTTGGCTACCTGTGGTGGTCAAGAGGAGTGGGGTTTGGTCATCCTTGGCTACCTGTGGTGGTCAGGAGTGGGGTTTGGTCATCCTTGGCTACCTGTGGTGGTCAGGAGTGGAGTTTGGTCATCCTTGGCTACCTGTGGTGGTCAGGAGTGGGGTTTGGTCATCCTTGGCCAGCTATGGTGGTCAAGAGGAGTGGGGTTTGGTCATCCTTGGCCAGCTATGGTGGTCAAGAGGAGTGGGGTTTGGTCATCCTTGGCTACCTGTGGTGGTCAGGAGTGGGGTTTGGTCATCCTTGGCTACCTGTGGTGGTCAGGAGTGGGGTTTGGTCAGCCTTGGCCAGCTATGGTGGTCAAGAGGAGTGGGGTTTGGTCATCCTTGGCTACCTGTGGTGGTCAAGAGGAGTGGGGTTTGGTCATCCTTGGCTACCTGTGGTGGTCAAGAGGAGTGGGGTTTGGTCATCCTTGGCTACCTGTGGTGGTCAGGAGTGGGGTTTGGTCAGCCTTGGCCAGCTATGGTGGTCAAGAGGAGTGGGGTTTGGTCATCCTTGGCTACCTGTGGTGGTCAGGAGTGGGGTTTGGTCAGCCTTGGCTACCTGTGGTGGTCAGGAGTGGGGTTTGGTCAGCCTTGGCTACCTGTGGTGGTCAGGAGTGGAGTTTGGTCAGCCTTGGCCAGCCATGGTGGTCAAGAGGAGTGGGGTTTGGTCATCCTTGGCCAGCCAGGGGCATTGTGGTGGTCAAGAAAGTGGGGCTTGGACATCCTTGGCTACCTGTGGTGGTCAGGAGTGGAGTTTGGTCAGCCTTGGCCTGCTATGGTGGTCAAGAGGAGTGGGGTTTGGTCATCCTTGGCTACCTGTGGTGGTCAGGAGTGGGGTTTGGTCATCCTTGGCCAGCCATGGTGGTCAAGAGGAGTGGGGTTGGGCCAACCTTGGCCAGCCAGGGGTGCACAAGGACTGGCAGGCACCATGGTGTCCAAGAAGACCTCTCCCTGGAGGTGTCCAGGACCAGGCTGGATGAGGCCCTGAGCAGCCTGGGCTGGTGGGAGGGGTCCCTGCCCATGGCAGGGGCTTGGAACTGGCTGATCTCGAAGGTCCCTTCCGACCCAAACCCATTTCATGGATCTCTTAAGTGTGGTCTGGCCAACCTTGGGCAGCCAGGGGTGCCCAGGGCCTGGTGGGCATCGTGGTGTCCAAGAAGGTCATGGTCTGGCCGGCCTTGGCCAGGGCAGGGTGTGCCAGGCTGCTTGGCACTGTGGCTCCGTGCCAGGCGGTGCTGGAACCACTGGTGGCATTTGGTTGTGTGATGGCTCTGCCGTGGTGAGTTTTGTGTCTCCGTTGGTGGAGAGAGGTTTGGCAGGGAGCTCCTTGCCTGCCTCAGGGCACGGTGCCCATGTGGCGATGCCAGGGTTGGTGCCAGGTTGGTGTTGAGCCCTGGCTGGGCAGCTGTGGTCTGTGCAACGCGTTGCTCGGGTCTGAGATGGGCAGAGCTGCTCCCTGGGGCCGTGGGCTCCAAGCAGAGGATCTGTGGGGCAGGAGGTGCCAGCGCTGGGCTGGCTGTGTGCCATCTGCCCAGGGTGCCAGGACGGCCTCGTTCGGTGGCAGCGAGCATGCCAAGGCTGTGGCAGGCTCCAGCCCTGGAGGGTGTGCTGAGCTCGGAGTGGTCTCTGTTTCTCTGTGGCACAGGGAGCTCGGCGAGGCTGGCAGCACCGGTGCAGGCAGGATGCTGCCGGGCTGGGGCTCGTGGAGCCAGCTGGGTGCCCCCTGGGCAGAGGACCCTGTGGGCAGCTCCCGTGAGGATGGGTGCGTGTCTTTGGAGACGTGGCGGAGACCTGTGTGCCCTGGCAGGGGCTGCCAGAGGTGTGAGTGTGCCAGGGAGGGCCTCGAGCCTCTGCTGCCAGCTCGGACGCCGGAGACCGCTGCGGGGCGGCGAGCGCCGGCGGGCACCGACCGCTGCGGGGCGGAGGGCGCTCGGCCCTGCCCTTGCCCCGGTCCTGCCTGGCGCTGCGTGGTGCCTGGCAGAGCGCTGGTGTGCCCGGGGTGGATGTGCTGCTCAAGCTCTCCCTTCCCCTCTTGTCTCTGCCTCCCCAGGACCCCGGGTTTGCCAGCCAGGCCCTAATCAACAAGAAGCTAAACGACTACCGGAAAGTGAGGTACGGACCCTGGGCACGGCGGGCACCGCCCCCCCCCCCCCGACCTTTGTTCACCTCCAGATCAAAGTGATGGAGCCAAACCACTGCCTCCCAGAGCGGGCTGGTGCTGCCAACCCCAGCTGGGCAGCGCTGGGCAGCGCTGGGCGGGGGATGCCAGCAGCGCCCCCGCTTTGCTCCGGGTGCCAGCAGGGCCTGGCTCCAACCTGACTGGCACCCAGCAAAGGGTTAAGGCAGCTCAGGTGCTTTACCCAGCGTGGGTGCAGCCCCGTGGGCATGGGCATGGATGCCAGGTAGAGAGAGAGAGAGATGCCAACGTGTTGCTGGGAGGTGTTGCCCTCCACCACCACCGCCAAGCTGAGCCCTCCCCCTCCCCCTGCTCTCTTGGCAGCCCCGCGGGTGCCAAGCCCGATTCCTCGCCCAAGGGCTCTCGTGGGCTGGGCATCAGAGCAGAGTTCCTGAAGCAGAGTGGCAGCAGCACGCCCAGGGCACCCCGGCAAGATGTGGCTGTCACGAAAGGTAGGTGCCAGCCCCGCGGCCTGGGGGCACCTTGGCACAGCAGCCCAGCCTGGGAGGGGTCGGAAGGGACCCTCTGGGGATCACCCAGCCCAAGCCCCCTGCCCAGGCAGAGCCCCCAAGGGAAGGGCACTCAGGAACACATCCAGGGGGGTTGGAAGCTCTCTCCAGAGCTGGAGGCTCCAGCACCTCCCTGGGCAGCCTGCCCCAGGCTCCAGCAGCCTTCAGTTCAGGAAGTTCCTCCTCATGCTCAGGTGGAGCTTCTCCTGTGCCACTCTGTGCCCACTGCCCCTTGGCCTGGCACTGGGCACCGCTGCCAACAGCCTGGCCCCAGCCTCCTGCCACCCACCCTTGAGGTATTGATCAGCATTGATCAGATCCACCCCCAGGCTGCTCTTCTCCCCCCTCAACCCTCTCAGCCTCTCCTCCTCCCAGAGCTGTTCCAGGCCCCTCAGCATCTCTGCAGCCCTTGGCTGTGCCCTCTCCAGCCAGTCCCTGAGGTCCCCCTTGAGCTGGGGAGCCCAGACCTGGTCCCAGTCCTCCAGCTGTGGCCTCACCAGGGCTGAGCTGAGGGGCAGCAGAACCTCCCTCAGCCTGCTGGCCTCACTCTCCTCGCTGCCCCCCCCCCCAGGATGCCCTTTGGCCTTCTTGGCCACCAGGGCACCCCAGAGCCGCCCATCCTCCTCCTCGCCCCTGGGCCAGCAGGGATGCTCTTCCCATTGGTCCCAGCTGACGAGCAAGCAACCCTGTGGGGCTTTTTTCTTCCTCCCCAGATGAAAGCAGCTCCCAAAGAGCCCCTTGGGGCATCCACATCATGAAGAAGAACAAGAAATCCGCCCCCAGGGCCTTCGGCGTCAGGCTGGAGGAGTGCCAGCCCGCCCCGGACAACAAGGTACGGCCAGGGCGGCGGTGCCAGCCCCTGGGGGGGGCCCGTGCGGCCCTGGCACCTCCATCACCCCCCTGCCTGTCCCTGCAGAACGTCCCTCTGATCGTGGAAGCCTGCTGCAAGGTGGTGGAGGACCGGGGGCTGGAGTACCTGGGCATCTACCGCGTGCCCGGCAACAACGCCGTGGTGTCCAGCCTGCAGGAGCAGCTCAACAAGGGAGCCACCGAGATCAACCTGCAGGATGAGGTGAGGCCAGCCTGGCCCTGGCCCTGGCCCTGCCCCCAGCCACATCACTGGCCCTGGCCCCAGGCCGCCAGGATGTTGTCCTGGTCTGCGGTTCCCTCCCTGTTTCCCTCACGACCATCATCTCTGTCTCTAACCTCCTCCTCATCCCTCTCTCCATCATCATCCCTCTCTCCATCATCATCTCTGTCTCTAACCTCCTCCTCATCCCTCTCTCCATCATCATCCCTCTCTCCATCATCATCTCTGTCTCTAACCTCCTCCTCATCCCTCTCTCCATCATCATCCCTCTCTCCATCATCATCTCTGCCTCTAACCTCCTCCTCATCCCTCTCTCCATCATCATCCCTCTCTCCATCATCATCTCTGTCTCCTAACCTCCTCCTCATCCCTCTCTCCATCATCTCTGTCTCTAACCTCCTCCTCATCCCTCTCTCCATCATCTCTGTCTCTAACCTCCTCCTCATCCCTCTCTCCATCATCATCCCTCTCTCCATCATCATCTCTGTCTCTAACCTCCTCCTCATCCCTCTCTCCATCATCATCCCTCTCTCTAACCTCATCATCCTCATCCCTCCATCATCATCTCTGTCTCCTAACCTCCTCCTCATCCCTCTCTCCATCATCATCTCTGTCTCTAACCTCCTCCTCATCCCTCTCTCCATCATCATCCCTCTCTCTAACCTCATCATCCTCATCCCTCCATCATCATCTCTGTCTCTAACCTCCTCCTTATTCCTATCTCCATCATCATTCCTATATCCAGCCTGATCCCCCTCCCTTCCTCCATCCCTCTCCCTGCCTCCATCCCCACCCCTGCCTCCATTCCCTCCCTGCCTCCATTCCCCTCCCTGCCTCCATCCCCTTCCCTGCCTCCATCCCCTTCCCTGCCTCCATCCCCTTCCCTGCCTCCATCCCCACCTCTGCCTCCATTCCCCTCCCTTCCTCCATTCCCCTCCCTGCCTCCATCCCCACCCCTGCCTCCATTCCCCTCCCTGCCTCCATTCCCCTCCCTGCCTCCATCCCCCTCCCTGCCTCCATCCCCACCTCTGCCTCCATCCCCACCTCTGCCTCCATCCCCCTCCCTGCCTCCATCCCCACCTCTGCCTCCATCCCCCTCCCTGCCTCCATCCCCACCCCTGCCTCCATCCCCACCCCTGCCTCCATCCCCACCCCTGCCTCCATCCCCTTCCCTGCCTCCATCCCCTTCCCTGCCTCCATCCCCCTCCCTGCCTCCATCCCCACCTCTGCCTCCATCCCCCTCCCTGCCTCCATCCCCACCCCTGCCTCCATCCCCCTCCCTGCCTCCATCCCCCTCCCTGCCTCCATCCCCATCTCCGTGCCCTTCCCCGGGGTGCCAGGGCCGCCCAGTGCCGCCTGGTGGTGGGTGGCCGCAGTGCAGGTGACAGTCGGGGGACACCTTTGTCCCCTCGCATCTCCCCACACTGCCGCGGTGCCCCAGGGCAGGGTGGGGACAGCTGCCCTGCCCTGCTCGCAGCCATGACGCTGCTGGCTGCTGTCCCCCTTGCTGGTGGTGGCCTGGGACCCCCTGGGCTGGGGGGCTGGGGGTGGGTTTGCCCAGGGTGGTGGCTCTGAGCAGCTGCTTCTCTGCCCTGCAGAGGTGGCAGGACCTGAACGTCATCAGCAGCCTCCTGAAGTCCTTCTTCCGAAAGCTGCCTGAGCCTCTCTTCACTGACGGTGAGTCCCTGGGGCCCCCCCTGCATGCTCCACCCCGGGGTGGCCACCAGGGACCCTGTGCTGGTGGCCACGGGCCAGGGGCTGACTCTGGGCTGACCATAGAACGGCTGAGGCTTGGAAACGGCCTTGGAGGTGCTCAAGTCCAACCTCTCACCTGGGGCTCTCAATCCCAGCACTGCTGCCAAGCCACTGCCACCAGACCCCAGCCCTCAGCACCCCAGCCCTCAGCACCCCAGCCCTCAGCACCCCATCCATGAGGCTTTGAAACACCTCCCAGGGGGTGGGCAGCCTGCTCCTGGGAGCCTCAGACCTTAGAATGCTGGAATGGTTTGGGTTGGAAAAGGCCTCTGAGGACCTCCAGTCCAACCAGCAGCCCACCCCCACCCCGGCCCCCAAACCCTGGCCCTAGGTGCCACGGCCACAGGCTTCCTGAACACCTCCAGGGGGTGGGGACTCCACCACCTCCCTGCTCAGCCTCCTCCAGCGCCTGATGACCCTTTCTGGGAAGAAATTGCTCCTAATATGCAAACCCAGCAGCTCCAGGGCCCATCCCACCCACCCCCCATGTTTGGGGCAGGTCTCCAGGAGGCCACAACAGAGCAAGCCTCAGCTGCAGGGCTCCGCAGACCCCTCCTGGCTGAACCCTCCTGTCCTCGTCCGCCTCTGTGCCTCACCCCTAGGAGACCACACCAGCACCCAGCCCCCTCCCCAGCATCTCCAGCTGGTCCATCTGGAGGTCCCTGTGCCCCAGGGGGTGGTCCCTCTGCCCTGCACCCATCTCTGACCCCCCCACCTCCACGTCCCACCCGCAGATAAGTACAACGACTTCATCGAGGCCAACCGCATCGAGGACGCCAGCAAGAGGATGAGGACGCTGAGGAAGCTGGTAGAGAGCTGGGGCAGGGGCTGGGCTGGCACGGCTCTGAAGCCCACCCTGGGGTGCTGGGATGGGTGGGGGTGTTGAGCAGAGAGGTGACCCTGGTGCCTCCCCCCCCTCCCAGATCCGGGACCTGCCAGGTCACTACTACGAGACGCTCAAGTTCCTGGTGGGTCACCTGAAGACCATCGCCGACCACTCGGAGAAGAACAAGGTACTGCCCCCCAGCCCTGGGGGCACCAGCCAGGCTCCCCCAGGCCCCTGCCCCACCTTGAGCCCCCCAGCCTGGGCTGAGATGGGAAGGGAGTTGCTTGGTGCTCGATGGAGCAGCCGAGAGGCAGCACCGACCCAACTCTCCAGCTGCAGTGCTACAGGCTGGGGGCAGAGTGGCTGAGAGCAGCCAGGCAGGGAGGGACCTGGGGGTGCTGGTCGATGGTAGGCTGAACATGAGCCTGCAGTGTGCCCAGGCAGCCAAGAGGGCCGATGGCATCCTAGCCTGCATCAGGAACAGTGTGGCCAGCAGGAGCAGGGAGGTCATTCTGCCCTGTGCTCAGCCCTGCTCAGGGCACACCTTGAGGCCCGCGTCCAGTTCTGGGCTCCTCAGGTTAGGGAAGCTGTTGAGCTGCTGGAAGGTGTCCAGAGAAGGGCAAGAAAGCTGGGGAGGGGTCTGGAGCACAGCCCTGTGAGGAGAGGCTGAGGGAGCTGGGGTTGCTCAGCCTGGAGAAGAGGAGGCTCAGGGGAGACCTCATTGCTCTCTGCAACTCCCTGCAGGGAGGCTGTAGACAGAGGTTGGTCTCTTCTCCCAGGCAGCCAGCACCAGAACAAGAGGACACAGTCTCAGGCTGTGCCAGGGCAGGTTTAGGCTGGAGGTTAGGAAGAAGTTCTATACAGGGAGAGTGATTGCCCATTGGGATGTGCTGCCCGGGGAGGTGGTGGAGTCATCATCCCTGGAGGTGTTCAGGAGGAGGCTTGCTGGGGTGCTCGGTGCCATGGGTTAGTTGTTTAGGTGGTGTTGGATTGGTTGATGGTTGGACATGGTGATCTTGAAGGTCTCTTCCAACCTGGTCTATTCTATTCTATTCTATTCTATTCTATTCTATTCTATTCTATTCTATTCTATTCTATTCTATTCTATTCTATTCTATCCTGTTCTTCTATTCTATTCTATCCTGTTCTATCCTATCCTGTTCTGTTCTATTCTATCCTATTCTGTTCTAGTCTACCCTATTCTATTCTATTCTATTCTATTCTATTCTATTCTATTCTATTCTATTCTATCCTATTCTATTCTATCCTATTCTATTCTGTCCTATTCTATCCTGTTCTATCCTGTCCTGTTCTAGCCTATCCTGTCCTGTTCTAGCCTATCCTGTCCTGTTCTAGTCTACCCTATTCTATTCTATTCTATTCTATTCTATTCTATTCTATTCTATTCTATTCTATTCTATTCTATTCTATTCTATTCTATTCTATTCTATTCTATTCTATCCTATCCCATTCTACTTCTATTCTATTCTATTCTATTCTATTCTATTCTATTCTATTCTATCCTATTCTCTCCCTTGAGCACCCTGCTCTGGTGGGAGGTGTCCCAGCCCGGGGCGGCCTGGAGCTGGGTGATCCTCAAGGTCCCTGCCCAGCCAAGCCATTGCCATGGCTCTGTGCCCTCTGGTTGCAGATGGAACCCCGAAACCTGGCCCTGGTGTTTGGCCCCACGCTGGTGAGGACCTCAGAGGACAACATGACCGACATGGTGACGCACATGCCCGACCGCTACAAGATCGTGGAGACCCTCATCCAGCACGTAGGTGGCAGGGCTGGCAGGGCGGGCAGCGGGGTGCCAAGGAGGAGGGCTGCCCTGCAGCCTGGGGAGGGGGCTGCCAGGGTCCCGCCGAGCTCCCAGCGCCCCTCCGTAACCCCTTGTGCCATCTCTCCCCGCAGTCAGAGTGGTTCTTCAGCGACAAGGAGGACAAGGGGGAGAAGGTGAGTCCGGCCAGCCGGGTGGGCAAGGCCAACCGGCCCCCTGGGTGGTCTTGCTGCGGGGCAGGGGGCTGCAGACCCCCTGGCTGGGAGCCAAGGTGCCACCTGCAGCCTCCTGACCACCTTCTCCCCCCTCCCCCCGCTCCTGCAGACGCCAGTGGATGAGAAGGAGGCTCAGTCGGTGCCCAACATCGAGTACCTGCTGCCCAACATCGGCAGGACCACGGCTCCCGGCGAGGCCACAGGTGAGGAGCGGTGCCCCTGGCGCCCACCCCTCTGCCCCTGGCACCGGGGCAGCCCCTAGATGCCAGTGGCTCCGTCCCCCTCCCCACAGCCGGCCTGGCTCACAGGCAGGAGGTCCCGGTGCCACCGGAGAGCGGGGCCATCCCCCCGGGGGGCCAGCAGCGCCCCCTGCCCACCTGCTCCTTTCACCTTCTCTCTCCGGGGGCTTCTCCCCACCCCTCTGCCAACCTGGTCCCCGCCACGGTGCCCCAGCAGCCCTCGGAGCCCTCACCCCTGCCCAGGTGCCCAGGCTGCCAGCCCGGAGAGGGAGGAGGCTTTGATGTTCCACTGATTTCTTACCTTCTTTCCTTGAACTTCTCTGTGCTGTCCTCTTCCTCCTCCTCCTCCTTCTCCTCCTCCTCTTCCTCCTCCTCCAGCGGACCTCCTGGAGAGCTAGAGCGGGTACAGTCTTGATCCTGGGTGCATTGCTCACACTAACTCCTCGGGGTGACCACGAGAGAGGGGGAGCAGAGAGGGGGTAGGTGGGTGGGGAGGGGACCTTGCCCTGCCTGGCCACTCGAGGCTCCCTGGCCTCAGGAGGTGGCCACTGAACCCCCCAGGGAGCCTCAGATCCTTCAACCCTGCTTCTGCCAGGCTGGTGCCTGGGGCTGGGCTTTCCAGGGAGGGTGGGGAGAGCCTGGCACAGGCTGTGGCTGCCCCCTCCCTGGAGGTGTGCAGGGCCAGGCTGGATGAGGCCTTGGGCTGGTGGGAGGGTCCCTGCCCACGGCAGGGGTTTGGAGCTGGATGATCCTTGAGGTCCCTTCCAAGCCAGCCCGGGGGATGGGTGCTGGCTGCCCCAGGGCTGGCACACTCAGACACTGGGCTGTGGGGGTCCCCAGGGCAGGGGTCAGCACCCCCTCTCTGCCTCCCCTCTCTCGTTGTCAGCAGCTGCTATAACCCCGTGTGTGGGGTGGGGGAGGGCGGCTCTTGTCTTGTCCTTCACCCCCTGGCAGTGGGGCCAGGGCTGCCTGTCCCTGCCGTGTCCCCACTTGTCCCCTAACCCCCACCCCCCTCCCCACTCCAAGGAGCTGGGGCAGCCCCACAGCCTGTCCCAGTCCCTACCAGTGCAGCCCACCCCAGGCTGGGTGTGGCCTTGAGCCAGGTGCCCATGCCCCATCCTGGTGATGTGGCAGTGCCATGCCCAGCCCTGCTCCCCTCTGTGCCCTGTGGCCGTGGGAGGGTTGGGGTCCTGGCTGTGTGTCCTGCCTGCCCGTGCCTGCGTGTGTGTGTCCCCTTCACCCCCCACTCCTCACCTCGAGGCTCTGCAGCAACGTGGGGACCCCTGTGCGCCCCCAGAGCCCCCTCCCCATCCTCCTGCAGCCGCTGGCACACGAACCTGCTCGGTGGTGGCATCCCTGCCAGGGCCCAGCTGCGCTGACGATCCCAGCATGTCCCCATCCTGATCTGGGAGGGGTTGGAGCAGCATCCCCTCCCACCCACCCCCCCAAGCTCCACCCCCCAACCCCCCTCCCCAGCCCTCCCCCACCCCCAGGACCTGGCTCTGAAGCCCTCTCTCTGCTCTGCTTTGCAGGCTCGACCCGCAGCGGCGCTGCCAAACCCAAGGTGAGGAGGGGCCCGGGCCGGGGGCTGGCAGGGAGGGAGGGCATGGCTGGGGCACGGAGCCCACCCTGGTGTCCCCACCCTCCCCCTTCTAACCACGCTGTCACCATGGTGCCAGGGCACGTGGCCGTCGCGGAAGGTGTCCCCGCACCGGGACCTCCTCGCCATCCCCTTCGTCTCGGCCGCTGCCCGCAAGAGGAAGAAGAGGAGAGAGGCCGAAGGCGTCGGGAGCAGCACCGACGACGACGTGGAGCGCAGGGACACCCCCGGCCAGGAGCAGGACAGAAGGACCACGGCCCCCCACTGGGACCCGGCCAACCCCCGCGGCAGCGGTGCCGAGCTGGCGGTCCCCAGCCCGGCTGGGATGGAGCGGGAGGGCTCCCCGGAGCGCTGCCTGGAGCCCGGGGGCGGTGCCGGGGCGGAGCCTGCGCCGGACGCCCGCTCCATCGTCTCCGGTTACTCCACCTTGTCCACCGTGGACCACAGCCTCTGCTCCGAGGTGCAGTCGGTGGCCGGGAGCCGGGGCGGGGAGGAAGCCGATGACGAGCGCAGCGAGCTCAGCCACATGGAGACGGACACGGAGAGCCGGGAAGGTGCCCAGCCGCGGCCCGGGCAGCTGGCGGGAGGAGGAAGAGGAGGAGTCGTCGCCGTCGAGCCGGGAGATGATGCCAAGGCGCTCCTCGCCCGGCCGTCCTTCAACTCCCACCGCCTGATCCAGTGCGACACCTTGGCCCGCAGGAAGCTGGGCAGGCCCCGGGACGGCGCGGGGTCCCCGGAGGAGGAGCAGCAGCAGCAGCAGCAAGGTTGGGCGGCCCCGGGGAGAGCCTCGCTGAAGGAGCAGCTGCGGCAGCGCCTGCGGCTCTCGGCCGACGACCTGGGGGTGCGCCTGCGCCGCGCCCCCTCCCCCGACACCCGCCGCAGGAAGAGCAGCTGGCGCCGCCACACCGTGGTGGTGCCCGGGGGGCTCAAGGACCTCAACTTCAACGAGTGGAAGGAACCGAGGGGGCTTGAGGTGTCGCCGGCAGGACCCTGCCGGGACAAGGACTCGGGGCTCAGCAGCTTGGAGTCCACCAAAGCCCGGCCGCAGGCGCCCAGCCCGGCGCCGCCCGGCGCTGCCAGCCAGCTGATGGGCGCCGGGAGCCCCTCGGGCAGCCCCGCTCCCCCAGCCCCTCGGCGCTTCCCCCAGTGTCTCTGACCTCCTGAGGTGCATCCCCTCCCCCTCCAGGCTCTCCCCCTCCCCGAGGTTTAATTTAAGGACATCCCCTCCCCGCCCCCTTCCCGTATTTAATTGCAAGCTGCTCTTATTTAACGACTCCCTGGGGCCCCTGGGGGGACAAAGCCACCCTGTGGCCCCCTTGCCTCGGGGACCGGCAGGGGGTCGCTCCTGACCCCATCCCATGGCCCCCCAGGCTGTGCCAGGAGGGTTTGGGGGGGGGGGTTAGCGGGGACTGTCCCCATCCTGGGGGGTGGTGGTGGTGGCACTGGCGTGAAGTGCAGGCACTTCCCTGGGCACTGCCCTCGCTGGGGACCTTGGTGGCACCACGCTGACCTCAGTGTGCCCCACGGGGTCTGGGCTCCATGCTGGGGGGACCTTGGTGGCACCACGCTGACCTCAGTGTGCCCCACGGGGTCTGGGCTCCATGCTGGGGGGACCTTGGTGGCACCACGCTGACCTCAGTGTGCCCCACGGGGTCTGGGCTCCATGCTGGGGGGACCTTGGTGGCACCACGCTGACCTCAGTGTGCCCCACGGGGTCTGGGCTCCATGCTGGGGGGACCTTGGTGGCACCACGCTGACCTCAGTGTGCCCCACGGGGTCTGGGCTCCATGCTGGGGGGACCTTGGTGGCACCACGCTGACCTCAGTGTGCCCCACGGGGTCTGGGGTGCAGCTGAGCTGGTGCCACCCTTGGCACTACAGACTGGGGGGCAGGGAGGGGAGGGGGAGTGTCCCCTGGGCTGGGTGGGAATGGGTGTGACAGGAGGGGCTGGCACCAAGGGACACCCTGCAGCGGGGGTGGGGGGAGGAAGGACAGTGCCAGCCCCCAGGCTTTACAACCATGATGTGGCAGCAGCTCAGGACCTGGCATGCTGCCTGGCAGGGGCACGGCATAGCCCCCTCCTCAACCCCACTCCCCTTCCCGCTTCCCCCTCCCCCATGCCAAAAGCACTTTAGGAAGGGGGTGCAGGGATGGGGACAACGTCTTGGAGCGGGCAGGGGCAGTTGGCACGGGGATCCCCAGCCTTGCCAGGTTGGCACAGACATGCCATGGGGGGGGGGGGTCGGGTGGCTGCTGGGGGGGGTGGGTGGTTGGGGGGGGATGTGTGTGTGTGTGGTGTGTGGGGTGGGTGTAAAGTTCTGTCACTGTTTCTCTGTGGTCCTGATGCAAAGATTTGCTGTCAAGTCGGTGGTTTGGGGTTGGTTGTTTTGAGGTTGTTTTGGGGTTGTTTTGGGGTTGGTTTTGGGGTTGTTTGGGGTTTTTTTTTTTTTTGGGGGGGTGGTGGTGTCTGCTCTGTAAATACTTCTCTGCCCTGTAACATATTCCAGAGGATTTCTAAAGCATTTTTTAAGCAGTTTTTTGCTCAGCCCCCCCCTCCACCCCAAAAATCTCAAACACCCCCCCCTCCCCCTCTTCAACCCCCTCCCCCATCCTCAAACCACCCCCACCCCCACCCCCAGCCAGGGGAACATGCTGGACCAGTGTTGACTTTTTAGCCCCTCCTGCATGTCCCCCCCCCTGCCCCCTCCACCTCCCTCACTGCCTTGGCATCTTGGCCCACTTGCCCTTGGAGCTGGCAGGTGCAGAGCTGCAAAGCCAGACCACCCCCCCCCACCTCCCCCAACCCCCAGACCCTCCTCATCCTGCTTCAGATGCTGCCCCCCCGAGTCCCAGACTATATATTGGAAATAAAGTGGTTATTGGAGGAGTTGGCTTCCTGCTCTTCTTGGGTCCTCTGCTTGGGTGGGGTTCAGTCTGTGGAGACCCCCAAGCTCCCCCTCCCTCCATCTCCCCACGTGCTGCAGGCAGGGGAGCACCAGAGGCGGTCAGGGAAGGCTTGAGGGCGCCTCTGAGTTTGCCACACAAGACCCAGGTTGGGTCCTGTGGCTGGGTGGGTCTTGGTGGGTGGGAGGTGGAGCTGCAGAGGGGTCTGGATCTGTGTTGGGGTCCTGCCCTTGGGTCACAAGGGCCCCATGAAGGCTCCAGCCTGGGGGGGGGGGGGGCGGGGGCGCAGAAGGGCTGGAAACTGCCTGGTGGGAAAGGACCTTCCCCAGGAGGGTGGTGAGAGCCTGGCACAGGCTGCCCAGGGAGGTGGTGGCAGCCTCCTGCCTGGAGGTGTTTGCAGCCAGGCTGGAGGTGGCTGTGAGCAACCTGCTGTGGTGTGAGGGGTCCCTGCCCATGGCAGGGGGTTGGGACTGGCTGAGCCTTGAGGTCCCTTCCAACCCCATCCCAACCTAGGTGGGGGTTGGACCTGGCTGAGCCTTGAGGACCCTTCCAACCCAAAATGGTTGGACCTGGATGAGCCTTGAGGTCCCTTCCAACCCAGAATGGTTGGACCTGGATGAGCCTTGAGGTCCCTTCCAACCCCATCCCAACCTAGGTGGGGGTTGGGACTGGATGGGCCTTGAGGACCCTTCCAACCCAGAATGGTTGGGACTGGCTGAGCCTTGAGGTCCCTTCCAACCCCATCCCAACCTAGGTGGGGGTTGTACCTGGCTGAGCCTTGAGGACCCTTCCAACCCCATCCCAACCCAGACTGGATGAGCCTTGAGGTCCCTTACAACCCTAACAGTTCTCTGATCCTATGCCATCCAAGCCCCCTCCCCAAGTGGCACAACAAAGCTCGGCAGGGGGGGGGGGGGAAGGGAAAGTGGGGATTTGGGGGGGGGGAGGCAAAAAAAAGTGGCAGAAAGGCAACTCTTTAAAAAAAAAAAAAGAGAGGACTTTTATTCCAGGAGGACAACTCTGATAGAAAAGAAAAGGGAGGGAAGGGGACAGCGAAAGTCCAAAGCAACCTTTAGTCATCGGAGTCACAACGGTCACAGCACGACCCATGGCACCTACAGCACACAGCGACCGCCAGGGGCACAGGGCGGGGGGGGGGGGCAGTGCCGGGGGGGGGGGGGGCGGTGCCAGGGGCCAGGCCCCCCCCCCTAAACCTTCACCACCCCCAAACCTCTTCCCCCTCCCCTCTCCCCCTCTCTCCTCTCCCCCGCCCCCGCCCCCCCCGCCGCCCCCCCCCGCCCTGTGCGAGACCCTTTGGTCTTTTTGTAGTATGTAGTTGGTGAGGAGCAGTTTGCTCTTTTTTTTTTGGTCTTTTTTTGACCCGATTTGAATTTTTTTTTCCTATTTTTATTTTTTTTCCCTTTTTTTCCAAAAGATTTTTTTCCTTTTTTTTCCTTTTTTTTTTAACTTTTTAAAATTTTTAAATTTTTTTTTTAATTTTCTTTTTCCTTTTCTATTTTCTACTTTCTACTTTCGATTTTCTATTCTCTTTTTGATTTTGCATTTTCTTTATATTTTCTCTTTTTTCTCTCTTTTTCTCTTTTTTTATTTTCTCTTTTTCCACTTTTTTCTTTTTAAATTTTTTTTTCTTTTTTTTTCTTTGTCTTTTTCAATATTTTTCCATTTTTCACCATTTGGGACATTTTTTCCTTTTTTTTACGTTTTTTTTTCCCCATTTTAAATTTTTTCGATTTTCTTTTTTTTTTAATTTTTAATTTTTCTTTTTTTTAATTTTTAATTTTTTTTTCATTTTTCTTTTTTAAAATTTTTAATTTTTTTTATTTTTCTTTTTTCCTTTTTCCTTTTTTCCTTTTTCCTTTTTCCTTTTCCCTTTTGTCTTTTTCCTTTTTTCCTTCTTCCCTTTTTCCTTTTTCATTTTTCCTTTTTCATTTTTCCCTTTTTCCCTTTTTCCTTTTTCCTTTTTCCTTTTCCCTTTTTCCTTTTTCCCTTTTCCCTTTTCCTTTTTTGTCCCTTTTTCCCTTTTTCCTTTTCCCTTTTTTCCTTTTCCCTTTTTTTTTTCCTTTTTCCTTTTTTTTCCTTTTCCTTTTTCCTTTTTCCCTTTGTCCCTTTTTCCCTTTTTCCTTTTTCCCTTTTCCCTTTTTCTCCTTTTTCCTTTTCCCTTTTTTCCTTTTCCCTTTTTTCCTCTTTCCCTTTGTCCTTTTCCCTTTTTCCCTTTTCCCCTTTGTCCCTTTTCCTTTTCCCCTTTTCCTTTTCCCCTTTTCCTTTTCCCCTTTTCCTTTTCCCTTTTTCCCTTTTTCCCTTTGTCCCTTTTCCCTTTGTCCCTTTTTCCCTTTTCCCTTTTTCCCTTTTTCCTTTTTCCTTTTTTCCTTTTTTTTCCTTTTTCCTTTTTCCCTTTTTCCTTTTTCCTTTTTCCCTTTTTCCTTTTTTCCCTTTTTCCTTTTCCCTTTTTCCCTTTTCCCTTTTTCCTTTTTCCCTTTTTTCCTTTTTCCCTTTTTCCTTTTCCCTTTCCCCTTTTCCCTTTTTCTCCTTTTTCCTTTTCCCTTTTTTCCTTTTCCCTTTTTTCCTCTTTCCCTTTGTCCTTTTCCCTTTTTCCCTTTTTCCCTTTGTCCCTTTTCCTTTTCCCTTTTCCCTTTTTCCTTTTCTCCTTTTCCTTTTCCCCTTTTCCTTTTCCCTTTTTCCTTTTCCCTTTTTCTTTATTTCCACCTATTTTATTCTTCCTTTCCCCCCTTTTTTCTTTACATTTTCACCCTTCTCCACTAATTTTCTCACCTTTCCTTATTTTCATTTAAAAATCTCTTCCCTTGTTTCCATTTAAGCCAATTTTCTCTCAATTCCTTTCTTTTTTTCCCCTCTTAAATGTTCTTCATGTTGAAAAATGTTCTTCATTTAATTTTTTTTCCTTCATTTACATTTTTTTTCACTTAAATTTTTTTCTTTAATTTAAATAAAAAATTTCTCCATTTTCCCTCCATTTTATAGTTTTTCACTGTTATCATTGTTCACTGTTGAACATTTTTTTTCTCTTTCCCCCATTTTCTTTCATTTTTCTTCCTGCTTTTAGAATCTCATTTTTCTTCCATTTTCCTTCTTTTTTTTCCTTACCTTTTTCATTTTACATTTTCCTTCCCTTTCCCCTTCTTTTTATTTTCCTTTCCCTTCCACTTCCCCTTCCACTTTCCCCCTTGTTTCCCCCTCTCCCCCTTTTTACTCTCACTTCTCTGTTCCCCTTCCATCCCCCCCCACACCTTTTCTTTTTGCATTCCACCACTCCCAACACTTTTTTTGCTGTTGTTGCTTTTTTTGGTTGGTTTTGTTTCTCTCCTTTAAAAACAGTTCACAAGAAAAACAAAAGAACTCCATGCTCAAGAGACACACAAAAGGCTGCTAGAAACCCAAAACAGCTTCTAAAGAGTAGCAGGAATTAGTTTGTTGCTTTTTTTTTTTTTTTTTTTTTTTTTTCTCTATTTTTTTCCCCACTATTTTTCTCTTTTTTTTTTGGTCTATTTTTTCCTCTATTTTTTTCCCTCTATTTTTCTCCTTTTTTTGTCCATTTTCCCTCTATTTTTCTCTCTTTTTTCCCTTTATTTTTCCCTTTTTTTCTCTTTTTTCTCTTTTTTCCTCTATTTTTCTCTTTTTTCCTCTATTTTTCTTTTTTTTCTCTCTTTTTCCTCTTTTTCTCTCTTTTTTCCTCTATTTTTCTCTTTTTTCCCCTCTATTTTTCTCTTTTTTCTCAATTTTTTATCTTTTTTTCCTCTATTTTCTCTTTTTCCCTCTATTTTTCCTTTTTTTTCCTCTATTTTTCTCTTTTTCCACTCTATTTTTCTCTTTTTCCCTCTATTTTTCTCTTTTTTCCCCTCTCTTTTTTTTTCTCTCCCTTTTCCCTCTTTTTTTCTCTCTTTTTCCCTCTATTTTTCTCTCTTTCTTCCCTCTATTTTTCTCTTTTTCCCTCTATTTTTCTCCCTTTTCCCTCTATTTTTCTCTTTTTCCCTCTATTTTTCTCTTTTCCTCTTTCTCTCCTCTATTTTTCTCTTTTCCCCTCTATTTTTCTCTCTTTTTCCCCTCTGTTTTTCTCTCTTTTCCCCTCTGTTTTTCTCTCTTTTTCCCCTCTGTTTTTCTCTCTTTTTCCCTCTATTTTTCTCTTTTTCCCCTCTGTTTTTCTCTCTTTTTCCCCTCTGTTTTTCTCTCTTTTTCCCCTCTGTTTTTCTCTCTTTTTTCCCTCTCTTTTTTCTTCCTTTTTCCCTCTATTTTTCTTCCTTTTTCCCTCTATTTTTCTCTCTTTTTCCCTCTATTTTCTCTTTTTCCTCTCTATTTTTCTTCCTTTTTCCCTCTATTTTTCTCTCTTTTCCCTCTATTTTTCTTCTTTTTCCCTCTATTTTTCTCTCTTTTTCCCTCTATTTTTCTCTTTTTCCCTCTATTTTTCTCTCTTTTCCCCTCTATTTTTCTTCCTTTTCCCCCTCTATTTTTTCTCTCTTTTCCCCTCTATTTTTCTTCCTTTTCCCCTCTATTTTTCTCTCTTTTTCCCTCTATTTTTCTCTCTTTTTTTCTCTATTTTTCTCTCTCTTTTTTTTTTTTTAAATTTTCGCTATTTTTCTCTTTTTTTCTCCCCCTTTTTTTCTCTCTTTTCTTTTTATGCTCAAAGCCTCTTTTTTTTCCCCCCCACAACATCCAGACGAGGACAGCGGAGTGCTCATGCAGGGGGCGCCTCCCGCACATGCACGACGCAGGCAGCAGCTCTTTTTTTTTTTTGGGTCTATTTTATGCATTTTCCTCTTTTTTTTTTTTTTTTTTTTGGTCTTTTTTATCATTTTACTTGTATATATATATACTTTTAATCTCATTTCCCCTCCCCCCCCCCCCCCCCCCGCTTTGAACCAGATTCGAATTGGTTTTGCCTCGTTGTTTGCCTTCGCCCCTCCCTTGCGCCAAGCTCGGCGCTCGCAGCAAGTTGGGGGGGGGGGCGCAGGATGCCAGCGAGGGGAAGGGGCACGAGGAGGAAGCAGCCCGGTGGGCAGCAGGGGAGGGGGAGAGGGAAGGGGGTGGTGGCAGATTTTGGGGTAGGGAGGGATGGGGAAGGCAAAAAATAAAGGAAGAAATGAAGGCACCCCTGCACTGGGCACCCCTCTTTGGGCAGTGCCCAGCGCCCCAGCACTGGGCACCCTATCGTTGTGCAGCCCAGCGCTGGGCACCCCAAGACCCAGCACTGGGCACCCCAGCACCCAGCACCATGCATCCCAGCACCCAAGGCAGTGCACCCCGACAATTTGCACCCCAGCACCCAGCACCGGGCACCCTATTGTTGTGCAGCCCAGCACTGGGCACCCCAGCACCGGGCACCCTATCGTTGTGCAGCCCAGCATTGGGCACCCCAGCACCCAGCACCATGCATCCCAGCACCCAAGGCCGTGCACCCCAACAATTTGCACCCCAGCACCCAGCACTGGGCACCCTATTGTTGTGCAGCCCAGCACTGGGCACCCCAGCACCGGGCACCCTATCGTTGTGCAGCCCAGCACTGGGCACCCCAGCACCGGGCATCTATCGTTGTGCAGCCCAGCACTGGGCACCCCAGCACCCAGCACCATGCATCCCAGCACCCAAGGCCGTGCACCCCAACAATTAGCACCCCAGCACCCAGCACTGGGCACCTATCGTTGTGCAGCCCAGCACTGGGCACCCCAAGACCCAGCAGTGGGCACCTCAGCACCATGCATCCCAGCACCCAAGACCGTGCACCCCAAACAACTAGCACCCCAGCACCCAGCACTGGGCACCCCATCGCTCAGCACCCCATCATTTTGCACCCTATCACCCAGTGCCAGGCACCCCAGCACCATGCACCCCCAGCACCCAGTGCTGTGAGGTCCAACACCCTGCACCCCATCACTGGGCACCCAATCACCCATTGCCTGGCACTGCAGCACCCAGCACCATGCACCGCAGCACCCATTGCCTGGCACTGCAGCACCCCAGCACCCACTGCCTGGCATTGCAGCACCACGCACCCCAGCACCCTATCACCATGCACCCCAGCACCCAGTGTCACCCTCCCGTCCTGGGGGGGCTGGGGACTCAGAGCATGGCACCCATCGGCTGGGCAGGGGCACAGCTGGGGTGCAACAAAGGGAACGGAAACCCCCCTCCCCTTCCCCCCCCCCCCCCCCCCCAAACTTGCTCCCGGTGGGACGCTGGCATGGGGCTGCACCCACCGCTGCCCACCAGCACCTTGGCACCTCCGGGTCCCTGTTCCTTTGGAAGGGTTGGTGGCATTTGTGCCACCCCCAGGACAGGGAGGTGACGGAGGGTGGGGGTGACAACTGTCCCACTCCCACCTCCCGCGGCAGAAAGGTGCTGAGGTTGGGGGGGGGGGGTGCGGGGGGCGCTGTCTGCAGGACCCCTCCATGGGTGCTGGCAGCATGGGGGGGGGGGGGGGGGGGCTGGGGGTGTGGCACATCCAGCCCTGTGCGGGCCATGGGGGTGGGAGTGGAAGGATGGGGGATGGAAAACAGGTCTGGGGGAGGTTCGAGGACCACCTGCCCCCTCCCCCAGGGCAGCCGCGGGAGGCTGCGGCTCTGCTGCAGGAATTCCCTTTGGTACCAAGAAAAGAGTGGAAATGAGCCACCAAAAAAAGGCAATTTAGGGACTGCTATTGCTGCGGGGGGGGGGGGGGGGGGGAGGGGGAAAGGGATGGGGAAAGGGAGGGGGAAAGGGATGGGAAAGGGAGAGGGAAAGGTTGGGGACAGGG